>OY978530.1:55478543-55728543 GCA_963854835.1 Megamerina dolium
TCTTGTATTATATAAATACTGTAAATATCTATAACTAATAAAAAAAACAAAAAAAAAAAAAAATAGTTCATGAATCTTGTATAAATAATAAATATCTATAACTAATAAAAAAAAAAAAAATAGTGGGTGCCGTAGCTCAGTGCTTAGTGTGTTCGCCTTCTGATCTGTAGGTCGTGGTTCAATACCCGGCTGATGCATAACAAATTTAATATCGAAAAGATTTTTCTTGCGAACGGTACCCACCTGTCGGCAAGCAATTGGCAATTCTTCCGACAGTAACAACTTGCCATGAAAAAGCTTCTAAAAAGAACTCTGTGACAAAGCTCAGAAAAAGTGATGTCACAAGTGTTCTGCCGTTCGTAACCGGCTAAAATAAGTAGGTCCATTCTAATACTGTCCAAAATTTAGGACGCACAACAGTAATGGAAGAGAAGCTCGGCCAGTGAGCCCTTTGGGGCTTTAAGTGCCACATATTTATTTTATTTTTTAATAAAAAAAATGTGTATATGGAAATAAAAGTTAATGTATTTGGCGAAGAAAGTTGAAAATTTGAATTTTTTTCAATGTGTAAACTCATTCTTGACATACTGTATATATATATATATATATATATATATATATATATACATATATATATATATACATATATATATATATATACATATATATATATATATATACATATATACATATATATATATATATACATATATATATATATATATATATATATATATGTTTATATATATATATATGTTTATGTATATGAATATATATATATATACATATATATATATATATATATATATGTATATATATATATGTATATATATATATGTATATATATATGTATATATATATATGTATATATATATATGTATATATATATATGTATATATATATATATGTATATATATATATGTATATATATATATATGTATATATATATATGTATATATATACATATATATATATATGTATATATATATGTATGTATGTATAATATATATATATATATATATATATATATATATGTGTGTATATATATATATATATATATATATATATATATATATATATATATATATATATATATTCTAAAAGTAGGGCTAAACATAATATAAGATATCCCTCTGGCATGGTTGGGCACTACCATTATATTTGCAGTGGTAGTTAAAATACGAATTTCAATATCCCTTAAAATTTAGTGGTAGTGAGAAAATGGACTAACACTAAATCTATAGTGAGAATAAAAAAACTTGTACTATCTCTAAATATTCAGTTATAGTGAACACAAAATGGATCTATCACTAAACATTAGTGATAGAGAAAAAATGCACTATTACTATACATTTAATGGTAGTGAAAACCTTTAGTGATAATGGAAAAATTGCTCTATCTCTAAACTCTTAGTGAAACGATACCAATAAGCCAATAGTGAAATGTTTTCTGAACGGAAGGAATTTTGTACTTGTGTAATATTTTTGGTTTCGAATATATAGAACTTCAAGTTGGCTTATTAGTGATTAGTTTGGTGATAGTGCATTTTTTTCACTATCTCTAAATTTTCAGTGGTAATGATATTCGTATTTTAGCTACTGCTGAAGCGATAGTGGTAGTGAATCTCTTATTGCATTTGTCTTTATTGCACTATGCCCAACCCTGCTATCTGGCCATTTTCTAACCTGTTTCATTTACTTTTTTTAGACACAAAATTAATTTTAATTAAAATTACTCGTACTTTTTTTTTTATAAAAAGACATTTTTGGAGGCAAATATAAATATTCCAATGTAAAATTGTCTTCTAAATCCGAATATGATGAAATAAAATTAGTAGAACTGTTTTATAACAATTCTTTTATTTTGTTGTAAATTTTGGATGCTTATTCTGACGATTAAAGGATTCAGGATTTGTATCAGGACAAAGTGACCAGCATTGCTCGGCGATGTTGTGTACTATTCTTCCACAACACCACGTTACCTAATTCCCCAAGTGTTGCGAGCCCTCTCGGAACTTCAACACTGATCATCTGAAAAGTGGAGTGGAGTATACTTACCATTTCTATTGTCCTTTTCAGTAAAAGCGCTTAGTTGTTCCAGCTTTCATTGGCTTTATTTACCTTATTTTCACTTATTTACTCTTACGACTGTTAATCTTAAACGCTATTACTGGAGGACCTCGTAAGGATCGCAGTATTTACACACTTCACTTATCACCGTAAACTCACAACTCAAAATGCGCCTGTCTTCAGTAAACTGGTAGCTTATGTATACACCTAATTCTGTTTTTACACGGAAATTGGTTCCAGGAAAAACCGTGTAAAAAAATACATTGATCGTATGCAAAATATGTGATTGGTTCCTTATCTCTAAAACCTATTGAAATGAGTGAAAAACAAGGATTTTAAGAACAACTGTTCAGGTTTATTTTATTAAATCACATATATAATTTAATGTAACGTTGGAAAATCAAATTGGACTATAAAAAAATTCTTTTAGCAAACACGTTTGATTGCATGGATAGTTCAGAAAATATTGTTACGTTTTTATTCTGTGAACGTTTAATTCTATTTGAATTACCTTGTTCGATCACTGGATTCTGTTAATGATAACTGCAACACTTATTTTATACAACTATATACAGCAACAATTTATTTAATAATCTCTATTTACAATCAACACTGTTTACAATCAACTATTTACTATAACACTTAAATGTACTTGCAACCTTTGCCTCTGTATCAATGTTTTCGCAATCACGTTCTGAATTAGATTGATTGTCAATTCTCAACACTGGCTCTATTTATACTCTGTTGGCAACACCCCAGTATCTTCCTTTATCGAGATTCTTCTCTTCCTTTCTCGTTGGCTTGTTCTGGTTATCGCTTATTTCTTTTTGTTGACATTCGTTTCGATGCTGTCAATAGAGTCAGTCACAATAGTGATGAGTAATCAACTATCGATACTCGTTACAATATTAACACATTCTAGTTGCTGTCAAAATAAATTTGATTGTATGCACTAAAAGGGAATTCCCCTAAATTTGTGCTATTTACAATTGCTCTGACCAGTAAATTTGCTTGTATCCACAAAAAGGGAATTCCCCTAAATTTGTGATATGAATATATTTCGCAAAAATTAAATTTAACCAAAAAAAATTTTAGCCCAAAAGATTTTGAATCGTGCTAAATGGAATAAAATCGTGTACATAAATTTAAGATTTGTTTATTTTTAAACCGTGTTAAATCAAAACCGTGCAATAAAGAACGTCTAAAAACAGAATTAGGTGTATAGCATTTTTTCTAAAACTATCCACATATAAATCTATCCGCATACCAACACAAAATCTACAATTCACAGTCGACACAGTGTATATTTATGTACCCAATGTGTGGGAAAGTAACATTTGGATATTCACACAATTGAATAGTCCACGTGATTATAGTTATCATGGTATATCTAAACATTGTTGATATGCTTACGTAAGTGCAGAACTACGAATTGTGTGGGAAATGTTTTGTCAGCTTTTTCATACCCAACTGCAACTCAGTTGGTTCAATGTTTTGGCATTCCGCAATCATATTAATATGGATTGTGTATTTCACAATTATGAGTAATTTTGGTATGTGTATGGATAAATATCTATTTCATAATTTCGGGAAATATGTCGAGGCAAAATATGCATATGTCCATATTTCATATTTTTGGCTCGCAACAGCGATTATGTATCGAATGTCTTTTCCTTTGCATCGTCTCTCATGTGCTTTGATATCTTGATAGAAACGTTCGCCATGCGCGTTACTAACACCACCAAGATGGGGTGGGAATAAATCTACATATATGGAAAATTAACTTTAGTGACATGTTTGCACCCATCTTATGATACGCCGAAGTTATATCTTCTATAATTTCTTTATAGATTTCGGCCCTTTATTTCCGATTTTCCATGCCCTTAATTGAAAAATAGATTTTTAATAATATCTACACATGATAATTTACCTGCCTCGATTGTTGCTCCACCAAGTTTTGTTTTTAAAAGCTCAAAACTCCGCTGTTAGCATCCAGTGCTAAAACGAAATTCCGGATAAGACTCAGCTTAATGTGAAGAGACAGTAGAATAATTTTACACGACTCCACCAACTAAACTGACCCAGTTGAAAATTTATAGGCCTATTATTATTCGCGACTCACCAGATTATTTTGGCGCTCAAATTAGTATTATGATTAGCGAGTCACCAAGATGCGTTCGCCTACAGTGACAGCATCAAGTGAATGTAAGAAACTTTTGCATCACTGTTGGTGACCCGATAGAAATGGATTCGTCAAATATGTCAAAATCAAGCGAATAGAATTTGCATGTGAACTTCTGAATTGTCAATAAATTCTGTTGTTTATTTTTTAATATAATTAGAAGATTGTTTTCTACATTCAAAAGAGTAAGAGGAATTGTTGGGTTTTTCACAAAACATTAAAAATCAACGACGAAGAAAAAAGTACCTCGTATATTAGCTTATTTTTGTCAGCTTAAATTAAATACATGTGGAAAATATTTTTTAATAAAAAAAGGTTAACATTTATTAATTAAAATGCATTATCTGTCTTTCGAAAATCAACATATTGTTACGTTTTTATTCTGTGAACGTTTAATTCTATTTGAATTACCTTGTTCGATCACTGGATTCTGTTAATGATAACTGCAACACTTATTTTGTACAACTATATACAGCAACAATTTATTTAATAATCTCTATTTACAATCAACACTGTTTACAATCAACTATTTACTATAACACTTAAATGTACTTGCAACTTTTGCCTCTGTATCAATGTTTTCGCAATCACGTTCGGAAGTAGATTGATTTCAATTCTCAACACTGGCTCTATTTATACTCTGTTGGCAACACCCCAGAATCTTCCTTTATCGAGATTCTTCTCTTCCTTTCTCGTTGGCTTGTTCTGGTTATCGCTTATTTCTTTTTGTTGACATTCGTTTCGATGCTGCCAATAGAGTCAGTCACAATAGTGATGAGTAATCAACTATCGATACTCGTTACACTGCCCTCCTCTTAACCTTGTTCGTCCCGAACAAGTTTTTATACTTCCCCTCGATATGGCGCTAGTCGCTCCAAGTGCACTACTTTAAACTTTGCTCTTTTATTCCAGGCACGTTGAATGCGATACACTACGTCATTTATCTTTGCTATAATCTCATATGGTCCTTCCCAATGAGTCTGTAGTTTAGGAGACAGGCCTTTCTTTCGTTGTGGATTATGAAGCATTACAAGCTCTCCTTCATAGAACCCTTTTGAATTTGCTTTCAAGTCATACCTGGCCTTCATCTTATCGCTTATCATCTGCGACCGCTCTCTGATGAACCGATGTACTTCATCCAACTGTTCCCGCTTTTCGCTAGTATAATTACCTTCGGTTGATCTCGTTGGTATTACGACTCCAAATTTTAAATCAGCTGGCAGTCTTAACTCGTTTCCAAAAATTGCCATTGCCGGTGTAGTAGCCGTCGTATCATGTTGTGCGCATCGATATGCCATGAGGAACATTGGTATATGTACATCCCAGTCTCTTTGGTATTTATCTACGACTTTTCTCAAATATTCCTCCAAGGTACGGTTAAATCGTTCTACCATGCCATCAGATTGTGGATGCAAAGGTGTTGTACGAGTTTTGTATATACCCAGCATACGGCATATTCGATTCGAAATTTCGACCTTGGTCTGAGTGTAACTCCATCGGTACACCAAAACGAGTAACCCATTGGTTGACGAATACATCCGCAACTGTACTAGCTTCCTGATTTGGAATGGGGTATACTTCAGGCCATTTACTGAAGTAATCTATAACCACCAGAACATACTTGTTTCCTGCGTTGCTTATTGGAAATGGCCCAGCTATGTCCATAGCAATTCGCTCAAATGGAGCACCCACGGTGTATTGGTGCATCTTACCTCGACTTTTCTTAGTGGGACCTTTGGCCATTGCACATTGCTTACATTTCCGAATCCAATCAGCGACATGGTCATGACATCCAACCCAATAAAATCGGTTCTTTATTTTCTCGACGGTTTTGGTGATTCCCAAATGCCCTCCACTGGAGGCATTGTGATACTCAGCTATCACTTCATTTATTCTCGCCTTGGGTACCACTAGCAGATCATAAGTGATTTTTCCATCTTCACTTTCCCATGTTCGGAATAAACATCCGTCTCGTAAGTGCAGGCTTTGCCACTGCGCCCAGTATGCCTTTGCTATTGGACTCTCATTAGCCATTTCTTGCCAATCTGGACGTATGCCCTGCTCCTTATATTCCACAATCTTTGCGAGATCTGGGTCGTTCCGCTGATCTTCTTGAACTCGTTCGGTTTTCCATGACTCTTCCGACAATACATTCGTAAGTCGTAGCTTAACAATGTGATTCTGGCTTCCTACCCGAGAACAATGTTTACTATCTACGGTGCAAATACGATGATATGGAGTAACAGCTTTACCACGATGAATGACATCACGATCTTCCTTTCGTTGTCCTGGTGAATTCGATCTTTGTTGCTTGCATCGTAGCCGACAATTACGCGCCATGTGTCCTCTTCGATGGCATATGAAGCACTTACCGGTAAATTTATTTTTGTGTTGATTCCTTGTTCTTCCTTTAGGCTTCATACTCGATTGATTGCAATCACGAGCTATATGCCCTCGTTTGTCGCAAATAAAGCACTTACCAGTAAATTTGATTTCGCGTCGACCTGTTGTTCTTCCTTCAGGCTGCACTACAGATTTGAATGCCTGACACACTGCTTCAACCAGATCTGCTGTTTCTGTTTCTAGTTGGCGTACACGTGGCATTGGTCGACACATCAAACTGGCGGCTTCAAACGTCAATGCACTACTGACTGTTTCGGCATAAGTATTTCTTGGTGACATGACTAGGGCACGCTTTGTCTCTCCATCACGTATGCCATCTATGAAAGCCTCTATTTTGATTTTTTCGACGAACTCTTCCGAATTACCGGAGAACGCTAGATGACATAAGCGCTCAATATCGGAAGCGAATTCCTGAAGGCTCTCATTACTCCGTTGCACTCGCGATCTCAATTCCACACGATGTAATTGACTCTTGTATTCATTTCCATATTTCCGCTGGAGGGTGTCCATCAGTGACTGGTAGCTACCACGATCTTTCTCTGGAACCATCTGTAACACCTCGGAAGCATTACATTTTAATGCGACTATTAAAGCAGCAGTCTTGTCGCTATCATCCCATTGATTCTTCGAAGCTGTTGTCTCGAATTGAAGCTTGAAGATATTGAATGGCGTGCTTCCGTCAAATGTTGGTGGCTTTAATTTGATTGTACTTGAATCTCTAATCACTGATGTGGCTGGTCCATTTATTTTTAGTTGGTTGAGATCGTGCTGTAATTTCTCGAACTTATCTTCCAAGTCATCTACATGTTCCTTGAGATCCATGACTTTTTCATTAATGGTTCCGGAAATTTCCTGAAATCTAATCTCAATTCCTTTTTGTAGATTTTCGATGACGTGTTCTTGTCGAGCCGAACCTTCTTGAATTTCCATACGCAATTCAGCCGAATGTTCTTGTAACTTCGCATTAATTCCTTGCAGTTGCTGCTGCTGCTGTTGCATCATGGATTTCATAAATTCCATGAGTTGACCACTCGAATCTACCTTGCTCTCTTCCTCGGCGTGCACAACTGCATGTATATCGTCTTCCTCAAAGAACTCATGTTCTTCTACATTAATTCCCTTAGCCTCCATAGCTTGCCTCAGCCTCACCAGCAGTTCTGCCTTTGCACCTGATGACGATAGATTCATCTCTACCAACAGCTTTTTAAGCTGGTCCACTTTTAGTTGGTCAATTTTCACCATCTTTACAGAATCCCACTTCTGACACCAATTGTTACGTTTTTATTCTGTGAACGTTTAATTCTATTTGAATTACCTTGTTCGATCACTGGATTCTGTTAATGATAACTGCAACACTTATTTTGTACAACTATATACAGCAACAATTTATTTAATAATCTCTATTTACAATCAACACTGTTTACAATCAACTATTTACTATAACACTTAAATGTACTTGCAACTTTTGCCTCTGTATCAATGTTTTCGCAATCACGTTCGGAAGTAGATTGATTTCAATTCTCAACACTGGCTCTATTTATACTCTGTTGGCAACACCCCAGAATCTTCCTTTATCGAGATTCTTCTCTTCCTTTCTCGTTGGCTTGTTCTGGTTATCGCTTATTTCTTTTTGTTGACATTCGTTTCGATGCTGCCAATAGAGTCAGTCACAATAGTGATGAGTAATCAACTATCGATACTCGTTACAATATTCTCTGTACGTCTCTGTGCCATTTTTAAAGTATTCTTCAATCATAGTTGAATCATTTACAGAAAGTGTAAATGATTCAACATTGATACCATACCAGGTATTGTCCACATTTTGTAATCTTAGCGTTGTACAGCAACTTTTTGAAGGATTTTACTAAAAGTGAATGATTACAAAGTAAATCAAATCGCTATATGCAGGTACTAGACTTATGCAACGAGGCATTCATATTGCGTTTTAAGACATTCTCTTAAAATTCAACTCTATGATTTGCTCAACACTTATGCTGCAACTAGCCACCGACGTAAAAAAGTACAACGTGTCAGCTGACACGACCTATCTTATGGGAACGTCGTGTTAACGAAAACTCACCACCGTATTACGGTGACGTAGACGTTGCTCGTAGCGGAGAGAATCAACAGCAATTAGATTTTTAACGTAAAAACGTGTCAGCTGATTGCTCTATATGTTTACAGGGTTACCAGCTTAGACTTTTATAAATGAATAAAAAATTAACTAAAAAAGTTTAGTTTTTTTTTTTAATTAATTAAAACTATCATCGTGTTTAGTTATTTATTAAAATATACTTTACGTATATTAATTTTTTTTTTTTAGTTTCTAACATATATATTATGAAATTTGATCATGAAAATGGTAAGTGTGATTAAAAGCATGCACGCACAGTGTTACATGGCAACATTGTTATATATGTATATAAGAAAGAACAGTTGATTTCTCCGTCGCTGCTACGGGCATAACTTTTGACAAATTTTTGATCTTACGTACGAACGGTACGTACGTACGCTCTTCTCGGTGGCTAGTTGCAGCATTATGCTGCAACAAGCAACTGCAACGTAAAACGTAGAACATGTCAGCTGACACGACCTATTTTATGGGAACGTCGTGTTAACGAAAACTCACCACCGTATGACGGTGACGTAGACGTTGCTCGTAGCGGAGAGAATCAACAGCAATTAGATTTTTAACGTAAAAACGTGTCAGCTGATCGCTCTATATGTTTACAGGGTTACCAGCTTAGACTTTTATAAATGAATAAGAAATTCATTAAAAAAGTTTAGTTTTTTTCTTAATTAATCAAAACTATCATCGTGTTTAGTTATTTATTAAAATATACTTCACGTATATTAATTTTTTTTTTTAGTTTCTAACATATATATTATGAAATTTGATCATGAAAATGGTAAGTGTGATTAAAAACATGCACGCACAGTGTTACATGGCAACATTGTTATGTATGTATATAAGAAAGAACAGTCGATTTCTCCGTCGATGCTACGGGCATAACTTTTGACAAATTTTTGCTCTTACGTACGGGCGGTACGTACGTACGCTACGTCGGTGGCTAGTTGCAGCATAAACCGAATCAAACCTAAGATCGTCAGTTGCAACGGATTACACAGTGTGCAAAGAAAATCGAATCGACTTACGCAGCAGTATAGTAGGTACCTTCAGATTTACTTACCTGTCCTTTTCTGTATGTTGATGATATTTCCAATTGGATCTTTTCTATGTGCCACTATTGGATAGAGCATGATTCGGGTCCAAATAGAACGCCAATAAATAATATGCTGCACTCATCCACTTCTTGAATATACGACTGGTAAAACTACCTGGTGTTAACACGAAATCCGACATTTGTACACGTATATTCACGACGTATTAACAATCCACGACAATGTACTTAGGGAATAAACCATCAAACTATAAAATAGGTATGTATGGAAAACAGATAAACAAATATAATTGACATGTTCACTGGTCTTGTAAATATTTATTTATCTCTATATATTATATAAGTTGGGTGTCGTGGCTCAGTGGTTAGTGTGTTGGCCTTCTGATCTTTAGGTCGTGGGGTCAATCCCCGGATGAAGCATAACAAATTTAATATTAAAAAGATTTTTCGTTCGAACGTTACCCACCTGTCGCAATTGGCAATTCTTCCTTCAGTAATAATTTGCCATGGAAAGACTTCTAAAAGAACTCTGCGACAAAGGTAAAAAAAAGTGATGACGCAAGTATTCTGCCGTTCGGAACCGGCTAAAATAAGTAGGTCACTGACTAAAATTTAACACGCAAAACAGTAATGGAAGAGAAGCTTGGCCAGCGAGCCTTTCGGGGCTTCTAAGTTCCATATATATATTTATATATATTATATTATTAATTTGCCACATGTAACACTTCTTTTACTTTTTAATATTTTCACAAAATTCACAAAGTATACAATACACAAAAGTACGTTTAATACAATTAGTTATGGAACACAACATCATTTAAATGCCAGAAGAGCGATAAAATCAGACGAAGCCCAAGTTTTCACTCCTGTGTGAAGCAGCGACTACCTTACAATTTGGTATTATATTTTGCATGTTTAGAGGAGTTGTAAAGGCTCTAAGAATACCGTAATTTTAGGGTCGATCGCTTATCATATGTACAGCCACGACCAAAAGAGACCATTCGTGCATTCACAAAGAGGCTAGACGAGCTAAAAACTCAGGCAACACAGGCTGTTGAGAGCCCATATGGAGGACAAGGAGAACGAGCATTGCTAAAGAATTATAGATGTAAACTTGGACGACTTTCACCCTGGCCTTCGTGAACCAGAACTTATAACCCATATGCAAAAGAAAATACCAGTAAGTGGGAAGAATTTGTCGAGAACGCCGTAAACAAGAGTAATCTGATTGCCATAGTAATTTTGGTACCATATATTTCGCTACAACACAGAGTCCTTGCTCTCAAAACATTTATAAAACTCTCCAGACTGAATTGTTTTTCGCAAGTGTGAGTAGGAAATTTCCAACATACAAAAACAAAAAAAAAGTTCCTACATGTTTATTCTGCGAGAAAATGGGTCATATTAGGGATGAATGCTTTAAGAAGAAAAATACTTTCTATATTAAATGCAAACAGTATGGGCCTAAATCGATTTTCGGTTGTAATGGCCACATAAGTAAGTAGTATGGGCATAAGTTGAATTTATCGTGCACATCGTTTAGCAAGAACGAGACTCAAAGAAGAGGTAATCAAACACCTGCATGTAGTAAGACATGTCCGAGTCCAAATGTTTCTTTTGCAAGAAGCACAGGATTGTCGACAGTTATAAAAGCAAAGAGTTGAAAGAAACTACGGGGAGCTTAGATACGGCTAATACGCCGGCATCTCCAAAATATTGCTAAAAGTACGCCAGCTGAGGTGATTGTCGTCACTCATGCGTCTTGAGAGCTTCTTGACTCACCTTTCACGTCAGATAGCAAGACTGTGGAAGTTGGTAATCAAGCGTTCAGAGGGATTGTTGATCCATCTTTTACATCCAGTA
Organism: Megamerina dolium; assembly: GCA_963854835.1. NCBI lineage: Eukaryota > Metazoa > Arthropoda > Insecta > Diptera > Megamerinidae > Megamerina > Megamerina dolium. The sequence goes on from OY978530.1 coordinate 55,490,243, forward strand.
ATAGCAAACATAAGTATTGTTTGAGAGTCATTGAGCGTTCGTGTAAGGAAACACAGATTGGAAAAGGTATTTTGCTAGTAGACTTTGGGGGAGATACCAGTTTAATAAAATCGTTAGTAGGTAATGAATATGTTAGCAAGAAACAATATTCAAGGAGGAACCTTAGTGGTGGATCCGGACATTAGGGTTAGTAGTAGTCCAACATGAGAGGACTCAAGATTTGAATTTGGCATTACATTTAATATCTGAAAACACTGGGATACCTGTAGACGGTATTCTAGGAAGAGACAATATATGGAACCGTTCGGTTCTCAATGCTATGAAAAAGTAGCTAATTTTCTTCGGTGAGCGGAATCAGCATTTGATGACTTCACCTCTCAAATCGTTGAACGAGGTTAATCGAGTACACCACACCAGTGAGGTTGTAGTACCAGGGTGAGCTATGAAGATAGTTCCATTAAAAGTAGATACAAATTTGGGAACGGTAATCGTGAAGAGAAAAGAAGTTTCTCCTGCAATATTTTTAGGTAAACATGTCATTGGCAACAGAATTTTTGTTCCCATACTAAATACAAATACGGAATAGTATACTATGAGTAATGAGTTAAAAGTTAATATTGAATTTCATGAAATTCATGTGGGTTTCCAAGGATTTATTGGCGAAGCAATAAGCTGACTTGTCTACTCCGGTTTGATCAACTACATAAACTCTGGTCCAGTGGCTCCCATGGTGTGTGAGGGTTTGAATGTTGTCAAATCTGGCAGTCAAATGCTCTGCGCCACCAACCCTGCTGACTCCTTGGAGGCACAATTCGTGGTGATATCTGAATTCAGGTCGGTCGCAACATTATTTATGGATCTGACAAAGTCTAATCAGCTAACAAAGAAATTACTTTGTGGTTCAACGAGAAATGATTGGTTTCCTGGGCACCAGCTGCTGAGAATTGGGTATACGAATAAATTGACCGATTCGCTTTTAACACTTGTATTGTAATATAAGAGAAAAGAATAGAGAATGAATAAAATATAATACTAGGAAGCTAAATTCCACATCAAAGAAAAAAAAGCGGAATGAATAGGTGAGCCTTAAACACGTGTTTGCTCATAAAGAGTGGCACACTGATTGGCATGGCAGATCCATAGGAAAGAGGTGGCCATTCCTAGCCCCTTCCCTATCAAAAACTCCCAACACTCCCCATTTCCTGGGCTGGACTAAGGTGTTATATGACCCATGCCGAGAGTCAGCCTGGTTCGAGGCTCAGTAAAAATAGCCCAGTCCTAACAGAGTGTCCGTATACCTGACTCACCCCGATTTTATAAGCCTTACCTGCGTACAACAGATCTCCGCGCAGGCGGGCGACATTTTATCTGCAATTTGTGGGACATTTTATGGATAAAACAGAGGAAACCAACAAACAGAGGCCGGAACTTTAAAAAACTTGGATCGGGTGATGCATCTAAGCCACGGGCCTCTACGTCTGTAGAGGCAGCCAATTTCTAGCTCAAGGTGAGCCAAGGTACTCCCACTATCCACTCTCCATCCAAGCTGCCGTTTTCGGTTGAACAAATCCAGCCCGCAGTACGGGAAACTACGAGAAAAGCTAAACTCCGATGGTGGAACAAAAAATTGGGCGGGATAAGGACAGAGAGTAGAAAATTATTCAACCAAGCAGAGAGGTCCAGGCTGGGAATGGACTAAGACCTGCACAAAGAATCTTTAAGGAAATACAAAAAGTTCTTAGCGAGGCGAAGCGGAAGCGAAGTCTTGCAGCTCCCGAAGCTGCAAGACTCAGAAAGGCGCTCCCTGTGTCCACATTTATACCGAGTATACCGCATGGAACATGGACCGCCTCAGAAAAAAAATTCTGGAACTCCTCACTGACACGCATTTTCCAGTTAAACAACAAGGAATACTGCCAATGTACCTACGCACGAAAACAACTTTTCGAGCTTAAACACTCATTTCATCTCCAGTGAGAAGATCAAATGGGCGACCGCGGGATTCAAACCAATTCAGTCACCAGGACCAGGTGGTATTTTTCTTGTTCAACTACAAAATCTAAATGGAAGGGTTACAGAGTAGTTAAGAATAATCTTCATCGGCTGTATCTGCCTCAAGTACATTTGTAAGGAATGTCGCAAAGTGAGGGTAGTCTTCTCTTATCGACTTGTCTTGTCGACTTAGGAGCCATTATAGGTGTACTTACGCTGCTTGGGATGGAGATGCATCTGCTATACTGGATAGAATGTTTTCTACTAAGTAGACTTATTCTCCCAGAGCTGGGTGGCTCCTCCCTCTCAAAGAGAGTCAGGAGAGGAACATCACGTCCTGGCGTCCTCTCTGGATATTCTCTGGAATCTCGAAGTCAACGAACTACGAGATGTAGTAATGTAGTAATGTAGTAATGTAATGCGTTGGTGAGGTGTGAAAGTACTGCGACCTGAAGGATCTATTGTACAACCTTCTTCTGGTATAGGCTATGTCTATAGAATCTCATCCAGTCCCACTACTCTTAAAAACACTAGAATATTGGCTGGATCTAACGTTACTATTTCTTTTCCCGGTATCAAATATGATCCCAGGTGTTTGCGTCTGCTATGAATAAGTGCTACACAGCTATCTAATATGTGCTCTGGACTAGATGAACTAGGTACTAAACATCGGAGTTTCCTGTATTGCTAGTTGGTTTTGTGAAGTGAAAGTCGACTTCATAACCTCTAAGAAATTCTTTTATATTGACTGAGTTGAATTCGTCATCAGCGACAATTAATTTTGGTTTTTCTTTCAATGTGAAGTACATCTGTAATGTTTCCACTAGTGTAATGCTATTTTTATCTTCTAGGAAGAGCGCCATAGCAAGTTTTAAAAACTTATCAATAAACATCATGAATTTGTGTTTCTTTTGTGTACTATCTCGTTTATATCTTTTGGTGTTTCAGTTATGTGAAATTTTGGGTTGATTGTATTTCTACATTATTTAGTCTGGTTGCATATGTCGCAGTTGTTAATAAGTTTCTTGATTAGTACCTTTAAATTTTTGAAATATATTAATTTTTTGAATCCTTCATAATTTTCGTTAATGCCTGAATGGCCGCTTATGTTAAAGTGTATCGGAGAGCCTCATCTTCGTCTTTCATGTCCTTTGCATGATATAAGCATTTGCAGAATTTTATGCTTCTATTGAAAAATTGTAATTATTTCTGTTGTACAATGTTATATTCTGCATCAGGAAGTTCAGAGAATATTACCGCTTTACTTTAAGGATTCTTCGGTAGAATACTCTTCTAATGTCATCTGTGCTGATTAATATTTTCCTATTTTGACCGATTATTTCTATTTCTCTGCACTTGTTTTCTGTCAATATAATTTGAGTATGGGAACGATTAACTACTAAGTCTAGGATTGGAACGTGGTCATTATTTTCCTCTTCTTGTTAGTGTATGGATGCGCAGATGCTCGTATTGTCTGCTTTTTGTGCGTCAGCGTTTATTAAGTAAATATGACAGGTTTCATTGATTATTCTGCTAAGGAAATTAGCTAGAGTGTTTTCCTTTGCCGTATCCTATATTGATGTCATATTCTCCTAATTTCAGAATACATCTTTGCAATATATGATGTATTTCCCTCTGTATTTTGTTTTCGCCACTTAAGTGGTTGGTGATCTGTTAATAGGTCAAATGTCCTGCTATAAATGTAGGGTCTAAAATAGTATACCGCCCATACGATGGCTAGAAGCTCCATTTCTGTTGTTGAGTATTTCTTTTCGTGGTCACTCAATGTTCTGCTTACATAGCATATCGGATGCCCTTCTTGTGTTAGTATTGCACCTATGGCGTGATCGCTGGCATCCGTTCGATTTCAAAATTCTTCTTAAAATCTGGATACTTAAGTATCGGCGGGGAATTTAATAATAAAAGACGTCCATGTACTGTGTGTCGTGTATATTGATTTTCGTATAGTTTTTCAAGTATTTTGTCATTGCTTGAGCTATATTAGCGTAATTCTTAAAGAATTTATTACAGTATCCAGTGGCTCCAAGGAATGATTTGTTTTGTTTTGCCGCAGCTTTTACTGTTGTATTTCCCTAGGTATTCCGTGGTTGTAACAAAGAAATTGCTTTTGTCGATTTGAATCCATTAGTTATGTTCTCCGAGTCTGTCAAAAATTTTCCTTATGCTGCATATTCCTGTATTGTGCCAAATATTAGAATATCTTCTAAGTAAACTAAACAGATTTTGTTGATGTAGTCCTTTAAGACTGAATTCGTCAATCTTTGAAAGGTGGCCGGGGAATTTTTTAGTCCAAAAGACATTCGTACGAACTCATAGTGTCCTTGTGGAGTTTAGAATGCGGTTTTCTTCCTATCTTCCTCCTTAATTAATATTTGATGAAAGCCTCTGGCTAAATCCAGTGTCGTAAAGTATTTTGCTTTTCCAGTTTTTCGAGGATATTCTCAATGTTTGGTATCGGGAAATATTTGTCGATGCGCCACTTATTTTTTCACGAAGAAGAAAACTTTAGCAACTTTCTTTTATAACGTAATTTCTTACATTTGTTTATTTGCTTTCTCTTCGTGGCTTTGGGGGTAGGGATATATTTTAGAATATATCGGTTTGTCTGTTGTAGTGATGATTTCGTGCTTTACTTGTGAGCATGTGTCAATAGTTCTCCTTCTTGAAATACAAATCCGCATTTTCATTTGTTATTGTTTTTAACAGTGACCTTATTTCGTCGTTTATGTCTTCGTGTATAAGTTTCTAAATTATTGCGCAGTCGGTTTGTACCGATTCGGGAATGTGTATGCCTTCATATTTATAATGGCAGGGATCAATGAATTTTATTTTGTTTAATTTATATTGATGAACTCATTGCCTAAATCTATCTTATAGCCTAGACAGACGGCAGCCTAATTCCGGATTACCAAGTTAATTCGAATTAACTCGGGCATTAACTGCAGCTAATCCGCATAAACTCTATGAGTTAATTCTCAAAATAAAAGAGGAATAGGACAATTTGCTATGGCAACTCTGCTGAAAATTGTCTATTGTGAATTTTTCTCGATCCATTTTACAAAATATTAGGTTTGTTCACTAACAAAAAACTTTCAACAATGGTTAACAGTTTTCAACATGAAAAGTGTTGGCGAACAAATAAATCCAGCTGTCAATTACGAACGGTGAATGACAATTTACAAGTTTCTGATAGTTTTCAGTTCATGTACTTCTTGTAGATTTTCTTATATCGAGAGTGACAGATGACAGAAATTGATAGTGATAGTAATGTAAGTGAGCAGACCTAAGAAAACAGCAATCAGCCGTTTAGTTAATCCGCAATACTGCCGTCTGTCAGGTTATTATTTTATTAGGATTAAGTGCGCCGGTAATCCGGAATTAGGCTGCCGTCTGTCTAGGCTATTAATTCTCAAAATAAAAGAGGATTAGGGCAATTTGCGATGGAAACACTGCTGAAAATTGTCTATTGTGAATTTTTCTCGATCCATTTTACAAAATATTAGGTGTGTTTGCTAACAAAAAACTTTCAACAATTGTTAATAGTTTTCAACATGAAAAGCGTTGGCGAACAAATACATCCAGCTGTCAATTACGAACGGTGAATATCAATTTACAAGTTTCTGATAGTTTTCAGTTCACGTACTTCTTGTAAATTTTCTCATATCGAGAGTGATAGATGACAGAAATTGATAGTGATAGTAATGTAAGTGAGCAGACCTAATAAAACAGCAATCAGCCGTTTAGTTAATCCGCAATACTGTCATCTGTCAGGGTAATATTTTATTCGCATTAAGTGCGCCGGTAATCCAGAACTAGGCTGCCGTCTGTCTAGCCTATTAGTTTGAAATTGCTTTAGAATGTTTTGTCCCAGAAGTCCTTGAAAATTTTTATTTTTAAATGTAGTAAGTTTCCATGCAATCGAATTCTTTTGGCAATTCCGTGATTGCCTCGTATTCTGCAAGTGTTTGCCCGTTTAATGTCTTCAATGTTAAAGGTTTGTCAAGTTTGTTCCTTCTATAGTTAGTTAAAACGTTCTTATCTAATACTGTTGTCGATGAACCTGTATTTATTAAGCATTTAATTTTATGTTGTCTTATACTTACTTCGATTATCGGAATATTTCTTTGTCTGTGGTCAATACAAAATTTTCTTCACTCTCATCTGACCCTTCAAGGTTGTCGACTTCCCTGTTTCCACTTAGGTATGATATGCTTCCCTTAGACATGTAATTTGTCTGCTATTTTATTTATTTTGTTTTTTATTTGTTTGCTAGATTTCGCTCAATACCACTTTAAAATGTCTTTAATATGATTGATTAATTTAGTTTTGGCGAGAACTCTTCGGGTTTACTTATGTCATAATTTAGTTTATCTAATATGTTTCTCAATTGATAAAAATAGTCACTTGCATTTCTGTTTTGTGTGTTTATCGCTTGGCGGTATAGGGAGTGATATGTTTCTTTAATTCCGAAGTTTCTGATGAATTCTTATTTGATGTCTTTCCATGTTGGTGTTTGTCGTAGTGCTCTCACGACGTTCAGAGCTGCTCCTTGTATCTTGTTTCTGATGTGTCATTGGTAGACGAACTCTTTTATCGGCTGGTTTTCGTCGAATAATGACAGGATGTGCTCCACTACTCTGATGAAGGAGGATAGGTCGTAGCTTCTGTCACCTCTTCTTCGTCTTATGTGACCATAACAACCGATGATTGTTTTAGGCCGAACATATAATGCGGGGCCAGTCTTCTCTGTTCTTCGCTCGCTGGCGCCAATTGGATATTCCAAGCGCCTCCAGGTTACCCAGCACATGGTGCTTCCAACGGAGGTTTGGTCTTCCTCTTCTTCTGCTTCCTCCTGCTGGTGGCTAATTAAATACCCTTTTCGCTGGAGCGTCTTCTTCCATTCGCTCGACATTACCCAGCCAGCGCAGCCGCTGGATTTTGATTCACCTGACTATGTACAGCTCATACAGCTCATCCTTGTCCCTCATTCGGTACTCGCCATCAACGCAAATAGGCTCGAAGATCCTGCGCAGAACTTTCCTCTCGAAAACTCCAAGTATTTTCTCATCCTTGGTGGAAATTGTCCAAGCTTCATATGTTACGACAGGAATAATGAGGGACTTGTAGAGTGTGATTTTCGGTCTTCGAGAGAGGGCTCGACTACTCAATTGCTTACTTAGCCCAAAGTAGCACCTACGCATGATCTCCAGGCTGACGTCATTACAGTTATTGATGCTGACCTCTAACCTCTTCTTGTTGTTGTGGATCTGGTTGTGTTTCACCGGTGTTGTTCATGTTGTTGTTTTTCCTTGTTGGGGATGCTGTTGATGGAGTTAATTTTTTCGTTGATTGGTACTTTTATGCGTTGTCACAACGACGACGATTTTGTATAATGAAACACAAAGGTAGATTTTGACCTTTATTTCGAATGGTAAATCTTAAAACTGACTAATTCTACGTACAATAACATATATTTATTGTTTTCGAATTGTTAACTAAGCAATTCGTTACAATTGTTTCTTACGATTATTTCTTGCATTTATTTTTTAACAATTTGATAACTAAGCAAATCGTTACAATTGTTTCTTATAATTTTTTCGTACAATTACTTCTTAACAATTTGATATTATATAATAGGAAGTGGCAATATTCTATACATTGCACATATTTCGTTTAAACATGAATTTCTACAGTGGAATGACACTTTATTAATTATGTCAGTGTTAGTTGACAAGTCCACTGTTATCTGGTCATTGGCATGGACAACTGAAGTAACCCGTGCACCGTTTCGTCATATCCATAACTCTATATACATATAATACTGAACACCCTGCAGTACGACGTCTTTGTGGGCTCAGCTAGCTCATGGGTTTTTTATGTGGAAGCACGAATTGAGTGCAACAATTGGCGCAGTCGTTAACTTCAATCCATTTTTATTTTGACATGCAACAAAATGAAATGTAAGCAAAGAGCAGCGCTGAAAGAATTAAATCTAGCTTTTTTTTGTTTTTTTTTCTGTCGATGTACTAAATATTAATTGATTTTTGTAATGTTGAATGAAAGTTATTGTTTTATTTTTGGAAAATATTTTTTAATGAAATTTTATTGTTGCCGTCACCAAGTTCAGTTCGTTCCTGTTGCAGACATCATCATAACTTTTGCTGAAGACGCCAAAAACGTTGCAAGAAACCAGCACGAAAACAATATCAATTTCGGCTTGTAAAAAAGAGTGAGCTCGTCATCGTAACAAAAGATGTATCGCATTCCCGCCCTTCATGTTTCCCATTTCTTTCTGGATCTTCTTTTTTCCTTTAGGTTGTATGGCTCACGCAAAATTGGTTTTGCGAGCCATACAACGGTTTTGCGGGTGTGAACCAGTTATTCGTAGTTATGTTTCAGTTAGCATATACATGGAATATGCTCAAAATAAATAAAAATCAGTGAAAAGGTAAGCTTCGTTATTTCAATGATGTTTCATTTCGTTTGGTGCAAAAGAAAAGCACGTAACGTAGCTCACGCCGCTTAACGTCGAACACTGGGGCTGCTTCATACAAGTCTACGCTCAAAAGTATGTAACCATGTTAATTCTATTGGGGGTGATATGAATTCATGTAAAAGACACATATCACGTAATTTTTACAAAATAACATTGTTATTTTCGGTGATAACATTGGTCAACAAATAAATACTTTTTTTTTCTTGATCATTTTTTAACTTAATCAGTAAGTACACAAAAACAAGCTTCACCATCTTACTCTCTAAGTTACATTGTATACAAAACTCTAAATAATGAGGTAATGCTACAACAAATTAAATAAAAAGAATAAGTAAAAATGCTAATGCATAATATTTATTTTATTGAAAACTAATATAGCTTGTGTACTAGGGCTTGTAGCAGGATTACACTTAACCACACATGGGTATATATGATACGTTGATAGATCATTTAAATGCACTAATAATAAGAATTGAATGTGTCGCAAATGTGGCAAATGTGTCTGAAATTCAAGTCAACTAAATTATTGGAATATTAGTGTTAGTTTAAAGTTTTCTGCAAGTCATACAATTTTACGTGGTCTCTTGGCTACGAAATGTAGAATATATCATACTTTCTTTCCTAATCCAGCAGTCGCAGTAAACGCAAAGAAAATAAAAAGATTAAGAAGTCTTATCTTCCAGTCTACACGACATTTGACGGGAAAACAAGGCAAGTGAAATGAGTAGCACCAAAACAATATACAAGTTGCTGTTGCGTTTATGCAGTATTCTACCCACTTCCCCTTAAAATTCCAATACAATCTCACACTCTGCATACAAATACTAATGCATATTTCTGGGATATTTTTATTGCTTTATTTTTCATGTAATGAGTGCGAATGAAACAGCATGACATTAATTGACAAAATAATTTGATCTTTCATTCTTGCTTTATGAAATCTGTAAAAGTGATAAATTCAAAAATATTTTGATACATTACCAGGGGTTAGGTTATGTATGTGGGTCAAACTTCTAAAATGCATTTGTGTATTTTTTCTTTTCGATTAGTATTAATTTCATCGTAATTACATTAACTTATAAAACTTTTGTTAATTGTTATTATGATTAAAATGATCTAGTGGGTGCCGTAGCTCAGTGGTTAGTGTGTTCGCCTTCTGATCTGTAGCTCGTGGTTCAATCCCCGGCTGATGCATAACAAATTTAATATCGATAAGATTTTTCTTTCGAATGGTACCCACCTGTCGGCAAGCAATTGGCAATTCTTCCGACAGTAACAACTTGCCATGAAAAAGCTTCTAAAAGAACTCTGTGACAAAGCTCAGAAAAAGTGATGTCACAAGTGTTCTGCTGTTCGGAACCGGCTAAAATAAGTAGGTCCCTTCTAATACTGTCGAAAATTTAAGACGCACAACAGTAATGGAATAGAAGCTCGGCCAATGAGCCCTTTGGGGCTTTAAGTGCCACATATTTATTTATTTATGATCAAAAAATTTGTTTAAAGAACATTGTCTTGCTTTCAAAAATTTAAAAATAAACATTCAAAATCTTGTGGTCAACCAGAGGGTTAATAATGTTGACAATGAAAAAATGTTGAACTGTCAAAAAATTTGTAATAATTTTACATTGAAGCGATCAAATTGGTAAGTTGGCAAAAATTGTATAAGATTTTATTTAATGTATTTATATTAACAGAAAAGAAGCAAGAAAAGAAGAAGCAATCAAGCATATTCATCAGAAGCCATACAAGCCATAGAATTCTCAATGTTGGATACAGCCAATAGCTGAAGTAAGTAAATTGCTTACAATTTTTGTTATATTATTGCAGTGCATATCTATTATTAATTGTTTTTTTTTTTTATACTAATAATTTATTGAATCTTTCTACCATTCGTAGAAACTAACAATAAGTATTCAAATCTTAAAAAAACTAAATTAAAATTATGTGATATTCCCGTTGTTCAATACAATTTGTTGAGTCGCGAGGTTTAGCAATTACACAGCGTATTCAATGTGTTATTTCTTTTTAGTCGTCGATGGCCTGTGCTCAGCAACAATTGCCTAGCAAGGGGATTCGGATGGTTGTGTAATTTTTGCAACTTCCTCAGAAATTATTACTTACTTACTTACTTATGTGGCCATAACAACCGAATATCGATTTAGGCCGAAAATAACATGCTTCGCCAGCCATCTCTGTTCTTCGCTAGCTGGCGCCAGTTAGAAATTCCAAGCGCCGTCAGGTTCTCCAGTACTTGGTTTTTCCACCTGAGGTTTGGTCTTCCTCTTCTGCGTCGTCCTCCAGCGGGTTCCGAATATAACAACTTCTTAGCTGGAGCGTGTTCTTCCATTCGCTCGACATGACCTAGCCAGCGCAGCCGCTGGATTTTGATGCGCTTTACTATGTCAATATCGGTATACAGCTCGTACAGCTCATGGTTGTACCTTATTCGGTACTCGGCACCAACGCAATTAGGTCCAAAGATCCTGCGTAGGACTTTTCTCTCGAAAACTCCAAGTATTCGCTCATCCGAGGTGGAAATTGTCCAGGCTTCAGCGCCATATGTTAGGACAGGCATGATGAGAGACTTGTAGAGTGTAGTTTTCGTTCTTCGAGAGAGGGCTCGACTTCTCAATTGCTTACTCAGCCCAAAGTAACACCTGTTAGCAAGAGTTATCCTACGCATGATCTCCAAGCTGACGTCATTACTGCTGTTAATGCTGGTTCCAAGATAGACAAAGTCCCTTACTACTTCAAAAGCGTAGTTGTCAACAGTGACGTGCTGTCCAAGACGCCGGGACTCTTTGTTTGTTGACACTAGATACTTCGTCTTGCCCTCGTTCACCGTGAGACCCATCCGACGCGACTCTCTTTCCAACTCTGAGAATGCTGCACTGACTGCTCGCGTGTTCATGCCGATTATGTCAATATCGTCGGCATACGCTAACAGCATGACACTTTTGTTGAAGATAGTGTCATTATGTCGTAGATCAGCAGCTCGTATTATTTTCTCCATAATAAGATTGAAGAAGTCGTACGATAACGAATCACCTTGTCTGAAACCCCGTTCGGTATTAAACGGTGCGGAGAGGTCCTTCCCAATTTTCACTGCACAACGGGAGTTATGCAGTGTCATTCTACAAAGTCGAATGAGCTTTGCAGGAATACCGAACTCAGACATTGTTGCGTAGAGGTAATCCCTTACCGGACTGTCGAAAGCGGCTTTATAATCAACAAATAGGTGGTGTGTGTCGATCTGTTTTTCTTGGGTCTTCTCCAGGATTTGGCGCAGTGTGAAAATCTGGTCGATGGTGGATTTACCAGGTCTGAAGCCACACTGATAAGGTCCAATTAGGTTGCTGAGCATAGGCTTCAACCTTTCACACAGTACGCTCGATAGAACCTTGTATGCGATGCTCAGGAGACTAATTCCACGGTAGTTGGTGCAAATTGTGGGGTCTTCTTTTTTATGTACAGGACAGAGACAGGACATCAGGCATGCTTTCATCCGACCATATTCTGCTTATGAGCTGGTGCATGCGGGTGAGCAGCTCATCGCCTCCGGTCTTAAACAACTCGGCAGGCAGGCCATCAGCACCTGCAGCTTTGTTGTTCTTCAGCCTTAAAATGGCCTCAGAAATTGTGGGTAAATTTAAATCTCGATGGATGTTAACGTTCTTCACATACCAAGGCGCGTTTACAATAATTCCCAGGCACTTGGATTGTATTCGCTGCAATTTTTCGATATTTGAGGGAGATGCGGTGCCCCATAACTGAATACCATAAGTCCAGATTGGCTTCAAAATTGCTTTATATAATAGCACTTTGTATTCGAGATTCAACTTTGAGCTCTTGTGTAGCAGCCACCTTAACTGATTAATTTTAAGTTTGATCTGAGTTTTCTTTGCCTCTATGCGATTGTTCCAGGTCAGCCTTCTGTCGAGGTGAATACCCAAGTACTTTGTTGAGGAACATTGTGGAATTGATTGGCCATTTATTTTAAGTGGGGGACATGTATCTAGCCTTAGTGTGAAGGTTATGTGTACGCTCTTTGATTCATAGACTTTTATGCGCCATTTTGCTAACCAGATTTCAAGAGAATCGACATGAGTCTGCAGGAGTTTAGTAGCTTCTATGAGGTTAGAGTCAGAGCATAATATTGTTGTATCATCAGCAAAGGTCTATATGAATGTATACTTATTGTTGGGCATATCTGAAGTGTACAGTAAGGGGCCTGCTTGGTCACAGATTGAGAATCACTGCATCACCGGTTAGCTCACATAATTTGATATACATACCTTTAATTATTTTCTTATTTACCTTAAATGTCTATATCATGATCATGCAATATGCAATCATGTTCGTACATTGAATCCATTTTAACGGTATTTTGTATTCAATTGTACTCTCATTAATTGCTTATGACATATATACATATATACATATACTTGTATACATATTTATACATATTTAGCCTTACCTGTTTTGTCTCTATAAATTCTTTAAATTAAAATATGTATACCTAATCTTCAATAATGTAACATACATATTTACAACAACGAACGAAGTATACTCCAAAGTAAGAGTAATTATGTATTAGTTTATGTACTGAAATCATGAGACGAAAAAGTCTAATCGTTGACCACATCAAAGCCACATCATCTCGTTTGTTTAAGGGCAGAACCCAATTTGTTAATACATACACATTTGGATATCTATCGCGGTTGAGGAAAACGCTCCTAACCCAACAGGGCCCAAAACGCTTCCTTGAGGAACGCAAGCGTGAATATCCAATGGATTTGTTGTGTAGTCCTTGTGATGTACGAGAAATTGTATTTTCGTGAGATAGCTACTAAGCAATGAGGAGACATTTGCATGCAGTAATAGTTTGAGATTGTAAATAAGGCCATTGTGCCATACTTTATCGAAAGCTTGAGTGATATCAAGAAAGATAGCTGAGCAATACTTTTTTTCTTCAAAAGTGTTCCTTATCAGAGTTACAATGCGGTGGACTTGCTCTATTGTGCCGTGCTGTTTTCTAAATTCAAACTGATGTTGGAGAATCAGTTGCTTGAGATCAATAAATGGAGTTATATTCATGACAAGTAGCTTTTCTAATACTTTAGAGAGTAGAGGCAGGAGGCTGAAAGGTCTGAACGATGCAACTTTTGTAGGGTCTTTTCCGGGTTTTGCTATCATAAAATTTTTAAAGTTTTCCAGCATTTGGGATAGAGTTTAATACAAAGGATAGCATTGAAAATGTGCATGAGATGAATTACTGAAGCTGGAGGTAGCTCTTTTATCATTTTACCGGTAATTTTATCTGGACCAGGTGATTTTTTTGGGTTTAAATCTTTATAAATTGCTTAGAATATGTCCTTTTTTTTAATTTTGAGCGTTATTGAGCAAGGTTGAGAAGTTAATTTTGGTAATGAGGACTATGAAGAGGGTGGATTGGGTGTAAACACACTTTTTAAGAGGTTGCAAAAGCCAAACCCTTCTCATAGTTGCTTTTAGCCCAATTATCGTCACTCAAACGAATGGGGGAATCAGTGAGAATTGGCCAATTTGAGTTTTTTTCTGATTTCCACAACGACTAGTCTGACGCTTCACCAGGTGTTAATTTGGCTATGTGATATTCCAACTCTTTGTTGTTTTTATTTTTTAAGGCTTGCTTTAAATTTCGAGTGCAGTGCTGTAGCTGTGTTTTCAGATACGGTGATCTGAATTCTTGAAATTGCCTTCGGAGTCTTCTTTTCTGTCTTACTAGCAATACAATGTCGGCTGATGTGTATGGGCTATAGTTTGATTGTTTGCATACCCCTGTGCAGGTGGTTGAGCTGAGAGCTAATAAGAGCAACTGGTTGAAGTTTTCGAGTGCTGAGTCTACATCGTGTCCATTTCTTAATACAGTACTTAGAGGAAGATGGGAATTTACATATTTCTTGAATTTCAACCAGTCCATTTTCAATCTAAAGGAATTGCCTTGGGGGCTTGGTGATTTTATAGATATTACTGTGGGTGAGTGATCAGGTGAGAAATCATAATTACACTCTGTAGAGATATTTGCCATCTGCAAACCTTTGGCGTACAAACCAAACAGAAGTTTGTATGTACATAGGTACATACATACATACATGAGATTGATTCTAGACTGGTGTTCCACCAAAAGAAAATAATAAAAGAAACTTATGCATTGTTTTTATATTTTTGTTCTCGCTAAATTACAATAATTTCACTCTTACAAAAGCACTGTAGTTGAACTTTATATTTAGTTCAATACATATGCATATAGATCATACAAGGTGTAATCGAGCATCTCTCTTAGTTTCGGCAAATATCATAGTACAACGTACTGTGTAATAATTAGAATAAAATATACACGTATACTTTGGTTCTGCTACTTCGTATGCGAACCATAAGCAACCTCTAGTTTGTCACGATCACTTATGCTGCAACTAGCCACGAACGTAAAAACGTAGAACGCGTCAGCTGACACGATCTATCTTATGGGAATTTCGTGTTAACGAAAACTTACCACCGTATGACGGTGACGGTACCGTAGCCCGTAGCGGACAGAATCAACAGCAATTTGATTTTTTACGTAAACCCGTGTCAGCTGATCACTCTCTATGCTTACAGGATTGCCAGATTACACTTTTATAAATAAATATGAAATAAACTAAGAAAATTTAGTTTCTTTTTAATTAATCAAAACTATCATCGTGTTTAGTTATTTATGAAAATATACTTCACGTATATTAATTTTTTTTTTTTAGTTTTTAACATCTATATTATGAAATTTCATCATGAAAATGGTAAGTGTGATTAAAAGCACGCACAGTGATACATGGCAATATTGTTATGTATGTATACAAAAAAGAACAGTCGATTTCTCTGTTGCCGCTACGGGCATAACTTTTGACAAATTTTTGTTCTTACGTACGGGCGGTACGTACGGGCGGTACGTTCGTGGCTAGTTGCACCATTAATTTTACTTTCTCTTGTATACGTAAGAGAACATTGCGTTGTTATACATACACATATAAAGATACTCTTCTTAATTTTATCAATACTAAGTATACGTACGCTTTTAATATATTGTAACGAGTATCGATAGTTGATTACTCATCACTATTGTGACTGACTCTATTGGCAGCATCGAAACGAATGTCAACAAAAAGAAATAAGCGATAACCAGAACAAGCCAACGAGAAAGGAAGAGAAGAATCTCGATAAAGGAAGATTCTGGGGTGTTGCCAACAGAGTATAAATAGAGCCAGTGTTGAGAATTGACAATCAATCTAATTCAGAACGTGATTGCGAAAACATTGATACAGAGGCAAAAGTTGCAAGTACATTTAAGTGTTATAGTAAATAGTTGATTGTAAACAGTGTTGATTGTAAATAGAGATTATTAAATAAATTGTTGCTGTATATAGTTGTATAAAATAAGTGTTGCAGTTATCATTAACAGAATCCAGTGATCGAACAAGGTAATTCAAATAGAATTAAACGTTCACAGAATAAAAACGTAACAATTGGTGTCAGAAGTGGGATTCTGTAAAGATGGTGAAAATTGACCAACTAAAAGTGGACCAGCTTAAAAAGCTGTTGGTAGAGATGAATCTATCGTCATCAGGTGCAAAGGCGGAACTGCTGGTGAGGCTGAGGCAAGCTATGGAGGCTAAGGGAATTAATGTAGAAGAACATGAGTTCTTCGAGGAAGCCGATATACAAGCAGTTGTGCACGCTGAGGAAGAGAGCAAAATAGATTCGAGTGGTCAACTCATGGAATTCATGAAAACCATGATGCAACAGCAGCAACAACAGCTACAAGAAAATGCATCTCGCATTGACTCCAAGCTTCAAGAACATTCGGCTCGCCAAGAACACGTCATCGAAAATCTACAAAAAGGAATTGAACTTAGATTTCAGGAAATTTCCGGAACCATTAATGAAAAGGTCACGGATTTAAAGGAACATGTAGATGATTTGGAAGATAAGTTCGAGAAATTACAGCACGATCTCAACCAACTAAAAATAAATGGACCAGCCACATCAGTGATTAGAGATTCAAGTACAATCAAATTAAAGCCACCAACATTTGACGGAAGCACGCCATTCAATATCTTCAAGCTTCAATTCGAGACAACAGCTTCGAAGAATCAATGGGATGATAGCGACAAGACTGCTGCTTTAATAGTCGCATTAAAAGGTAATGCTTCCGAGGTGTTACAGATGGTTTCAGAGAAAGATCGTGGTAGCTACCAGTCACTGATGGACACCCTCCAGCGGAAATATGGAAATGAATACAAGAGTCAATTACATCGTGTGGAATTGAGATCGCGAGTGCAACGGAGTAATGAGAGCCTTCAGGAATTCGCTTCCGATATTGAGCGCTTATGTCATCTAGCGTTCTCCGGTAATTCGGAAGAGTTCGTCGAAAAAATCAAAATAGAGGCTTTCATAGATGGTATACGTGATGGAGAGACAAAGCGTGCCCTAGTCATGTCACCAAGAAATACTTATGCCGAAACAGTCAGTAGTGCATTGACGTTTGAAGCCGCCAGTTTGATGTGTCGACCAATGCCACGTGTACGCCAACTAGAAACAGAAACAGCAGATCTGGTTGAAGCAGTGTGTCAGGCATTCAAATCTGTAGTGCAGCCTGAAGCAAGAACAACAGGTCGACGCGAAATCAAATTTACTGGTAAGTGCTTTATTTGCGACAAACCAGGACACATGGCGCGTGACTGCCGTCTACGACGAAAGCGATCAAGATCGAATTCTCCAGGAAGACAAAAGAAGGAGAATAAGGTGGATAGCGATCGCTCCACTAACACAAATCCATCGTTAAACTAAATCGAGTCAGTTCAGCGGGGCGTGAACTGACTCCAACAGTGGGTTGCCCCATCATTCACATTTCACAACTACAGCGTGTGCCAAGCAGCTTGACTATTGATGGAAAATTGGACAATATGGAATTCATGTTAACTCTGGACACTGGTGCATCACATTCTATAATCAAGAGCGATTTGGTAAGGAGGTTTGAGCCTTTAATGGGAATAAAATTGCGTACAGCAACGGGTGAGGATGCACAAATTCTGGGCAAGATAAAGAAACGAGTATCTATTGGAAATTGCACATGGGAACATGAATTCATTGTGGCCGACATCATCGATGACGTAATAATTGGTGTTGATTTTATGATTGACAACGGATTTACGTTAGATTTAAATCAACGGATTCTGCGCTATGCAAATGTCGAACTACCATTGAACATCGGTTACAAGCGTAGTGGGAACATCAAACGAGTACTGGCATGTCAACGCCAAGAGGTTCCAGCAAAATCAGAAGCGGTAATATGGGCACAGATGAATGTGGATGATGGGACAGGCAAGTTGTGGGTGGTGGAAGCAGATAAAGAAATAACGAATAAAAACATCATACTTGGTAGGACGTTAGTAGAACCTAAAGAAAATGGAATAGTACCGGTGCGAATTTTAAATCCAACTAATACATCTACAGTTGTAAAGAAAGGAATGGTGATTGGTCATTGCCAGGAAGTTACTGCCGTAGTAGACTGCGAAAAGGGTTCGTCGATAAAAAGTGGAAGATCAGGAACTGGCAAGGCGGAAATAAAAGCACAGATGGAGGAATGGGCAGGTGTGCTTACCAAACAGCAAAAAGAAAAGGCTTTACAATTATTGGAGAAGTACAGTTCAATATTTTCTTCAAATGGAAAAACTGGAGGACGAACAACCATCGTGAAGCATCACATTGACACCGGTGATTCTAGACCAATTCGTCAAGCACCACGACGAGTTCCATTGGCCAAAAGAGACGAAGCCATTAAGCTGATTTCCGATATGCAGAAACAAGGTGTTATTGAACCATCAGCGAGTCCATGGAGTTCACCAGTTGTGCTGGTAAAGAAGAAGGATGGAAGTACTCGATTCTGTGTGGATTACAGAAAGCTAAATGATATTACGAAAAAAGACAGCTATCCACTGCCAAGAATCGATGACACTCTGGACACACTATCTGGTGCGAAGTGGTTCTCAACTCTTGATTTGCAAAGTGGCTACTGGCAAGTGGAACTTGGTAAGGAAGACAAAGAGAAAACAGCTTTCAGTATTGGCGATGGTCTATGGCAATTTACAGTCATGCCATTTGGTTTATGCAATGCGCCAGCTACTTTCGAACGTTTGATGGAGCGTGTACTCAGAGGACTACACTGGAAAACGTGCTTGGTGTACCTCGATGACATTATTGTGATGGGAAAAGATTTTAACGACCACCTGGAAAAGTTGAAAGAAGTATTTGAGCGTATACAATCAGCAGGGCTTAAACTGAATATGAAAAAGTGTTCACTCTTCAGGCAAGAAGTTAAATATCTTGGTCATAAAGTAACAACAGAAGGGGTACATACCGACGAGGAGAAAGTAGCAACAGTTCAAGAATGGCCTATTCCGTCGAATCTTCACGAGCTAAGAAGCTTCCTAGGCTTATGCACCTACTATAGACGATTTGTTCCTGGATTTGCAAACATCGCCAGCAGTCTGCATGAGTTGACAAGAAAGAACAAACCATTTGTGTGGGGCGAGGACCAACAGAAAGCATTCGAACAGCTGAAAGAAAAACTCTGTTCAGCACCAATATTAGCGTATCCAGTACCTGGTCAAAAGTTTGTGTTGGACACAGATGCGAGTGGCTATGGAATAGGTGGTGTGCTCTCTCAGATCATAGATGGGCAAGAAAAAGTAATAGCATACTACAGCAAAATCCTGTCGAAGTCAGAAAGAAATTACTGTGTCACACGAAGAGAGTTGCTCGCAATACTGGAATGTGTAAAGTATTTCCATAAATACTTGTACGGTCAGGCATTTCATCTACGAACTGACCACTCAGCGCTAAGGTGGTTATTGCAATTTAAAAACCCAGAAGGACAATTGGCGCGCTGGATTGAAAGGCTGCAGAGTTATGATTTTACCATCGAACATCGTAAAGGAGGACATCACGGCAACGCGGATGCTCTATCTCGTCGTCCTTGCAAAATGGAATGTAAACATTGTTCTCGAGTGGAAAGCAAGGAGCACATTGTCGACATACGACTTACGAATATATTGCCGGAGGAGTCATGGACCACCGAACGAGTGCAAGAAGATCAGCGGAACGACCCAGATCTCGTAAAGATTATGGAATACAAGGAGCAGGGCATACGTCCAGATTGGCAAGAAATGGCTAATGAGAGTCCAATAGCAAAGGCATACTGGGCGCAGTGGCAAAGCCTGCACTTACGAGACGGATGTTTATTCCGAACATGGGAAAGTGAAGATGGAAAAATCACTAATGATCTTCTAGTGGTACCCAAGGCAAGAATAAATGAAGTGATAGCTGAGTATCACAATGCCTCCAGTGGAGGGCATTTGGGAATCACCAAAACCGTCGAGAAAATAAGGAAACGATTTTATTGGGTTGGATGTCATGACCATGTCGCTGATTGGATTCGGAAGTGTAAGCAATGTGCAATGGCCAAAGGTCCCACTAAGAAAAGTCGAGGTAAGATGCACCAATACACCGTGGGTGCTCCATTTGAGCGAATTGCTATGGACATAGCTGGGCCATTTCCAATAAGCAACGCAGGAAACAAGTATGTTCTGGTGGTTATAGATTACTTCAGTAAATGGCCTGAAGTATACCCCATTCCAAATCAGGAAGCTAGTACAGTTGCGGATGTATTCGTCAACCAATGGGTTACTCGTTTTGGTGTACCGATGGAGTTACACTCAGACCAAGGTCGAAATTTCGAATCAGTTGTATTCCAAGAGATATGCCGTATGCTGGGTATATACAAAACTCGTACAACACCTTTGCATCCACAATCTGATGGCATGGTAGAACGATTTAACCGTACCTTGGAGGAATATTTGAGAAAAGTCGTAGATAAATACCAAAGAGACTGGGATGTACATATACCAATGTTCCTCATGGCATATCGATCCGCACAACATGATACGACGGCTACTACACCGGCAATGGCAATTTTTGGAAACGAGTTAAGACTGCCAGCTGATTTAAAATTTGGAGTCGTAACACCAACGAGATCAACCGAAGGTAATTATACTAGCGAAAAGCGGGAACAGTTGGATGAAGTACATCGGTTCATCAGAGAGCGGTCGCAGATGATAAGCGATAAGATGAAGGCCAGGTATGACTTGAAAGCAAATTCAAAAGGGTTCTATGAAGGAGAGCTTGTAATGCTTCATAATCCACAACGAAAGAAAGGCCTGTCTCCTAAACTACAGACTCATTGGGAAGGACCATATGAGATTATAGCAAAGATAAATGACGTAGTGTATCGCATTCAACGTGCCTGGAATAAAAGAGCAAAGTTTAAAGTAGTGCACTTGGAGCGACTTGCGCCATATCGAGGGGAAGTATAAAAACTTGTTCGGGACGAACAAGGTTAAGAGGAGGGCAGTGTAACGAGTATCGATAGTTGATTACTCATCACTATTGTGACTGACTCTATTGGCAGCATCGAAACGAATGTCAACAAAAAGAAATAAGCGATAACCAGAACAAGCCAACGAGAAAGGAAGAGAAGAATCTCGATAAAGGAAGATTCTGGGGTGTTGCCAACAGAGTATAAATAGAGCCAGTGTTGAGAATTGACAATCAATCTAATTCAGAACGTGATTGCGAAAACATTGATACAGAGGCAAAAGTTGCAAGTACATTTAAGTGTTATAGTAAATAGTTGATTGTAAACAGTGTTGATTGTAAATAGAGATTATTAAATAAATTGTTGCTGTATATAGTTGTATAAAATAAGTGTTGCAGTTATCATTAACAGAATCCAGTGATCGAACAAGGTAATTCAAATAGAATTAAACGTTCACAGAATAAAAACGTAACAATATTTATTTCGCCTGTGTCAATTATAATAAATACCGCATTATGCCGCAACAATTTTTTTTTTCTGATTTTCTTCATAAATCACTATAACCGGATAAATACATCATTACGTGTATAACTGAGTGGAAATACTCTAAAATAATTAAATTATCTTAAATACGATTAATAAGTACGAAAATACATTCAGCTACGCAAGTTTCGCTTGATCGCACATACAAGTATACACACATACATCGTAGATGGTGCTTGTACAATTCTACTATCCCTCAAAATAGAACACTAATGCGACTCAAGTGGTTTTTGGTTTATTACATTGAAATAAATCATTCCATATATAATAGTTAATATACCAAATGAATAAATGCGTACATAATCGTGCATAATTATAATTAGGTACTGAACTAAATTCATCACGATTAGTAAGATGGCGGATATTAAACGGTTTTACGCTGCCGCTGAGGATGTAGAAGAAAAAAAAAATAAATAAATATGTGGCACTTAAAGCCCCAAAGGGCTCATTGTGCATTGTCCATTACTGTCGTGCGTCTTAAATTTTGGACAGTATTAGAAGGGACCTACTTATTTTAGCCGGTTCCGAACGGCAGAACACTTGTGACATCATTTTTTCTGAGCTTTGTCACAGAGTTCTTTTAGAAGCTTTTTCATGGCAAGTTGTTACTGTCGGAAGAATTGCCAATTGCTTGCCAACAGGTGGGCAAGGAAAGGAAAATCTTATCGATATTAAATTTGTTATGCATTGAACCACGACCTACAGATCAGAAGGCGAACACACTAACCACTGAGCTACGGCACACACAATGGATGTAGAAGAGACCGACCGATATTTCCAGCTTATAGAGACAGATACTCATAGCACATATGCGCTCGACTCCCAGAAGAAGGAATTCGAGGCAGCATGGAGCGATCTGTAATCGGCATACCTCTCCATTATCTCACAGGAAGCTGAAGTGACTGACTTAGCTCAAATTAAAACAAAATATAAGGATTGTAAAATATGTTACGTTCCTTGCTTGGCAAATATTATCGCGCATACTTACGATTTGGCTATGATCATGTCGTCTCCCGTTTTTGCGGATGCACCCGCTGAGAATCAAACTCAGCAGTGTTCTTTCCTACAATTCAACTTAATTAAGGCCCCACAATTCAAAATTGACTACGACAACTTAATTTTGGAATATGAAACCAATCGAGACAAGGGTTTCTACAGAAGTCAACTCGTTCTATTATCTGCCTCACCATGCCGTGGTGAAGCCAGATAGTACTACCACTAATACGTGTGGTTTTTAATGCTTCGTGTCGGACCTCCATGGGCAATGGTTTGAACGATGTCCTTTATACTGGACATACAGTCAGGGACTAAAGTTTAAATACACCCATAAAACATCGCTTTAAATAAAAATAAAGCATTTTAACACAAATATAAGTATGCAGTTTATTTTTAGTTGAATAATGACCAATATCGAAAACCAAAACAATTCACTTTTTTTCATAGATAACTTAAAATTCATCAAAAACTAAAAAAATACATGGGACAAAAGTTTAAATACAATACAAAATTTTCTTTCTTTAGCTGATTTTAGCTTAATTAAAAAACGTATTTGGTAGGTCCGCCTTGAGCTTCAATGACTGCCTGCAGACGACGTGGCATAGACAGAACCAAATTTTCTGTTTCGGATGTGCTGATTTCTGGCCAGGCCTTTTTCAGAGCCTCTTTAAGGGATTCTTTGTTCTTTAAAGCTGCGCGATTGATTTTTCGGTCCAATAATTCCCAAGCGGAATCTGATGGTACTATTATTACGATGGAGATTTTTCCGTTTTGTTTTCAATTCCGATATTGAAAAATGTACCGCCAAATTATAGTGCACCCAGATCATACGTCATTTGAACGTATATGTTTCCGGAAGTCACCAACCGAAGATGTTCATAGCTTTGAGTGCGATCTTAATTCCGAGTGGAATTAAGATCGCGTGTGCAACACAGTAATGAGATCAGGATTTCGCTTCCGACATTGAGTGCTTATGTCATCTAGCGTTCTTTGGTAATTCGGAAGAATTCATCAAGAAAATAAAAATAGAGGCATTCATAGGTGGTGTACGCGATGGAGAGATTAAGCGTGCCCTAGTCATGTCACCAAGGAATACATATGCCGCAACAGTCAGTAGTGCCTTGACGTATAAAGCCGCCAGTTTAATGTGAAGACCACTGCCACGTGTACGCCAACTAGAAACAGAAATAACAGATCTAGTTGAAGCAGTGCGTCAGTAAAATCAGTAGTGCAGATTGAAGCAAGAACAGCAGGTCGACGCGAAAACAAATTTAATGGTAAGTGCTTAATATGCTACCAAACACATGGCGCGTAATTGCCCTCAACTACGCAAGCAACAAAGATTGAATTCACCAGGGCAACGAAAGGAAGGTCATGACGTTGGTCACCGGAGTAAAGCTGATACTCCATATCGTCGTAATTGCACCGTGGATATTAGACATTGTTCTCGGGTAAGAAGCCAGAATCACATTGTCAACATACGACTTATAAATATATTGCCGGAGGAGTTATGGACTTCCGAACGAGTCCAAGAAGATCAGCGGAATGACCCTGATTTCGTAAAGATTATGGAATACAAGGAGCAGGACGTACGTCCAGATTGGAAAGAAATGGCTAATGAGAGTCCAATAGCAAAGGGTTACTGGGCGCAGTGGCAAATACTGCACTTACGAGACCGATGTTTATTTCGAGCATGGGAAAGTGAATTTGGAAAAATCACTATTGATCTTCTAGTAGTACCGAAGGTAAGAATAAATGAAGTAATAGCTGAGTATCACAATGCTTTCAGTGGAGTGCATTTAGGCATCACCAAAACCGTCGAGAAAATTAAGAAACGAATTTATTGGGTTTGATGCCACGACCATGTCGCTGATTGGATTCGGAAGTGCAGGCAATGTGCAATGGCCAAAGGTCGCACTAAGAAAAGTCGAGGTAAGATGCACCAATACACCGTAGGTGCTCCATTTGAGCGAATTGTATAGACATAGCTGGACCATTTCCAATAAGCAACTCAGAGAACAAGTATGTTCGGGTGGTTATAGATTACTTCAGTAAATGGCCTGAAGTATACCCCATTCTAAATCAAGAAGCTAGTACAGTTGCGGATGTATTCGTTAACCAATGTATTACTCGTTTTGGTGTACCGATGGAGTTACACTCAGACCAAGGTCGAAATTTCGAATCAGTTGTTTTCCAAGAGATGTTCCGTAAGTTGGGTATAAACAAAACTCGTACAACACCTTTGCATCCATAATCTGATGGCATGGTAGAACGATTTAACCATACCTTGGGGGAATATTTGAGAAAAGTCGTAGATAAATAGCAAAGAGACTGGGATATACATATACCAATGTTCCTCATGGCATATCGATGCGCAGAACATGATACAACGGGACGAACAAGATTAGAGGAGGGCAGTGTAACCAATATCGATGGTTGGTTACTTATCACTATTGTAAATGACACTATTGTGATTGCATGAACATGGGCATCATCGAAAGGAATGCCAACAAAAAGAAATAGGCGATAACCAAAACAAGCCAACGAGAAAGAAAGATAGAATATCGACTAAGATAAAGGAAGATTCTGGAGTGTTGCCAACAGAGTATAAAGTGAAATTGGTTGATTCAGATAGAATTAAACGCTCACAAAATAAAAACGTAACAATATTATAACGAGTATCGATGGTTGGTGACTTATCACTATTGTGAATGACACGATTATTGGCAGCATTGAAACGAAGAAATAGGCGATAAGCAGAACAAGCCAACGAGAAAGAGGAGATTCTTCTCTAAAATAAAGGAAGATTCTGGAGTGTTGCCGCAGAGTATAAATAGGGACAGTGGTTAACAACAAATAAATGATTGTTGGATATAATGGATAAGTATTGCAATTATTATTGACAGAATCCAGTGATCGAACAGGGTAGATTCGAGTACAATTAAATACTCATAAAATAAAAACGTAACAATGCGTTTAAAACTACCACATTTTAACACGAAATTCGACTTTTGCAAACTTGAGGATGTTGCTGAAAATAACCAGTACGATTTCTTAGTTCTTCTTTTAAGTAGTCGACTTTTCATCCATCATCACACAGCTGGAATTGTTCAAAATATCATAAAGCTTTGGGGAGTAAAGAAAACAACGCTTGGGATTGTTCCTGCACAATATAAGTTTATTGTATTGAAAATAACAAAGCATAAAAATACAAAAAAAAAACAAAACAACGCGACTATTACTTATTTTGTTGCGAACCGATTTAAAATATCAAATCGGAATAAAAAGAATATAAACAAGCTACTGTCATGGAAGGTGCTGTCATTGTTTATCTGTCAAAGTTGACAGTACAAGTACAACATTTTTTTTTATTGGGCCAAGGACTTATGGGACAACCTTGCTAACACAGAAAACAAAAGTGAAAGCAACACATCAATCACATACAGCATAGAACACTCGACGAATACGTAATCACACAGCGCAGACACTTGGTATTTTTAATATGATATATGACAATGCACCGGCTAGTGAGCAGTTCAGGGCCGTGGTCCTGAACCCGTCGAGACAGAACAACGAGCAGACAGTAAAGTCCACCTACCTTTGAAATAGGACGCCTTCTACGCAATCAACACAATCGCCTCATCTCCTTCACTACTATGTACGGTCTCCTCCCCCAACCACCTCCGCGTGCATGCCAACCCTTCGTGGATTGCTTCGCCTACCATAACCATAGCAATTCCCTATAAAAAAAATTGATGCTGAATTGTCTACCCCATCAGCAAAAATCTATTCTTATTTATTTATTTATTCATTGTTTGTAACAGACTTAAAATGAGCCTGTTACAACCTTTTACATATGTACCTACAAAAACTTAAATTGTTATAATATTCAAACAAATAATATAACAAATATACGTATCATATCATTTGATTCTTCCTCTTCTCCTTGCTGTCGTCATATAGTACATATCAGCAAATGTACACACACATACACATACTCGTGTGGTCACTCACTATGACGACAGAAACGAAGAAAGAATCAAATGAATTTTCACTAAACGTGAAATGTAGCATAATAGGAAATTTGTAATTCCTAAATGCTTTATACATAAATACATACTAAAGGTGCATGACTTGCCAACGTAAGGCATGACAAAAAGGGTAATAAACCCTAAAACCAAAACGCTTGGTCGAGTAAGTCGCAACCCGACATACTGTTGAAACGATCATCGCGAATTTTGGAAACGGCCAGTTCGAATAGCTCGATATCCGAACGAGTGCTCTTGTAGTCGGGTTGGCAGTAATCGCTAGAGTAATACCTTAGCTGGAAAAAAAAGGCACGCGTTACACGCGTTTATTTATTGCTAATTATAAAACGGTACAAGAATTATCCTACAAATTATATGAAACAAATGAAAAAAAAAAATAAAAAATTAAAAGGTGAGAGCGTATCGATATCGAAGTAAGTGGGTGATTTACAGATATTTTTTACCATTAAAAAACAAATTGGGTTACGCTTGAGCTTAATATGGGGGGAAAACACCTATGGCTAAACAAAATTGTTAGAAACGCTCACGGTTTTACCGACTAAATCGCAACTGACTTACCACGTAAGTTGGCAGACCACCCGTCACTGCACAAGTTAAAGAATTAATATAGCCTTACTAAGTGTGTCGAAGTAAAAGGAGACTATGTTGCGAAATAAATGGTTCTTGAAAAAAAAATGCTTTTTTCCTAATTAAGTAGCTTCATTATCAATCCGCCCGTAAAAAACGTTAGAAAATCAATCACTTTGCGCGTAGTCGCCTTACGCATTGTCTTGAAGAAGACGTACTTAGACATATGATCAAGTACGATGAACACATATGCATTGAGACGCTTCTACCTAGAATAAAAAATAAGAATAAAAAATAAAAAATAAAAAATGTCAGAGCATTGAGCCAACTGAGTTGCATTTGGGTGTGAAAAAGCTGACAAAGCACTTTCCCACACAATTTGTAGTTCTGCACTTACGTAAACATGCCAACAATGTTTAGGCATTCCATGATAATTAAAATCACGTGGAATACTCCTGTGTGTGAATATCAAAAGTTGCTTTCTTACATAATGGATACATACATACACACATGTGGTGTGAATATATTGTTGTATGTTATATGTTGGTATGTGGGTAGATCGATATGTAGATAGTATTAGTAATATGGTATATAAGCTGTTAGTTTACAGAAGGCAGTCGCTTTTCAGTTGTGAGTCTTGTTCCAAGTTATAAAGTGTTAGCGTGTAAGCAATTGTAAAATACTACGATCCTTACGAGGCCCTCCAGTATTAGTGTAAAAGTGTTTAGTATAAAAGTGTAAAGTAATACCAGAAATAAAGTGAAGGCCTAAAAGGCCAAGTATCGTATAATTAACCCTGTTTTATTTCAGCTAACCTGTGTCGAAGGATATTTAGGAGCTTAGGTTCAGGCGTGAATCTTGTGCGTTACATCCTTGAGTCTAGCCGTTAGGTATTTAGTGAGTGTTGTGGAAAAATAATACACAACACAACAAGCGTATCAAATTTTTGTACTCCTCAGATTATAACTCGGTCGTCTCCAAGTCAAGTAGTGACATCGATTCCACCGCTTTAGATAGCGAATCGGCCGCCACATTTTCTAAACCCTTACATTGTTGTACGTCGAAGTTGTATGCTGTAGCTGAAGTGACAATCGTGCCAATCTGCACGTTCCTGCAATAAAGCCCAAATAACGCAATTTGTTGAAGAAAAATTTGACTTTGATAGACCTATCGTCAAATTCGCTTTTTAAGGTAATTCGCCACTTTACTTAGCACACAAAGATGCGTTTCAAAGTCAGACGCTATATTCAGAAGATCATCCAAGTACACGAACACGCCCTGAGGGATTACTTTGTCCATTAGTCTACACAAGCGTTGTGCTGCATTGCACAGGTCAAATGGTATCACGACGAATTCGTACAATGGCCTCCCTGGAATCGTAAACGCTGTGCACTCCTTGCTGGCGTCTTCCAACTCTATTTGCCAAAAAGTGTGTTTTAGGTGAACGTTGGTCATGTAAACTGTCTGCTCAATTCGTCTTAGGATTCCATCGATGTTTTGCAAGGGGTAAGCGTCCTTAACAGTCACTTTGTCTATCTTTCGGGCATCGTGACAAAACCTATTCGTATCTGGCTTTCGAACGAGGGCGAACCAATTACTCCACGGACTTTTACTTTCACTTATCACTCCAAGTTCAATCATTTTATATATCTCGTGGTACAACAGTTCTTGCACGGCAGGCCAAATCGGAAAATACCTTTCTTTGACCGGCTCAGTGCCTTCCACCAATTGTGTTCGATGCTTCACAGACTCGTTCTTTCAAGACCATGCTTTCCGATATCCTAGCGCTTTCTCTGGTGTTCTGTAAGTGCGTGTTGTTCGAGTCTACAATCTATGTCACTCACTTCAAGCATTCGCATATCCTCTTCGTCTTCTCCTGGTATTTCAGGAGCCAGTCGGAAGGTAGGCCAGAAATCCACGCTAAGGTACAGCGTCCGCTCAAGCGACGGTCAGCCTAGCCTTGTGAATGCAGCCTCATGCTTTGATCTTTCTTCAGATCATTCACCTATTTTACTCACATTGAACTGCAAAATTCATCTGAAAAACAAATTTACCAATTTGCACAATAAAAGAGCCAACTGGTCAATATTTAAAAATATTGCTACTGAATCACTTATTCTAAATATTCCAGTGACAAACGATGAAGACATAGAATACGCTGCGGAGTTAGGTGATCATCAACACTTCAAATATCTGTAAATACTAGATCACCATTGTCCATTGAAATAAAAGAAAAATTGAAGGACTAACATAAACTAAGGAAAAAATGGCAGATACCAGGCGTCCAGATGACAAGAGACGACTTAATGCAGTAGTGAAGCATGTCAAGCAACTTTTGAAAGACGACTTTAATCGAGAAATTCAAGAATATTTGAAAGAAAGCTACTAAAAAACTTAACCAGGCAGTAGCCAGAAAACCTCCTATTAAAATGCCTCATGAAATTGGGCCAAAACAGATAAAGAAAAAGTTGTCACCTTTGCACACCACCTTTCAAACGTGTTTCAACCATCGCAACAAAATGCATCGAATATGGATGTAAACGAAATAGATTTCCTTGAATCTCCTGGTCAACTGGACCAATAACAATAAAAAAGGATGAAGTAAGGAGAGAATGTTGAAGACTCAAACAAAATAAGGCTCCAGGATTTGAACTTATCACTGCCAAAATATTGCGGGAACTACCAGAAATTGGATTTAGATTCATAACGCAGCTGGTTAATGTGATTACTAGAAGAGGTTATTTCCTCCTTCAATGGAAAGTATCTCAAATAATTCTTATACCAACATCAGGAAAACCTCTTGAACAAGTTACATCATACCGACCGATAGGTCTTCTACCTATTATCAGCAAAGTTTTTGAAAAGATCCTGTTAGCCAAACTAAAGCCAATAATGTACTAATTCCTTAGCATCAATTTGGTTTCAAGATCACATTGCACGGCTGCGTTTCTGGATATATCATACATGATTGTATGATGTAGGCAAATTCTGTATTTCATATTTTGAGAAATAAAAATTGAAAAATTGCTTATTGTTTTCCATGCGCGCCTGATAATTCAATTTCGTTTTGTTTAAAATCTTGAAAATTAAAAACTTTTCATTTCAAATATTCAAAATCATTCAAATATATTTTCATTTTTCATATAAAAATTCAACGTAGCATTTTTCACATAAATGAAATTTAATAAATAAATAAATATCAACTTACGCATAAAGAAATATAATATTTTTAAAGGAGTAGGTAACTCAACCAAATGCGAGAGCACCACACAAATAATATCGGTTTTTAAGGCAAAATTTTCAGCTCTCGCTGCACGATTGAGCGGCCTAATTTTTAGTCATGCCTGAATTTCATGTGTGTTGCTTCGTGCATATTCTTTAGTTCAATATTCTTTGGCAATACAATATAGGTGGTTTTATTACCTCGTCTGTTTAGTCTTGTGTTGAGGTTTGAATTGATGATTTTAGATTTTGATTGCTCTAACGATACAGTCTTCAGCAATAAAAACAATTGATCATATATCTGCGGAATAATGTTTTTTTTTTTGGTTTCCTATTGAAAGCATCGACGAATTTTTCATTCCAGCAATAAAAATATGGTTTTATAACCACAGCAATATTGATATTTCCGTTTTTATTTTATTTTTATCATTTTTTTTCGATTGCTTTCTGTTTTTCTTTTTTCATTCGTTTTTGTTTATTTTTTTTGCACATCTGTGCACAATCCACTGCATTGGAAAATTCAAATGCGTGTGATTTTAGTTATTGGAGGTTGTCGTTTGATTACCACCACATGAAACGAGTGCGTCTTGTGCCAAATAAAGTGATGAATAGTGTTGCGCAGAACCGAGGAGCCGGGCCCTTTAAAGAACCAACCGGTCCGGGTCTTACAAGAACCGAAAAATGGTCTCAGAAACACCGAAAAATAATTTGAAACAAGTGAAACTATTGCAAAAGAACCGATAACCGGTCCCGAAAGAAGCAAAAACGAATCCAAAAGAACACACGAAAATTTTACAAATCTCTGTTTTACTCAGAAACGTCGCACGTTAAAGTACGTTAAAGTACAGCTCGCAGCTCAGTTCAGTATCATGTACTTTATATTTATTCAATTTTGTCACACAAATATCAACTAAGGAATGAATGTTATTTATTTAATTTTTTTTTTTAATTTATAACAAAAATATAAAATGAAATTAAATTTTTTTAAAAACATTATAATCTTTTTATTAAAAAAGTCGAGAATTTTTGACAATTTTCAAGAATGACATTTAATTCATTTAAATTTACTTTAATTAGAAATTTATTCAATATTATATTTATTATATTTATTATATAAAAATGAATTAAATTCCTTTCCTTTAGAACAAATTAAAAAATTCAGTCTATTCCACTCTGCCTTCGGTGTTCTTCTGCCTCGTGTCATTCATGCTGCCGTCGCTTGATCGAATTACTGTTCGTCGAATTACTGCTCCCCTTTTCACTTTTTGACCAATCAGCATTCACCACGCATACCAATTGTTACGTTGGACTTACGTCAACTGCGCTGCCAGATCGTTCGTAACACTCCCCCCTGGTATATGCTGTCGATCAGGATGTACCGAGCTCTTCAGATCCAGAACGGCTATCTTGACAGCGGGTCTCTCATAGATGCCACAAGTTGTCTTGAGTATAGCGCTTCTAACTCTTCCATCGGCACTCTTTCGTACGTCGATCACCTTGCCTTTGGGCCAGCAGTTTCTTGGGTTATTGGGATCAACTATGTATGCAATATCACCGACTTCTATGGGTTTGACATCCGCAAACCATTTTGTTCTCCTGGTGATAGTAGGCAGATACTCGGCGACCCAACGTTTTCAGAAGGCGTCTGCGAGTTGCTGCGATGTTCGCCAGTTACGATGCATTAAAACACCCTCAGGGACTGGCTCTGCAATTGGCTTAATACCACTAGAGCTGCCTAACAGGAAATGATTAGGTGTAAGTGCCTCTTCCTCTTCGTGGTCGATAGGGATATAAGTTAATGGGCGAGAGTTAATCGTCATCTCCACCTCCATTAAAATCGCACGTAAAAGTTCGTCGTTCGGGCGACTAGTTGTCAAAATCCGTTGAAATACCTCCTTTACAGAGCGAACTAGCCGGTGGTATAAAACGCCAATTGGTTGCAGCAGAAGTGAAGGTTTTCGTTAGCAGATTTTTATCTAGGAGAGAAAATGCTGACTTCAACTCCCTCTCAGCGCCTTTCAAGTTTGTGCCGTTGTCACTCCATATCTCCAACGGACTGCCTCTGCGCGCCATAAAAATGCGAACGGCGAGAATACAGGAGTCTGTGGTGAGCGAGTATGCAATTTCGAGATGCACCGCTCTGGTTGTTAAGCAAGTAAACAAAACCCCGTATCTTCTTTCTGTGCTTCTTTTAACCATGACCATAAGTGGACCAAAGTAGTCGACGCCTACGTAGGAAAACGGACGACATATTGCAGAGGTGCAGGCAGAAGGCAACATTACCTAAAACTTGATTTTCTCGAATTACGGTTAACCAAATCCGAGCGCAGTACAGAGCCATAGCGGTTGCTTGAAGAAGACGATTCCAAGTTGAAAATCTCTCAGGTTCGGGCACTACAAGAAGCTGTTCTGAAGTCAAGTGATGAGCACCAATAAACTGTGGACGCAACTCTTCAGTTGGAATACTTCGCAGTTCAACGGGCACAGGCCATTCGCTACGCGGAAGGTACAAAAATGATGGCCCACTAAACCATCGGCTATTGTTAGAAAGGTCTGGTTCACCATGCCATTTGGTGGCTTCATCAGCGACATTAGCTACAGTTGGAACCCAGTGCCATTCCTTGACGTCGGTCAATTCCGAAATCTCACTGACTCGGAAAGCCACAAATTGCTTGTACCGGCGGTGATCGGCATGCAGCCAGGCTAATACTGTTCGTGAGTCTGACCAGAATACGCGACTGTCAATACGGATGGAATGCGATTCGATGACATGTTTAGCCAAGCGAGCTCCCAAAAGTGCCGCTTTCAGTTCCAGACGAGGTATGGATATTAACTTGAGTGGGGCTACTCTTGTTTTGCTGGTGATCATCGTACAGTTAATTGCGCCATCGTGTGAGTATCGAAGGTAGCACACTGCGGCATAGCTACTTTCACTTGCGTCAACAAATGTGTGCAATTCTATTTGAGGGTTTCCGCCGAACCGGTTTCCATATAGCAGCGTGGAATTCTCAGCTTTTCTATTTTCGGAATAAGTTTAAGCCATCTCAGCCACTTGGAAAATTGATCATCTGGAATTGGGTCGTCCAGTCCCAGTCGCACCCACTTCTCCATATCTCTTGCAAGATAACTTTGGCGTACACCACGTAGAAACCGATTAGCCCAATAGGGTCGTATATGGTCATAACTAAGCTCAATACTTCACGTTTAGTCGGTCGCCGCTGGCAGAGGAAGAGATCAGAATTCCTATACTTGGCGGATACACGAAATGCGAAATGGTCACTGGCGGTAATCCACCACATGTCTAACACTTTCTCCGTAGGTAACTCTTTTTCAAGATCGAGACATAGTGCATTAGTTGAATTTCCATGTAGGGTGGCTAATACTCGGCTCGAATTTGACAAAAAGTTTCTTATATGAAAGCTTCCCATTGCATGAACGTGACGCACATCTTCTGCTAACTTAATAGCCTCTTCTTCCGTATCCATACTCACCAGCATATCATCAACATAATGATTTTCGATAATACACTGTAAAGCACAAGGAAATTCCTCACGAAACTCTGCTGCATTTTTATTTTTGATATATTGAGCGCAGCTGGGTGAACATGTGGCCCCAAAGGTCATTACTGCCATCACAAATGTAGTAGGCTCATTGGCGTTTGGTTCATACCAAAGGAAACATTTTGGTCTTCTTGCCGAATTCGAACCTGGTGAAACATTTCAGCAATATCGGCCGTGATGGCAAATCGCCTCTGTCGAAATTTAAATAGCACCGAAAGTAGAGGAGTCGTTAGGTCTGGACCTTTGAGCAACATGCTGTTCAAAGACACACCATTAACTTTCGGGGCTGCATCCCACACTATTCGAACCTTCCCTGGTTTGTTGGGGTTGGTTACTGCAAAAATCGGCAAATACCAATATCTTTCAACGGCAGCATCGAGTGGTAATAAGCGTCGGGCGTACCCCTTTTGAACATAATCATCAATTTTTTGTTGAAGCATTTCAGTCAAATTATGGTCACGTTGCATCTTCCTTCGAAGACATTGCGCCCGAAATAAGGCCAGTGGAAGGCTATATGGGAACCTGAATATCAGGATGTTTCCATAATAGGCTGGTCTCGAAACGATTACCGACTCGTACGGTGTGTTGTTGAAGCTGCTCCAAAGCGATCTCATCCCCTTTAGATATTAAAGCAGCTGGTTTGGCTGACATGTCTAAAGTATCGAGACAAATATACGCTTTAGTTATTTGAAGCAGCTCTGCTAGGGCAGAGCAGTTACAAATGTGATAAACGCGGTGAACAGTATTAACACCAATTTCAGGTGTCAGTCCTTTCAATGTCCATCCGAGTTTAGACTTTTCTGCTATTGGTTCATTTTCGCCTGCATATAAAGATTTTATAGGAGATCCAAGCGCAGCGTTATTTAACCCAATCAGCAGTTGTGGTGCAGCGTTTTTACCGATTTGAGCTTTTTTGACGCGTTCACAGCATCAGTACCAACTAACTCTGGGTTGTGTAATAAAGGATGATGAGTGCGAATGCAATCATTAACGTTGCATGTTGCGGTCGATTTACAGCAATTTGTCGAGTGCTTCATTAAGCATCGGTTTGCGGTTAGTTTGCGGACTATCTGCCACTTCTGACTACGCGGCATTACCTTGAAGGAGGTACAATTGCAATTTGCTTCGCAAACGATACATCTTACCGAATCAAAGTGATGATTAATAGCGCCTCGTTTGCGGACCCGTGGCGACTCCTTTGGCACGATAACGCAATTCGCACCTTGTGCGAAATTACAGGCCGCCAAGCTTCTTTTATGCATTCCCCAATATGCTGGTAAAAGCCCAGGCAATTTCGAAACCAGCCTCTGTTCAAATTCGGGATTGTTCTAATGGCTACTCAGGCCTGACACCGACATCGTTGCACAGATGTTTTGCACTTCTACGGCAAAGTCCACAACTGATTCCAGCTGGCTCTCTGACGGTGACGGCAGCTCACAAATTTGTCGCTGTAGAACGCTGATGATCAATTCAGGTCGTCCAAATCGCATTTGAAGGGTAGAAATAATATGGTGCACGCATGAAGAGTGCAGCAATAGATTTTTAACTGCATTGCGCGCTGGACCTTCCAATGCTTGCCGTAGTCTTAGCAGATTCTCTTCGTCAGAGAATCCACAAACCTCTGTCGATTGGATATAAGCAGCATAAAACAACGGCCACTCGCTTGGCTGACCGTCATATTTGGGCAATTCTTTAGCAAGGCTGTTGCGAGAAGCAACCTGATCTCTAGTCAGTCGACGATAAGCCGAAGCACCAAAGGATAAGCTATTAGCGTGGCCGGCTGTGGGCAAAGTTGTTTGCGCTGGTTGCGATTGTGGCGGACGACATTCTCTATTCAGTGTCTAGTGAAGTTGTAATTGCTGCTCGAGTGACTGTATTCTGTCCAATAAGGATTGAAGAACAGGTGCTGACAGATCACTCACTGATTATTCCACAATTGATGTTCTCAACGGAGCCGTGTCTTGTGGAGGAGACTGCCGGACAACAGATACGTTTACACTGGAAGGAGCTATATTGAATGGTGCCACAAAATTAGGAGGCAGCTGCCTTGTCTGCGTTGTATGTGTCGCTGAATCTTGCATCGATATTGAAAGTCTAGGCATAGTATATTGCCTTTCATCTGGTTCATCATCGAATCCAATTGCATCGATGCTATCCAGAAAGCTGTACTGTTGTCTTAGTATAGCCTCTCTCTGCCTTAAGACTTCACTCTGCTCCTGTAACAGTTCGGCCCGGCGGCGAAGCCCTTGCGAGGTGGCAGAGCTTATTGAGTAAGCGGGGCTGGCTGGCTGGTTGTCCTGGAGCAGTATGTGATTGACTGATATAGAATGCAATTCGTTAGTATCGAAAGGAGCTACAGATATGTCAGCATCCAAGTTGCTGGGCAGCATTACAGAAACACGTTGATGTGCAACTCCATCATTAATGTCATGCTCTCCCTGTTCCCCTGGCAAGTTTGTCGTAGCGAGAGTATTACTTGCCATTTGATAGCTTGTCGAGGCAGCAGAATTAGAGGCAGTGGTGATACTAGGCACCACAGCGAAATTAGTTATCACAGCAGACGTCTCAAGTATATTCTTATTAGCCCGTGACATTGCAATTGGCAATGGTTTAATTTAATACAAGAAGTGAAGACAGAATGAATTTTTTAAGATATTAAAAAAGTCGAGAATTTTTGACAATTTTCAAGAATGACATTTAATTCATTTAAATTTACTTTAATTAGAAATTTATTCAATATTATATTAATTTACTTTAATTAGAAATTTATTCAATATTATATTTATTATATAAAAATGAATTAAATTCCTTTCCTTTAGAACAAATTAAAAAATTCAGTCTATTCCACTCTGCCTTCGGTGTTCTTCTGCCTCGTGTCATTCATGCTGCCGTCGCTTGATCGAATTACTGTTCGTCGAATTACTGCTCCCCTTTTCACTTTTTGACCAATCAGCATTCACCACGCATACCAATTGTTACGTTGGACTTACGTCAACTGCGCTGCCAGATCGTTCGTAACACTTTTGTTGAGGTCATAGATGCCGTCTTTTTTCCAGTGTTCACATTCAAGTAATTTCTTTTTCTATTTTAATAACAAAGTTTATATGAATTGGTATTTGCACTTCCATAAAGAACTTTTGGCAACTCCTGCTTTAGCTATTTCCGTTACCACTTTTTAAGAACCGGAACTGGTCTGAATACCTGGTTCTGTTTGGATCCAGACTCGACAGAACCAGCTATTTGAATACTCGGAACCGCACATCACCATTGGTGAACATTTTTAGCGGATTTTTAAATGTAGTGTGTCCCATGATGAAGACCCAATGCATATGTTTGAGCAATTTTCCATGGAAAATTGTTGCGGCCAGAAGAATTGCCAATTGCTAGCCGACAGGTGGGTACCGTTCGAAAGAAAAATCCTTTCGATATGCAATTTGTTATGCTTGGGGATTGAACCCACGACCTACAGATCAGAAGGCCAACACAATAATTACTGAGCTACGGCACCCACAGGAAATGGATTACCTTCTTTAATAAACACCGTGTTTGGGTGGGTTTCGATTCTAAGGTTGGTTCGAGATCATTATCTTGCAACGCAGTGGCAGAAACGTCAATTGATACATTACTCACAAGATTCTGGGAAAAGAAGAAAAGAATTCTCTTCTCATCCAACAAAGCTTCCAAGGAAGAGAAATGCTGCGAAGATCATTTCGTCAATAATGTTAATTCCGATGATCGAAATAAGGTTCGACTTCCATTTACATATTCGCCGAAATGCTTAGGAAATTCTTTTTAAAATGCACTTCAATGCTTTCTGCCACTCAAAAAACGTTTAAACTATGACCAACCCTTGAAACAAATGTACACGGATTTCACGGACGAATGGCAGACCTTTTTCGTAATGTGTATCCACGGCTCAATTTTGCAAGAGGCCTTTTACGTGGATGACCTGCTGATTGGGGGTGAAACTATAAAGGAGCTTCAAGACAAGAGAAACGAAATTACTAGCATATTGGCATGCACAGGTCTACAATTAACAAAGTGTAACTCGAATTGTACACAAAATTTGGATGATATCACAGAAGAAATTCCGATTAAGACAAATGAGGAGAAAATCACAAAAACTCTCGGAATGGCTTGGAAATCATATTCTAATATATTTTGTTTCCTTTGTGCTCGTCCACATATTCAAATGGCAAGCAAACGTTCGATCTTACCTTTCGTTGCCAGGTCACCTCAGACCACTCACGACTCCATTCGAAATTTTGCTCAAGGAAATGTAGTTTCAAAAATTAGCATGGGATGAACCACTTTTAGGTAATTTGCACAATATGTGGACTTGTATTAAACACGATTTAACTATAGTTAACAGCATTGAAATTCCGAAATATGTCTATACTTCGACCACAGGTGAAAATGAAATCCATGAATTTTCAGATGCAGCCGAGCGTGCATATGAAAAATATTTATTCCTTTACTGATTTTAAAGCAGTTCTTCAGTGGCTGAAACAGAACTGGCCTGTTCTCACAGATATGGAGCTGCCTCAGAAAAACTTGGAATGCAAGCGAGTAGTAACTTTTAAATGTAACAAAGGCAACGTGGGATCTCTTATCGTCGACATTATCGAGTGAAAATCATCATATTTTCAAGTCATTCCTATCATTACGTACGTGTTTCATATATTTAATAAAAGTCCTCTAAACTCTATTTGGGTCCTCAAGTGACCCAAATAAATATATAAAAGTTTTTGAGAACCCTCATCGCAATTCAACAATTACATATACTGTGTTGACAAAATTAACACTTTGCAAAAGGGAACATTCATTAGGGCAGGTCTTCAACATCTTTCACCGTTTTTAGATGAAGTCAAATTCGACATTGTTGTCATCCATATACTGAGAGTAGGTGGACGTCTGTGTAACACCGAATTTTCGTACGAAAGCAAGTATCCAGCTCTTCTGCAAAAAAAAAAATCGGTTCACACATTTATACTTCGAACACCTTTAAGGGAATTGGTTCTTCCTTCATAGGTTGTGGGTAATCAACGCAAGAGAAATTCTTCATGAAGTTGTGCAGAAGTGCGTCCATTACGTTCATTACAAACCACGAATATTAAGGTAAGTTATGGAGAGCTTTATAGGGAGGGTGCCTTTATCCAGCTGGTTGATGTCCTCGGAAAATACAGAGCTGACATCACCGCTCTCCAGGAAATGCGATGGACGGGACAGAGCTGCTCCAAAAAATCGTCCTGTGACATATACCACAGTTACCATGCTGAAAGGCACGAACTAGGATGTGGATTTTTGGTCAGCAAGAGACTACGACATCTTGTCTCACAGTTCACGCCTGTGAACGAACGGCTGTCCACAATCCGCATCAAGGCAAAATTTTTCAACATCAGCCTTATATGTGCCCACGCTCCGACGGATGAGAAGGACAATGTGACCAAGGAGAGCTTCTTTCAGCGCCTCGAAGAAGCTTATGACCGCTGCCCCCGCCACGATAACAAAATCGTGCTTGGCGACTTTAATGCCAGGGTGGGCAAGGAAGGTATCTTTAGTCCAACTGTCGGAAAATTCAGCCTCCACCAGAACACCTCCGATAACGGAATGAGGCTGATCGACGTCGCCGCAGCACGAAACATGGTAATTAGTGGTACCGGATTCCAGCATCTCGACATCCACAAAGCGACATGGCTGCCTCCAGATCAACGTACAAGGAATCAAATTGATCATGTGGTGATTGACGAAAGGCATGCTTCCAGTGTGATGGACGTGAAATCGTTCCGTGGTGTCAACATCGGCCCGGATCACTACCTTGTCCTAAGGTGCGCACACGCCTATGTGTCGCAAATAACAAGAGAAGTCCCACACAGAGGAAGCTCGACGTCAGTATGCTGCGATCACCAGAGAGAGCAGATGCATTTTCCACTCGACTATCGGATCTCCTTATGCAGAATACTCCCCCACTTGATGATACATGCGCACGGTGGACACATATATCCCACTCCATGACTACTGCTGCCGAGGAGGTAATCGGTTACTACCGGCCTCTGAGGAATGAGTGGTATGATCAGGAGTGTCGTGATGCTACCGCAGAGAAAGACGCCGCCTACAGAAAAACCCTGCGTGCAAGCGCAACGCGAGCTGTTAAGGAGTAATACAGAGAGAAAAGCAGTGAAGAGAGACGTTGTGCAGTGAGAATTAGGAAGGACCCCTCCTCACCGTTTAGTACCGAACGGGGTTTCAGACAAGGTGATTCGTTATCGTGCGACTTATTCAATCTTATTATGGAGAAGATAATACGAGCTGCTGATCTACGACATAATGGCACTATCTTCAACAAAAGTGTCATGTTGTTAGCGTATGCCGACGATGTTGACATATTCGGCATGAACACGCGAACAGTCAGTGCAGCATTCTCAGAGTTGGAAAGAGAGTCGCGTCGGATGGGTATTACTGTGAACGAGGGCAAGACGAAGTATCTAGTGTCAACAAACAAAGAGTCTCGGCGTCTTGGACAGCACGTCACTGTTGACAACTACGCTTTTGAAGTAGTAAGGGACTTTGTCTAACTTGGAACCAGCATTAACAGCAGTAATGACGTCAGCTTGGAGATCATGCGTAGGATAACGCTTGCTAACAAGTGTTACTTTGGGCTGAGTAAGCAATAGAGAAGTCGAGCCCTCTTTCGAAGAACGAAAACTACATTCCACAAGACTATCATTATGCCTGTCCTAACATATGGCGTCGAAGATAAACAATTTGAATTTGAATTGAGTGAATGCTCCGAGTTTTCGAGAGAAAATCGTAACGCAAGATCTTTGGACCTATTTGCGTTGGTGACGAGTACCGAATAAGGTACAACGATGAGCTGTACGAGCTGTATGCCGATATTGACATAGTCAGGCGAATCAAAATCTAGCGACTGCGCTAGATAGGTCATGTCGAGCGAATGGAAGAACATGCTCCAGCTAAGAAGGTGGTATATTCGGAACTCGGTGAAGAAGGACGATCTAACCTCTGGTGGAAAACCAAGTACTGGAGAACCTGTCGGCGCTAGGAATTTCTAACTTGTCTAACTATCTCTGTTCTTCGCTAGCTGGCGAAGCATGTAATTTCGACCAAAATCGATATTCGGTTGTTACGACCACATAAGTAAGTAAGTAAGTAAGTAAACCTCTATACAAGACGAAACATACGAATATGGAAATATTCGTATGCTTCGTATCAATGGCAATACATAATAACGCCTTTTTATTACCTTTAAAGCGGTTTGTAGCTCGCCAAATCATACCACGATGCATTTATTACGACAATGCTACCAACTTTGTCGGAGCAAAATCTAGACTCAAGGAATTTCAAGAAAAAGGCGTAAACAGCCGCGCAATTGGTGACGTCATGACTTTCAGCAGCAATATTGGATGTGAGTTCAACTTCAATCCACATCGAGCTCCTCATTTCGGTGAATTGTGGGGGCAGCTTTTAAATAAAAATATCGCCCATGCCAATCTAACATATGAAGAGTTTCAAACGGTTTTGGCAGAAGTGGAAGCAATTTTAAATTCCCGTCCCATAACGCCAATATCCAATGATCTTTACGACGGAGAAGCTCTTGCGCATTTGATAATCCTCTCATCACTTACCCGTTGAACGTGTCGACTGCAGCAATTCCTTAACATGTTCACATTTAACGCAGTGGCTGCGTATTACATTTATAAAGACACAATTTTGGTAGCAATGGGTTCGTGACCACGTACTTATTTTACAGCAACATGCAAAATGGTGTAAACCAGAAGCAAATATAAAAGTAGGATGAATGCTTATCATTCATGAGGATAACATCACTTCTCAGCAATGGCTTCTTAGTCGAGCAACTAACGCGATTCCTGGCGAAGACGGCAAAGTTCGTGTAGTCGACTTATAGACAGTTAAGGGTGTCATTCGACGCCATATACATAAAGTGTCCACATTACCCTATGACGAAGACAATTGAAAGGCGAACCTTTCAATGAAAGAGACTATGAAGGGCTACTTCGCTAAAGTATTAAATGTTAAATATTACTCAAAACAGATTTATTTATTTGTTTTCAAAATTAATAAGATGTAGCTCCACCAAGATTTGCTTTATATTCTTTGCATTTGGTCGCCATTGAACTAACTAAAACGCGACATCCTGATAAATGGCTATGATTCCAAGAATTTTCGCGCAACGGTCCACATCTCTGAAATACTTTATTGGTTTTGCGTTCCTTACATCATCCTCAACAACCTTCCTGAGATTCTCAGTCGGAATTAGGTCAGGTGATTGTGCCGTCCATTCCAAAACCCGTACGTTGTTGTCTTCAGACCACATTGTTCCTTTTTCGGAAGCATGGTTTGAGTCGTTGTATTATTGGAACAACCGTCGTATTGGCATTTCTTTTTCCACATAAGGCAATATTGCTTCTTGTAATATTCTCGCAACACTAAGTCAACGTTATTATACTGCTATTCTTGCTGTATTTCACTGTTAACTAAACGTGGTCCTCCACGCGTACAAAAGTATTTGAACGCATACAAGTTGAACTTTTTCTACTTTCATGCGTAAAATGACAACTGCCATTTGTGTGAACAAATACTAATACGATAACGCTGTAAATCAATATGATAACAATGATAGTAAATCGAAATGATGAAATGATGATAGAAATGAAAAGAAATGTGGTAATGAAATAAAAAGACAATATGTGTTTTGTGTTACAAGGCATTGTACACTTTATTGAAGGATATTTGTGGAAAAAACATCTCTGTAAGGAACAGTGTGCCCTTCGCCAGAATTGCTGATCATTTAGAATGCTTTTACAACTTTGTGAGGCTGAATAAAGCATCAAAGACTGTGGATATCCTGCGAGTTGTGATGTGAAATTGTTCAGGATCACGCTGTTTTAATTTCCTGGACGTTATAGCAAAGGAACCATTAACTTCATGGCCCAATATATTTCTTTCACGCACATCCTTGTTGCTGTAATTACACTACAATGACACTGCCAATAACTATCAATATAAATGTAAAATCTTCGTCCATTCTTATTAACTCGCTTTTATTTTTAGGAATCATATTAAAATATCACCATCAATATAAACATAAAATCTTCGTCTATTCTTATTAATACGAATGTTTTACGGTTGACGAATGTTGTACGTTTTGGATGAAAATCTGTATCATCAAGTGTCAGATCGCAATTAATGTCGTCAAGTAGTAAACAGATTCACTGCGACTGCAATATTGCAACGCGACGACAAGATGGGGTTTGCAGCAAAAGTTGTAAGGATGATTAAAACCGGAACGAACTGCATACATGGACGACTATATTAAAATTTCTTAAAAATACATTTTACGAAAATAAACACAATAACTTTTATTAAACGTTTCACAAAAAAATATTTTTAGTATTTCGAGCGAAAAAAAAAATAAAATAAGCAAAATGGAATTATCTCAGAGTCGGTGATTTGTAACATATTCTTTTATTGAATGTCAAAATAGAAATAAATGTTGCAATGTTGCAATGTCGCGGTGTTGCAGTCAATTCGTGCGTTTATATAAGAAAGCCATGCTATCTGAGTGTTGACAGTAGTTCCAATGTTGCAACAACAACATTCATATAAAATTATCAATGATTACAACATGTTGGTTGAATCTCTATTGATTTTGCTTCGAAATTTATAAGCAGTGATTACAGCTTTATTAACTAACGGATTCTAATAAAAACTACCCTATCTTTTAAGTTGAAACCAACCATACACATCGATAAAATTTCATTGAAATCGGTTGAGCGGATTCAGAGATTAGCGTAATAATTAAGAGTGAAGCTACCAAAATATCGTTACATATGTTATATGGTGATTATAGTCAGTTTCGACACATTCGATGATAAGTTGTACACCAGCAAATACACAGCGACCATTTGAGAGCGTACTTACGTAAAGGCAACGTATACCATCACAACGTATTCAATCACAATCCAGTTATCCCTGTGGTAACTTTTTTGACATCTATTGTTAAAAACTCTTTAAACTAAAAGGATCGATAGGCAGAGCTTTTGCAGTCCCTGTGTGTACTGAATAACGAGATCAAGTCAGCATTTGCTTCAATTGCGTTGAGCGAACGATTGTCCCGATTTCCGAACTGTGAAATACATTAACAAGTTATTGTAGAGAGAGATATTTTAGATTTTGACAAGAAAATATTGCTACCTATGGACGGAGGACGACACGAACGCTTGAGGTAATACTCATTACGGTATCAACCAGAGACAAGTCGATACTGCGCAATGCACAATCGCACTTTTCTGATGTCTCAATTGCAAGCAATTAGAGACAATAGATAGCGTAGAACCTCCCTACGCTAACCGGCCGCAGGTACCTGTTGTGATTTATATACGCAAAGGCGCTCCACTACGAAGTAATGCTAACGCTGTGCCTGGGTGAAATTCAGCCAGGCCAGGAGGAGTTTTATAGAGTTACTGGGTGCAAGCCCCAGATAACATTTATGCGACGTTCACTAGAGAGGACTTCTTTCTCGTGAAACGAAAACCACACACTACAAGAGTCTCATCATGCCTATCCTTACATATGACTCCGAAGCTTGGACAATTTCAACCTCAGAAGAGAGAATGCTTAGAGTTTTCGAGAGAAAAGGCCTATGCAGGATCCTTGTACATATTTGCGTTGTTGCTGAGTATCGAATAAGGTACCACCATGAGCTGTACGAGCTGTATGCCGACACCGACATAGTAAAGCACATTAAAATTAAGCGCATTAATTAATGTGGAGCGAATGGAAGAACACGCTCCGGATAAGAAGGTGTTATATTTGGAACAGTTGGATGAGGTACATCTGTTCATCAGATGAAGCCCAGGTATGATTTGAGAACAAATTCAAAACGGTT
Source organism: Megamerina dolium (assembly GCA_963854835.1). Lineage (NCBI taxonomy): Eukaryota > Metazoa > Arthropoda > Insecta > Diptera > Megamerinidae > Megamerina > Megamerina dolium. The sequence continues at coordinate 55,535,067 of OY978530.1, forward strand.
CTATGAAGAAAAGCTTGTAATGCTTTATAATCCACAATGAAAGAAAGGACTGTCCCCTAAACTAGAGACGCATCGGAAAGGACCATATGAGTTAATAACAAAAACTAATGACATAGTGTATCGTATTCAACGTACTTGGAGTAAAAGAGCAAAGTTTAAAGTAGTGCACTTGGGGCGACTTACGCCATATTAGCGTAAAGCGTAAAAATTTGTTCGCGAAGAACAAGATTAAGAGGAGGTCAGTGTAACGAGTATCGATGGTTATTCATCACTAATTGCGAATAGCACGAATAATGGGAGTATCGAAATGAATGTCAACTAAAGGGAATAGGCGAGAATCAGAAGAAACCAATGAGAAAGAAAGAGAACAAACTCGTTAACGATAAAATTGCATTCTAGAGTGTTGCCGCGGAGTATAAATAGGACGAGTTTTTCGACGAAGGGACCAATTGAATTCCGAAAGTGATAGTGCAAGCATTGATAGAGTAGCAAATTCAATTTCAATAGTCTTAGAGGCAACATAACACAATAGCCATTCTTTTAGTGAGCGTTCGCGCTGAACTTTTTGTCCTGAGCCGTAAGTTTGTGTCCGCGTAATTGATATAACCTTTCCAGTTCTCCTGCTGGGATATCAATAGGGACTTTCGTTGCTATAACCCTGATTTCATAGTCCGATACTGCCCTGAAGGCACATTCTGTCCTTAATGCACTTAATCTGTTTGTCTGTTGAACCTCTTTCAAGCCCCTACTGCCCGAATTGGGACGGCGTACAGGAGTATAGAGTCTACTATGGAGCCTCTTATGTTGGGAAACATACCCATGAGCGCGTTATTGACTTTAGTTGCTTTGCTAATGGCTATTTTTAGCTGCTCTTTGAAAGTCAACCTATTATCGATATAAACTCCTAGGTATTTTATCGACGGCTGAGACTCGATGTCGTGTCCACCTAGAGAGATAGAGAGTTTCTCTCTTTTCGGGCAGTTAAAGTAGCCAGACTATTATAGAGTGATTGTAAATAAAAGTATTGATTGAATAAATTGTTGTTGCATATAGGTAATATAAAGTAAGTGTTGTAGTTATTATTGACAGAATCCAGTAACCGAACAGGGTTTATTCGAGCTAGATTTAATCGTTCACAAATTTATTGAACTAAACCAAAAATAGTTTACAAATATTTATTTTTAAAGATTTGATTAGCGGTTTTCGATATGTCGATAAAACCATTGCAAGTGCTGCCCGAAAGTGAGTTTGCAGTATTTTAGCCCATTCTTGGCGAAGTGCTTGTTTGAGATGGTCGATACTTTAGTATTTTTTTGTGCCAACATTACTCTTCAAAATATCCCAGACACAAAATCTAACGTATTTGCATCTGGTGAATTTGATGGCCATTGTAATGATGAAATGAAGCACGGAACATTGTTTTTCAGTCATGTTGACGCGTGCTTTGTGCGATGATGGAATGTCCAACGTCTGCGACCGATATGAGTGACTATCCATGGCTTTAGTGCTTTCTCTGAAACAGTCTCCCGATAATTTTGAGCATTTTTTCTCACCCCACGTTCGATGAATAGAAGCTAAGAGCGCTTATCGGTCACAACGACGCTCCACAAAATCACCATCGGCGCTGCTTGTTTTCTGGTGGCAAGCTCTAAATTTTCAGCAATTGCTTTATAACCAATGGTGGCTCATCGGAGTACGCAATGTTCAAAATTTCACAACTTTCGGCCAAATCGATCAACTTTTTGGCTCTTTCAAGTCTAACTTTTTTTGAGCTCATCGGTAAGCTCATGTATTTTTTTGAAATTTGTACGGCTTTAGTCCAAGTTCATTTTGTAATGTTCGTTGCATACTTTGGTGTGAAATGTTCTTTCTTTCGCAATTCTGCCAATATCGTTGTAACATATTGTAACGAGTATCGATAGTTGGTTACTCATCACCATTGTGACTGACACTATTGGCATCATCGACATGAATGTCAACAAAAAGAAATAAGCGATAACCAGAACAAGCCAACGAGAAAGGAAGAGAAGAATCTCGATAAAGGAAGATTCTGGGGTGTTGCCAACAGAGTATAAATAGAGCCAGTGTTGAGAAGTGAGAATCAATCGAATTCCGAACGTGACTGCGCAAACATCTATACAGAGGCAAAAGTTGCTATTACATTAAAGTGTTATTGTAAATAGTTGATTATAAGAGAGTTGATTGTAAATAGAGTTTATTAAATAAATTGTTGCTGTATATAGTTGTATAAAATAAGTGTTGCAGTTATTACTAACAGAATCCAGTGATCGAACAAGGTAATTCAAATAGAATTAAACGCTCACAGAATAAAAAACGTAACAATTGGTGTCAGAAGTGGGATTCTGTAAAGATGGTGAAAATTGAACAACTAAAAGTGGACCAGCTTAAAAAGCTCTTGGTAGAGATGAATCTGTCGTCATCAGGTGCAAAGGCGGAACTGCTGGTGAGGCTGAGGCAAGCTATGGAGGCTAAGGGAATTAATGTAGAAGAACATGAGTTTTTTGAGGAAGCCGATATACAAGCAGTTGTGCACGCTGAGGAAGAGATCAAAATAGATTCGAGTGGTCAACTCATGGATTTCATGAAAACCATGGTGCTGCAGCAACAACAACAGCTACAAGAACATTCGGCTGAATTACGTACGGAAATTCAAGGAAATGCGTCTCGCATTGACTCCAAGCTTCAAGAACATTCGGCTGAATTGCGTATGGAAATTCAAGAAGGTTCGTCTCGCCAAGAAAACTTCATTGGAGAATTCCAGAAGACAATTAACTACAAACTACAAGAAATTTCCGGAGCCTTTAATGAAAAAGTTACAGATCTGAAGGAACATGTAGATGATTTGGAAGATAAGTTCGAGAAATTACAACACAGTCTCAACCAACTAAAAATAAATGGGCCAGCCATATCAGTGATTAGAGATTCAAGTACAATCAAACTAAAGCCACCAACATTTGACGGAAGCACGCCATTCAATATCTTCAAGCTCCAATTCGAGACAACCGCTTCGAAGAATCAATGGGATGATAGCGACAAGACTGCTGCTTTAATAGTCGCATTAAAAGGTAATGCTTCCGACGTGTTACAGATGATTCCAGAGAAAGATCGTGGTAGCTATCAGTCACTGATGGACACACTCCAGCGAAAATATGGAAATGAATACAAGAGTCAATTACATCGAGTGGAATTGAGATCGCAAGTGCAACGGAGTAATGAGAGTCTTTAGGAATTCGCTTCCGATATTGAGCGCTTATGTCATCTTGCGTTCTCTGGTAATTCGGAAGAGTTCGTCGAAAAAATAAAAATAGAGGCATTCATAGATGGCATACGTGACGGAGAGACAAAGCGTGCCCTAGTCATGTCACCCAGGAATACATATGCCGAAACAGTCAGTAGTGCCTTGACATATGAAGCCGCCAGTTTAATGTGTCGACCAGTGCCACGTGTACGCCAACTAGAAACAGAAACATCAGATCTGGTTGAAGCAGTGTGTCAGGCATTCAAATCTGTAGTGCAGCCTGAAGGAAGAACAACAGGTAGACGCGAAAACAAATTTACTGGTAAGTGCTCTATTTGCGACAAACCAGGACACATGGCGCGTGACTGCCGTCTACGACGAAAGCGATCAAGATCCAATTCTCCAGGAAGACAAAAGAAGGAGAATAAGGTGAATAGCGATCGCTCCACTAACACAAGTCCATCGTTAAACTAAATCGAGTCAGTTCAGCGTGGCGTGAACCGACTCCAACAATGGGTTGCCCCATCATTCACATTTCACAACTACAGCGTGTGCCAAGCAGCTTGACTATTGATGGAAAATTGGACAATATGGAATTCATGTTAACCCTGGACACTGGTGCATCACATTCTATAATCAAGAGCGATTTGGTAAAGAAGTTTGAGCCTTTAATGGGAATAAAATTGCGTACAGCAACGGGTGAGGATGCACAAATTCTGGGCAAGATAAAGAAACGAGTATCTATTGGAAATTGCACATGGGAACATGAATTCATTGTGGCTGACATCATCGATGACGTAATAATTGGTGTTGATTTTATGATTGACAACGGATTTACGTTAGATTTAAACGGATACTACGTTATGCAAATGTCGAATTACCATTGAACATCGGTTACAAGCGGAGTGGAAACATCAAACGAGTAATGGCATGCCAACGCCAAGAGGTTCCAGCAAAATCAGAAGCGGTGATTTGGGCACAGATAAATGTGGATGATGGGACAGGCAAGTTGTGGCTGGTGGAAGCAGATAAAGAAATAACGAATAAAAACATCATACTTGGTAGGACGTTAGTAGAACCTAAAGAAAATGGAATAGTACCGGTGCGAATATTAAATCCAACTAATACATCTACAGTTGTGAAGAAAGGAATGGTGATTGGTCATTGTCAGGAAGTTACTGCCGTAGTAGACTGCGAAAAGGGTTCGTCGATAAAAAGTGGAAGATCAGGAACTGTCAGGGCGGAAATAAAAGCACAGATGGAGGAATGGGCAGGTGTGCTTACCAAACAGCAAAAAGAAAAGGCTTTACAAGTATTGGAGAAGTACAGTTCAATATTTTCTTCAAATGGAAAAACTGGAGGACGAACAACCATCGTGAAGCATCACATTGACACCGGTGATTCTAGACCAATTCGTCAAACACCACGACGAATTCCATTGGCCAAAAGAGACGAAGCCATTAAGCTGATTTCCGATATGCAGAAACAAGGTGTTATTGAACCATCAGCGAGTCCATGGAGTTCACCAGTTGTGCTGGTAAAGAAGAAGGATGGAAGTACTCGATTCTGTGTGGATTACAGAAAGCTAAATGATATTACGGAAAAGACAGCTATCCACTGCCAAGAATCGATGACACTCTGGACACACTATCTGGTGCGAAGTGGTTCTCAACTCTTGATTTGCAAAGTGGCTACTGGCAAGTGGAACTTGGTAAGGAAGACAAAGAGAAAACAGCTTTCAGTATTGGCGATGGTCTATGGCAATTTACAGTCATGCCATTTGGTTTATGCAATGCGCCAGCGACTTTCGAACGTTTGATGGAGCGTGTACTCAGAGGACTACACTGGAAAACGTGCTTGGTGTACCTCGATGACATTATTGTGATGGGAAAAGATTTTAACGACCACCTGGAAAAGTTGAAAGAAGTATTTGAGCGTATACAATCAGCAGGGCTTAAACTGAATATGAAAAAGTGTTCACTCTTCAGGCGAGAAGTTAAATATCTTGGTCATAAAGTAACAACAGAAGGGGTACATACCGACTAGGAGAAAGTAGCAGCAGTACAAGAATGGCCTATTCCGTCGAATCTTCACGAGTTAAGAAGCTTCCTAGGCTTATGCACCTACTATAGACGATTTGTTCCTGGATTTGCAAACATCGCCAGCAGTCTGCATGAGTTGACAAGAAAGAACAAACCATTTGTGTGGGGCGAGGAACAACAGAAAGCATTTGAACAACTGAAAGAAAGACTCTGTTCAGCACCAGTATTAGCGTATCCAGTACCTGGTCAAAAGTTTGTGTTGGACACAGAGGCGAGTGGCTATGGAATAGGTGGTGTGCTCTCTCAGATCATAGATGGGCAAGAAAAAGTAATAGCATACTACAGTAAAATCCTGTCGAAGCCAGAAAGAAACTACTGTGTCACTCGAAGAGAGTTACTCGCAATACTGGAATGTGTAAAGTATTTCCATAAATACTTGTACGGTCAGTCATTTCATCTACGAACTGACCACGCAGCGCTAAGGTGGTTATTGCAATTTAAAAACCCAGAAGGACAATTGGCGCGCTGGATTGAAAGGCTGCAGAGTTATGATTTCACCATCGAACATCGTAAAGGAGGACATCACGGCAACGCGGATGCTCTATCTCGTAGTCCTTGCAAAATGGAATGTAAACATTGTTCTCGAGTGGAAAGCAAGGAGCACATTGTCGACATACGACTTACGAATATATTGCCGGAGGAGTCATGGACCACCGAACGAGTGCAATAAGATCAGCGGAACGACCCAGATCTCGTAAAGATTATGGAATACAAGGAGCAGGGCATACGTCCAGATTGGCAAGAAATGGCTAATGAGAGTCCAATAGCAAAGGCATACTGGGTGCAGTGGCAAAGCCTGCACTTAAGAGACGGATGTTTATTCCGAGCATGGGAAAGTGAGGATGGAAAAATCACTAATGATCTTCTAGTGGTACCCAAGGCGAGAATAAACGAAGTGATAGCTGAGTATCGCAATGCCTCCAGTGGAGGGCATTTGGGAATCACCAAAACCGTCGGGAAAATAAAGAAACGATTTTATTGGGTTGGATGTCATGACCATGTCGCTGATTGGATTCGGAAGTGCAGGTAATGTGCAATGGCCAAAGGTCGCACTAAGAAAAGTCGAGGTAAGATGCACCAATACACCGTGGGTGCTCCATTTGAGCGAATTGCTATGGACATAGCTGGACCATTTCCAATAAGCAACGCAGGAAACAAGTATGTTCTGGTGGTTATAGATTACTTCAGTAAATGGCCTGAAGTATACCCCATTCCAAATCAAGAAGCTAGTACAGTTGCGGATGTATTCGTCAACCAATGGATTACTCGTTTTGGTGTACCGATGGAATTACACTCAGACCAAGGTCGAAATTTTGAATCAGTTGTATTCCAAGAGATATGTCGTATGCTGGGTATATACAAAACTCGTACAACACCTTTGCATCCACAATCTGATGGCATGGTAGAACGATTTAACCGTACCTTGGAGGAATATTTGAGAAAAGTCGTAGATAAATACCAAAGAGACTGGGATGTACATATACCAATGTTCCTCATGGCATATCGATGCGCACAACATGATACGACGGCTACTACACCGGCAATGGCAATTTTTGGAAACGAGTTAAGACTGCCAGCTGATTTAAAATTTGGAGTCGTAACACCAACGAGATCAACCGAAGGTAATTATACTAGCGAAAATCGGGAACAGTTGGATGAAGTACATCGGTTCATCAGAGAGCGGTCGCAGATGATAAGCGATAAGATGAAGGCCAGGTATGACTTGAAAGCAAATTCAAAAGGGTTCTATGAAGGAGAGCTTGTAATGCTTCATAATCCACAACGAAAGAAAGGCCTGTCCCCTAAACTACAGACTCATTGGGAAGGACCATATGAGATTATAGCAAAGATAAATGACGTAGTGTATCGTATTCAACGTGCCTGGAATAAAAGAGCAAAGTTTAAAGTAGTGCACTTGGAGCGACTTGCGCCATATCGAGGGGAAGTATAAAAACTTGTTCGGGACGAACAAGGTTAAGAGGAGGGCAGTGTAACGAGTATCGATAGTTGGTTACTCATCACTATTGTGACTGACACTATTGGCAGCATCGAAACGAATGTCAACAAAAAGAAATAAACGATAACCAGAACAAGCCAACGAGAAAGGAAGAGAAGAATCTCGATAAAGGAAGATTCTGGGATGTTGCCAACAGAGTATAAATAGAGCCAGTGTTGAGAAGTGAGAATCAATCGAATTCCGAACGTGACTGCGCAAACATCTATACAGAGGCAAAAGTTGCTAGTACATTAAAGTGTTATTGTAAATAGTTGATTATAAACAGAGTTGATTGTAAATAGAGTTTATTAAATAAATTGTTGCTGTATATAGTTGTATAAAATAAGTGTTGCAGTTATTATTAACAGAATCCAGTGATCGAACAAGGTAATTCAAATAGAATTAAACTCTCACAGAATAAAAACGTAACAATATTATGGTACGTTAGAAAAGAATTTATTCAAGAACACAGATCAATATGCTTTTGTGGGTTGATAAACAATAAACTAACAATAGTACTAGTGGTTTGAAATTTATAATAATATAAGAATGCATCAATAAACTGACCTCTACCGAATCGATCGGGTTTTTTTAAAAAAACTCACAACTCGGACGTCATTTTTGACTCACTTCAACATAGTGTTACGTTTTTTATTCTGTGAGCGTTTAATTCTATTTGAATTACCTTGTTCGATCACTGGATTCTGTTAGTAATAACTGCAACACTTATTTTATACAACTATATACAGCAACAATTTATTTAATAATCTCTATGTACAATCAACTCTGCTTACAATCAACTATTTACAATAACACTTAAATGTACTTGCAACTTTTGCCTCTGTATCGATGTTTTCGTAATCACGTTCTGGATTAGATTGATTCTCACTGCTCAACACTGGCTCTATTTATACTCTGTTGGCAACACACCAGAATATTCCTTTATCGAGATTCTTCTCTTCCTTTCTCGTTGGCTTGTTCTGGTTATCGCTTATTTCTTTTTGTTGACATTCATGTCGATGCTGCCAATAGTGATGAGTAACCAACTATCGATACTCGTTACAATAGAGATAAATTATTTTGTCGTCACACGCCGGTGAAACAAATGTTGTGACGGCACCGCGGCAACCGTAATGACCCTACCTCAATAGGTATGTTTGCAAACCTTTTTGTCTCATCACGTATGGTCTGTAAATGAATTATATCCGTAATATCACACGACACATATTGTACGATCGCATATGCAAACTATTGCCAACGAAATCGGTGGCACACTACAAACTTGTAGAAAAGCATGGACAAGACATGCTTTAAAAAATGCATTATATAGCAGCACCACTATATGCATATGCACATGGAAAATTACGAGAAGTGTGGACTTAACTTATGCAATACAAATTAACTTCATGTTTATGTATTTTTGTCTTTCAGGTAACCGTCACCCTTAATTGCTTTATATCCTTGGAATATGCCCATAGATTTAGAGTGAAATATTTTCAGCTCATACATATTATTTCCTACTGAACTACTGAAATGTAGAGTACATTTGGTGAACATTTTTTATAGTTTCGCTTTGATGTTTTAACTAAAGTCATAGAAGGAAAAATTGCGCTTATACACTTCTTGACCAGGTATGAAAAACACTGCTCCACTAGTGTTACATTGCTTCGGTCGTCTTTCATAGGGTCGATGCAAGTTCGTTTGGTAATTTTCAAAGTATTTGCTTAGGGTGAGTAGGTAGCGTATTTATATGTTTAATTTCAAGTTTGTTAATCATTCTTTCTTGCAGGTCGCACCACAAAATTAGAAGATTTGGCCTACTTGCATTTTTGGCAATTGCGCATTTACCTACGTACTTAGGATGTCATTCCAGGCCAGGAATATTTCTGACGCAATCTGTTCCGATTTCACCATTTAAAGAAGTTTGCGAGTCATGGGCACCTTTCACCAGCGCGGTGGTCAGATCTTCAGTAATCCACAGACGACATGACGATTCCTCAAAATCCGCATTACCTACAACTAATCTTTTGTAAGCAGCGCCGTCATGTACACAAAAATCTACTTTTTTCGAACTGTCACTCGCCACTGTTCGTATTAACCGTTTATATTCATCCGACTAATATTCGTTTTTCTCCATATTTGACAATCTTATCTCAGCGATTGCTCTAGACAAGGTATCTGCCGCCGCGTTTTCAAAACCCTTCCGGTGTTCAATTAGAAATCATACTTACTTACTTACTTCGTCTTGCCCTCGTTCACCGTGAGACCCATTTGACACGAGTCTCCTTCAAACTCTGGGAGTGCTGCACTGACTGCTCGCGTGTTCATGCCGATTATATCAATATCGTCGGCATACGCTAACAGCATGACACTTTTGTTGAAGATAGTGCCATTATGTCGTAGATCAGCAGCTCGTATTATTTTCTCCATAATAAGATTGAAGAAGTCGCACGATAACGAATTACTTTGTCTGAAACCCCATTCAGTATTAAACGATGCAGAGAGGTCCTTCCCAATTTTCACTGCACAACAGGAGTTATGCAGTGTCATTCTACAAAGTCGAATGAGCTTTGCAGGAATACCGAACTCAGACATTGTTGCGTAGAGGTAATCCCTTACCGGACTGTCGAAAGCGGCTTTATAATCAACAAATAGGTGATGTGTGTCGATCTGTTTTTCTTGGGTCTTATCCAGGATTTGGCGCAGTGTGAAAATCTGGTCGACGGTGGATTTAACAGGTCTGAAGCCACACTGATACGGTGCAATCAGGTTGCTGAGCATACACACAGTACGCTCGATAGAACCTTGTATGCGATGCCCAGGAGACTTATTCCACGGTAGTTGGCGCAAATTGTGGGGTCCCCTTTTTATGTACAGGGCAGAGAACACTGAGCCTCCAATCATCAGGCATGCTTTCATCCGACCATATTCTGCTTATGAGCTGGTGCATGCGGGTGAGCAGCTCATCGCCTCCGGTCTTAAACAACTCGGCAGGCAGGCCATCAGCACCTGCAGCTTTGTTGTTCTTCAGCCTTGAAATGCCCGTTTCAACCTCGTCATAGTCGGGTGGTGGAACATCAACACCATCATCTGTAATTGGTGTTAAGGGCAATCTCCTCCACTGGCGGAATTGTTCGTGGCATTGCCATTCAGTAACGTGGAGAAGTGTTCCCTCCATAGGCTCAGTACACTCTGGACATCTGTAACCAGATTCCCATTTCCATTACGACAAGAAGAGGCTCCGGGATTTAAACCTCCACTCAGGCGCTTGATTTTTTCGAAGAATTTTCGAGTCTCATTCTTGTCGGTACACATCTCTATCTCCTCACACTCGCGTCTTTCCAACTCCCTCTTCTTGCGCCTTAGAAGACGTCTCTCTGCACTCCTTTTTTCTCTGTACCGCTCCTTAACAGCTCGCGTTGCGCCTGCACGCAGGGTTTTTCTGTAGGCGGCGTCTTTCTCCGCGTGGCGTCGCGACACTCCTGATCATACCACTCATTCCTCAGAGGCCGGTAGTAACCGATTACCTCCTCGGCAGCAGTAGTCATGGAGTGGGATATATGTGTCCACCGTGCGCATGTATCATCAAGTGGGGGAGTGTTCTGCATAAGCAGATCCGATAGTCGAGTGGAAAATGCATCTGCTGTCTCTGGTGATCGCAGCTTACTGACGTCGAGCTTTCTCTGTGTGGGACTTCTCTTGTTATTTGCGACACATAAGCGTGTGCGCACCTTAGCTGCAACAAGGTAGTGATCCGAGATGATGTTGGCACCACGGATCGATTTCACGAGGCAGTTGACTTGCTATGAGTTCAACAAGGATAGCGCTAGCCCCACCCTGTTGAGGCAGTTAGACACGTTACCTTGCGAAAACACCACCGCAATCAGTGGAGCATTTTCAGAGTTGGAAAGAGAGTCGCGTCGAATGTGTCTCACGGTGAACAACGGCAAGATTAAGTACCTAGTATCAACAAACAAAGAGTCCCTGCATCGTCGGCAGCACGTCACTGTTGATAACTATACTTTAGAAGTAGTGAAGGACTTTATCTATCTTGGAACCAGCGTTAACACCTGTAATAACGTCAGCCTGGAGATATTGAGAAGGATCACTCTTGCAAACAGGTGCGACTTTGGGCTAAGTAAGCAATAGAGAAGTCGAGCCCTTTTTCGAAGAACGAAAACTACATTCTACAAGTCTCTCATTATGCCTGTCCTAACATATGGCGCCAAAGATATACAATTTTTACCATAGATGAGTGAATGCTCCGAGTTTTCGAGAGAAAATCCTTACGCAAGATCTTCGGACCTATTTGCGTTGGTGGCGAGTACCGAATATGGTACAACCATGAGCTGTACGAGCTGTATGTCGATATTGACATAGTAAAGCGCATAAAAGTCCAGCGGCTGCGCTGGCTAGGTCATGTCGAGCGAATGGAAGAACACGCTCCAGCTAAGAAAGTGTTATTTTCGGAACCCGCTGGAGGACGACGCAGAAGAGGAAGACCTAACCTCCGGTAGAAGGACCAAGCACTGGAGAACCTGACGGCGCTTGGAATTTTTAACTTGCGCCAGCTAGCAAAGAACAGAGATGGCTGGCGAAGCATGTTATTTTCGGCCTAAATCGATATTCGGTTGTTATGGCCACATAAGTAAGTAAGTATTTTATTTTTATAATAAGGGAAAATTATTTACACTTCATCAATTTACATTTAAATGATCGTAGAAGTAATCTTCTCTATTTCATTTCTGATTTTTAATAATCAGTTTCACTTTTTCACCGGGCAACAATTTCTAATTGGACGTTCATCTTTTCGCACAAGCAACAGTGACTGCGTTGAAATTTCTAGAAAATTATTTCAACAGCCTTCTTAAAAAAAATTAGGAAAATTCACCACTCTCAGACACAAATATGAAAACTTCAGACTGTTTTCTCAAATTATTTACTGTAATTTCAATGCACAAATATTGGTTGTTCCAAAAAGTTCGGTACCAAATTGTCGGTAGATGGCTCTCAAATGTAACACTTCTTGTAATATTATTTGCATCTGGTTATACTCGTACTGTAGCTTTATTGAAAGGTGACATTTTGTTCATTCATTTATTTTGTTAGAAGACATTATTAAAACCGTTTAAAACCGTGAAAAATTGGTGCTGAACATTTTTGTGAATTTTACAAAGACGATGCTGTAAATAGAAAAACAGCAGCGAAGTGGTTTGCTCGTTTTCGATCTGATAATTTTGATGTTAAAGATGCACCTTGCTCTGGTCGACCAATCACTGAAAAAGTTGATGAAATGATGGAACAAATTAAGCAAGACCGCTTGATCGCACATACAAGTATACACACATACATCGTATATGGTGCTTGTACAATTCTACTATCCATCAAAATAGAACACTAAGGCGACTCAAGTGGTTTTTGGTTTATTACATTGTAATAAATAATTAGATATATAATAGTTAATATACCAAATGAATCAGTGCGTACATAATCGTGCGTAACTATAATTAAATACTGAACTAAATTCATCACAATTAAATACATCGTTCTTTGAACGTGTAATCACACTAAAACTCACTCGAGTTTGATCGAATTTATACAGTGTTTCCTAATTACAACCAACTGCAAGAAGTTTATTTGGAGTCATCCGTTTCTAAACGTCACTATACGTACGCGATACGACATACTGTTAAATTTCATAAAGATTACGTCATTTAGAAGAATTGAGCATCTGATACCCGATCAACAACAATTCTAAGTGGTCGCTTTCACTTATTATATTTTTCCCTCTTTCTTTCGCTTCTACCGTAATTATACGAACTACGTGAAGTTAGCAGTTTTCAACGGTTTTCACGGCCTCTTGCGTTGTAGTGAATTTTTTTTTCCATAGCAATTTTCCGATTGCTTCCACATACTATTTGGAGCTGTAACTCGACGAATTATTCGAATTCGTATTTTAATATTGTTTTGTGTTCAGTATACTGATTTAACTCTACCACTTATCAGTAAGATGGTGGATATTTAACGTTCTTACGCTGCCGCTGAGGATATAGAGGACACCGACCGATATTTCCTCAGCTTATTGAGACAGATACTCATAGCACATATGCGCTCGACTCCCACAAGAAGGAATTCGAGGCAGCATGAAACGATCTATAATCGGCATACCTCTCCTTTATCTCACAGGAAGCTGAAGCGACTGACTTAGCTCAAATTAAAACAAAATATAAAGATTGCAAAATATGTTACGTTCGCTGCTTGGCAAATATTAACGCGCATATTCACGATTTGGCTATGATGTCTCCCGTTGTTGCGGATGCGCCCGCTGAGAATCAAATTCAGCAGTGTTCTTTCCTACAATTGAACTTAATTAAGGCCCCACAATTCAAAATTGACTACGACAACGTAATTTTGGAATATCTCGAGTTAGGCCATATGAAACCGAGTAATTCCGAATGGAATTAAGATCGCGTGTGCAACATAGTAATGAGATCAGGATTTCGTTTCCGACATTGAGCGCTTATGTCATCTAGCGTTCTTTGGTAATTCGGAAGAATTCATCAAGAAAATAAAAATAGAGGCATTCATAGATGGTGTACGCGATGGAGAGACTGAGCGTGCCCTAGTCATGTCACCAAGGAATACATATGCCGCAACAGTCAGTAGTGTTTTGACGTATAAAGCCGCCAGTTTAATGTGTAGACCTATGCCACGTGTACGCCAACTAGAAACAGAAATAACAGATCTAGTTGAAGCAGTGCGTCAGTAAAATCAGTAGTGCAGATTGAAGCAAGAACAGCAGGTCGACGCGAAAACAAATTTAATGGTAAGTTCTTAATATGCTACCAATTGCCCTCAACGACGCAAGCAACAAAGATTGAATTCACCAGGGCAACGAAAGGAAGATCATGACGTTGGTCACCGGAGTAAAGCTGATACTCCATATCTTCGTACTTGCACCGTGGATATTAGACATTGTTCTCGGGTAAGAAGCCAGAATCACATTGTCAACATACGACTTATAAATATATTGCCGGAGGAGTTATGGACTACCGAACGAGTCCAAGAAGTTCAGCGGAATGACCCAGATTTCGTAAAGATTATGGAATACAAGGAGCAGGACGTACGTCCAGATTGGAAAGAAATGGCTAATGAGAGTCCAATAGTAAAGGGATACTGGGCACAGTGGCAAATACTGCACTTACGAGACCGATATTTATTCCTAGTATGGGAAATTGAATATGGAAAAATTACTAATGATCTCCTAGTGGTGCCGAAGGTAAGAATAAATGAAGTGAGTATCACAATGCTTCCAGTGGAGTGCATTTAGGCATCACCAAAACCGTCGTGAAAATTAAGAAACGAATTTATTGGGTTGGATGCCACGACCATGTCGCTGATTGGATTCGGAAGTGCAGGCAATGTGCAATGGCCAACGGTCCCACTAAGAAAAGTCGAGGTAAGATGCACCAATACACCATAGGTGCTCCATTTGAGCGAATTGCTATAGACATAGCTGGACCATTTCCAATAAGCAACTCAGAGAACAAGTATGTTCGGGTGGTTATAGATTACTTCAGTAAATGGCCTGAAGTATACCCCATTCTAAATCAAGAAGCTAGTACAGTTGCGGATGTATTCGTTAACCAATGTATTACTCGTTTTGGTGTACCGATGGAGTTACACTCAGACCAAGGTCGAAATTTCGAATCAGTTGTATTCCAAGAGATGTTCCGTAAGTTGGGTATATACAAAACTCGTACAACACCTTTGCATCTACAATCTGATGGTATGGTAGAACGATTTATGTATACTTCCATGGAGACTATGTGTCATGGCCCAGTTTTCGGGATATGTTTATGGCATTATACCGGAACAATTTACGGTTGTTGCCAGTGGAGAAATTATACCACCTGCTCCAAAAGACTCGAGGGAAGGCACATGATATCATTATTTCAACTCCCTTGACTAATGATGGATTCACAATCCTGTGGTATAATTTTGAAGGGAGATATGAGAACAAACGAATTCTCGTTAACATTCAACTGAAATCTCTATTAAATTTGCAGCCAGTAATACAAAAAACCATTTCTAACATAAATCGCTTACAGCGAACAATAAGCGATTGCATAACGAACTTGCAGGTGTTAAATATCGACACAAGTCAATATAATACGATCTCCGTGTATCTGTGTTCCACGAAACTGTCAGATACAACCCTGTGTCTGTGGGTGCAGTCCATCAAGAATAAGAGCGAAATTCCTACGTGGAACGCCTTTGACGTATTTTTAATCGAACGTTTTCAGACCTTGGAGTCGATCTTGGACATTCGATGTGGTTCTCGGCAACGCAGCTAGCCACAGAATTGGCAACCCAGCCATCCACAGAATCGGCAACCCGGTCGATTCCACTAAACTCCCAGATTTTTTTTAACTTTCAGTGAGTGAACGCTACAATGCTGTGAAGAGATACAAGCTTTGTATAAATTGCTTCGCAAACTCTCACTAGTCCGGCTCTTGCAAAAGTCTTTATACATGCTCTGTATGTAATAAGAGACATCACTCATTATTGCATAGACCAGAAAAAGCATCCAGTACCAGTGGGCAACAACTTCCGTCAACATCAGTTGCTGCTGCAGAAATCTCGCAACAATCATTCAGCTGCATCCTGTGCCAATAAGTGGGCCTAACACAGTTTCAGGACCCCACAATAATCCTCTGGAAAATGGTTCGGTGTTACTGGGAACGGCTTTAGTGCACATCAGACACCAGAGTACTACGTATACTGCTCTTGCTTTAATTGACTCTGGATCTGAGGCGACATTCATATCCGAACGCTTGCGAAATAGATTGTGCCTCCCTGTCTGCAACGTTCGAACTGAGGTCGCAGGTCTGAACGAGATGGTTACGACACATTCGTCGAAGATGTGTTCTCTGGAGATCGGTTCGCCAATATACACTGCATTCTCTAGCAAGGTAGATGCACTTGTTCTGAAGAACTTGAGTGGAAAACTGCCGTCGTGTTCGATCTTCAAAAACCTACGTGAAGAGCTTGCTAGTCTACGACTAACAGACAGACATTTGCATCAAAGCTCTCCTGTGGACTTGGTTTTAGGAGGCGACATCTACCCCTCTATTACGCTAGAAGGAATCCACAAGGGCATTCTTGGATCTTTGATAGCTCAAAACACAGTTTTTGGCTGCAAAGTTATGCTACCCCCTACGTAACGGCATGAATTCCCCCTGACATGGTGAAAAATTCTCTTCACTTACAGTGCAAGAGAAAATTTACATTGTAAACAAACGCTGTATTTGCGTCAACTGCTTTGCATCTACGCATACTCTTGGAGGATTCCTTGGCCGTTTTTGTGGAAAACGACACCATTTCCCTCTGCAACGAATGAGGCAATTACAAAAATGAGATGTAATTCCCCAAAATCTTCTTGTTTTTCTCCGAAAAAGAAATTTTGGCCTCATAGGTCGTGTACAATAAAGATGCAACTCCCGTCAGTGATGCTGACAACTTCGATCGTCATTTCGAGCAATTACATTGTCTAATCAGCACTTCCCGGAAAGACAATGTTCGTTAAACGATAGAAAGACTAAAAGCTTGACAAGGAATTCAGTCTCGCCCAATACAGTGCCCCAAAAATTGTTGTTTCGAACGTTTTAACGCGACAATATGGCCCAGTCATACTGACCGAAGACACGAAAATATTAATTAGCACCGTTTTGTCAAATTCTTCGAATCTGGCCGTCATACGCATCTCTCATCCGTTCAGTTCATCCTAGCTGATAGATTGATAGATTTCTACGAAACGTCATTGAATGGGTAATTTCTATGCGTATAAATAATCACAGGTGTTAAATTCACACTGCTTATTACATTTTTCAAAAATCGAGTCAATCATCATATGGTTATGATTATCTTTTGGGTTCTATTCAAATCTATTCGATTCTAAGAAACATTATCAGTTCGGGAAATCTCACAATTGGACACAATTACACAGTTTTTTCTCATTGTTCGTGCTCTACGAGCCAAGCTGATTGCTCCACAATCAGGTACATACCCATGCCTCAACTCGAGGCCCCTCTATTCGGTTTGTTAACTACGTTGATTTACCATTACACTAAATCCTGTAATGGAACCCAGATTCTCACATTCTAGCCATGTCAAAAAAATTAAAATCACGATTACGGAAAAAAATATCGATAAATAAAATACGAAAAAAGACAGTGCATCGCACTACATCATAAGTAAAGACAATTTATATGTCCAATATATATTTGTCGTATTTCTCTAATTTTCCTCGATACGAAGATTGGCCTATATACTATATTTCATGTTGTATGGGAATGTTTGAATGTTATTTGCGACATTCACGTCTTCATTGGTTTCTGATGACTGTGTTCGTCAATGGCAATTCTACTTATCTCTCACCCTGTGTTTTCTTCACTTTTGCTTTACGAGACAGAAGTGGAAAATGCCTACATACTGTATATGGGAAGGTATTATTTCTGAATAAAGAATAGCTTACAGTATCGCTTTATTCCGGCTGAAGCTTTTCGGCGCTTAGCTATTTAAATTCTCCATAAAAAATAATTTTTTATTTAAATTCTCCATTACCGCATATATTCTGCAAGATTTCACACCTTGCAGAATATCTGCACATCTAGCACATCTAGCACCTCTGAATGTCTTTAAACTCACGTTTGCCAACTACGTTGACTTACCATCACGCTACCTGCTAAATGCTACACTAGCAATATATTTCCAATATATATTTTCTGTATTTCGGAAATTTTCCTCAATTTGGACATTGGTCTACACATCTCACATAAAAATAAAAATCGCACATCTTATGCAAATTTTGCGAGACTATCCAATGTCCGTGGCACATTTGTTTAACGGTTTATGCGACAAGCAATTTTGGCGATTCTGCCGATCCCGCCAATATCGCACCCTTTCATCCACTTTTATGCTTTACGAGCCAAAAGTGGAAAACATATACATATTATATGCAAGAAAGTAGACCTTTCAGATACAACACATCCTGCATTAGCAGTCTCATCGATTTGTTACTAGTGTCAATTCCGATACCTCAATCCGAAGCTCTCAACGTCAGGTTTCTCAACTACGTTGAGTGAACTTTTCCCTCTCATCTGGTCTACGAACCTTGAATATGCAAAGACTTCACAATTTAGAACCTGAATGAAAGAAAAATCACTACTCTTTATATAGAGGTGATCACAATTTTTAGAAGATTGGCTTTCATTGACATGATTATACCCTCACACGCGAGCTCTTCTTGACTGTTAGTGCCGATAGGATCATGTACAAAATCTTATTACGTCAGATGAAGCGAAATAGAGATGACAAAGTCAACAATCAACTGTCAGTATTCAACAATCAACTGTCAGTATTCATCAATCAACATTCCACAACATTCAATATTTTCCCTCCCAAAATGCTTTTTACATTTTTTGTTGCACATCGCTAATGCTTCTCTACTTACAGTACGCATTGAAGAATATGTCGTACGTGAAACTCTTCCGAAGTATTTCTCCATTCCGGATGTCATGCCGTATTTGTTTATGTTGAACCACCAAGCTTGTTCTGCGCAAGTTCATCGACGGACTCTATTCATTGCGCACAATTGTTAATTCTTAAGTTGTACTATTGTTTTTAGTTACTTTTAAAGATTTTGAATTTCATTACTATATTTAAAATTTTTACTTTTGAATTTGTTTCGCAATTTATTCTCTCTCTCTTCCCTTTTTTTAAATTAATTTAATTAAGCTGTATTTCATTGAAATTTATTTCAGATTTATATATATATATATATATATATATATATATATATATTTTCCTTGGCTCCTAAGTGGAGCATAGGGCCTCAATAAACAAATTATAACTTCTTTTATCTAGAGCTAGGAATTTAATTGCGCTCCATGAATGGCCTGCTTTTTTCGCTTCTGCTTCAACTTGCCGTCTCCAAGTATTGGCTGGTGTCCTACGCCTGCGGCTGCCTTGGGGGTTCCAATCCAGCGCTGTTCTCGTTATGTCACCGTGGGGTTTCCGCAATGTGTGGCCGATCCATTTCCACTGACGACGTTGGATTTCGATGTGGATTGGTGTTTGTTTGGTCACATTCCAGAGTTCAGTGTTGCTTATGACCTGGGGCCAAAATACACGTATAATTCTACTTAGACAGCGATTAAGAAAAGATTGCAGCGACTGTAGTACACCCGCCGAGATATTCCATGTTTTGCACCCATACAGAACTACAGACTTCACATTGACGTGTTAAATCGTGTGTTAATTATTTGTTCGGTTGCAGAATTCTTCTACTTCCTTCCTCATAATAACATCACGCGTTATTTCAAGCATGTCTTTGTGGGGTATGTTCCATATTTCGAGTTCATTAATAAATTGGCGACCCAGTGTGGACATCCTCTTGCTTGCCAATGCAGGACACTGCACACTCTGTGCGTCGCTGTCTCTGCCTCTTCCATGCATAATCTGCAAATGTCAGTATCCTCCCCTTCAAAAAGACCCATCTTGCTGAGGTGGTACCTGAAATTGCCATGCCCAGTTATTAATGCAGTCAACCACCTTATAGTCAATCGTCCTACACTAAGAGCCCTGGCCGATTCACTGCCCTTTGATAGCCATAACGAAGCCTTTGCCTGTCTACAAGTGGATAAGCTCTCCCATCTCGTGAGATGGAGTTTCTTTATCCATTCTTCGACCTTTGCCTTCACTGTCCCGCTGCTAATTGCAATTACTGGTTCCGGTCCATAAAATTCAGCTTCAGATCCTTGTCTAGCCAAGGCGTCTGCAGCTTCATTCTGTTCTATACGAATGTGTCCCTTCACCCACATAAGAGTAATCGCATTACTACGAGCACACCCGTTAAGTTTCTGAACACATTCAAGCGCCATCTTAGAAGATACAGTAGGTTGTTCCAGTCGCCTGACCACCGCCTGGTTATCGAGTGCTAGCAATATTTTCATACTTACTTACTTACTTATGTGGCCATAACAACCGAATATCGATTTAGGCCGAAAATAACATGCTTCGCCAGCCATCTCTGTTCTTCGCTAGCTGGCGCCAGTTAGAAATTCCAAGCGCCGTCAGGTTCTCCAGTACTTGGTCTTTCCACCGGAGGTTTGGTGTTCCTCTTCTGCGTCGTCCTCCAGCGGGTTCCGAATATAACACCTTCTTAGCTGGAGCGTGTTCTTCCATTCGCTCGACATGACTTAGCCAGCGCAGCCGCTGGATTTTGATGCGCTTTACTATGTCAATATCGACATACAGCTCGTACAACTCATGGTTGTACCTTATTCGGTACTCGCCACCAACGCAAACAGGTCCAAAGATCTTGCGTAGGACTTTTCTCTCGAAAACTCCAAGCATTCGCTCATCCGAGATGGAAATTGTCCAGGCTTCAGCGCCATATGTTAGGACAGGCATGATGAGAGACTTGTAGAGTGTAGTTTTCGTTCTTCGAGAGAGGGCTCGACTTCTCAATTGCTTACTCAGCCCAAAGTAACACCTGTTAGCAAGAGTTATCCTACGCATGATCTCCAAGCTGACGTCATTACTGCTGTTAATGCTGGTTCCAAGATAGACATAGTCCCTTACTACTTCAAAAGCGTAGTTGTCAACAGTGACGTGCTGTCCAAGATGCCAGGACTCTTTGTTTGTTGACACTAGATACTTCGTCTTGCACTCATTCACCGTGAGACCCATCCGACGCGACTCTCTTTCCAACTCTGAGAATGCTGCACTGACTGCTCGCGTGTTCTTGCCGATTATGTCAATATCGTCGGCATACGCTAACAGCATGACACTTTTGTTGAAGATAGTGCCATTATGTCGTAGATTAGCAGCTCGTATTATTTTCTCCATAATAAGATTGAAGAAGTCGCACAATAACAAATCACCTTGTCTGAAACCCCGTTCGGTATTAAACGGTGAGGAGAGGTCCTTCCCAATTTTCACTACACAACGGGAGTTATGCAGTGTCATTCTACAAAGTCGAATGAGCTTTGCAGGAATACCGAACTCAGACATTGTTGCGTAGAGGTAATCCCTTACCGGACTGTCGAAAGCGGCTTTATAATCAACAAATAGGTGATGTGTGTCGATCTGTTTTTCTTGGGTCTTCTCCAGGATTTGGCGCAGTGTGAAAATCTGGTTGATGGTAGATTTACCAGTTTTGAAGCTACACTGATAAGGTCCAATCGGGTTGTTGAGAATGGGCTTCAATCTTTTACACAATACGCTCGATAGAACCTTGTATGCGATGCCCAGGAGACTTATTCCACGGTAGTTGGCGCAAATTGTGGTGTCTCCTTTTTTATGTACAGGACAGAAAACACTAAGCCTCCAATCATCAGGCATGCTTTCATCCGACCACATTCTGCTTATGAGCTGGTGCATGCAGACGAGCAGCTCATCGCCTCCGGTCTTAAACAACTCGGCAGGCAGGCCATCAGCACCTGCAGCTTTGTTGTTCTTCAGCCTTAAAATGGCAGTTTCAACCTCGTCATAGTCGGGTGGTGGAACATCAACACCATCATTTGTAATTGGGGTTATCGGGCAATCTCCTCCACTGGCAGAATTGTTAGTAGCATCCCATTCAGTAATGTGGAGAAGTGTTCCCTCCATAGGCTCAGTACACTCTGGACATCTGTAACCAGACTCTTACTTCCGTCACGACAAGAAGAGGCTCTGGAATTTAAACCTCCACTCAGGCGCTTGATTTTTTCGAAGAATTTTCGAGTCTCATTCTTGCCGGTACCCATCTCTATCTCCTCACACTCGCGTCTTTCTTGTTCTCTTTTCTTGCGCCTGAAAAGTCGTCTCTCTGCACTCTTTTTCACTCTGTACCGCTCCTTAACAGCTTGCGTTGCGCTTGCGCGCAGGGTTTTCTGTAGGCGGCGTCTTTCTCTGCGGTAGCGTCGCGACACTCATGATCATACCTCAGAGTCCGGTAGTAACCGATTACCTCTTCGGCAGCAGTAGTCATGGAGTGGGATATATGTGTCCACCGTGCGCATGTATCATCAAGTGGGGGAGTGTTCTGCATAAGCAGATCCGATAGTCGAGTGGGAAATGCATCTGCTGTCTCTGGTGATCGTAGCTTACTGACGTCGAGCTTTCTCTGTGTGGGACTTCTCTTGTTATTTGCGACACATAAGCGTGTGCGCACCTTAGCTGCAACAAGGTAGTGATCCGAGATGATGTTGGCACCACGGATCGATTTCACGTCCATCACACTGGAAGCATGCCTTCTGTCAATCACCACATGATCAATTTGGTTTCTTGTACGTTGATCTGGAGACAGCCATGTCGCTTTGTCATAAGCTTCTTTTAGGCGCTGAAAGAAGTTCTCTTTGGTCACATTGTCCTTCTCATCCGTCGGAGCGTGGGCATATATAAGGCTGATGTTGAAGAATTTTGCTTTGATGCGGATTGTGGCCAGCCGCTCGTTCACAGGCGTGAAATGTGAGACAAGATGTCGTAGTCTCTTACTGACCAAAAGTCCACATCCAAGTTCGTGCCTTTCAGCATGGCAACTGTAGTAAATGTCACAGGACGCTCTTTTGGAGCAGCCCTGTCCCGTCCATCGCATTTCCTGGAGAGCGGTGATATCAGCTCTGTATTTTTCGAGGACATCAACCAGCTGGATATAGGCACCCTCTCTATAAAGGGACCGGACATTCCAGGTGCATATCCGTAAATCTTTGTCCTTTTTTCGTTTGCGGGAGTCATGAACAAAAGCGGTTGTCCTTATCCGAGGCATATCTGTTTTTTTCATTGGGGGGTTTTTTATGTGGCGGGTCCCAAACCCAACGCACAACCTCTAACCGAGGAGATTTTCGCCACTCACTTCAGCCGCCTCCCAGTGGGTGCCAGGAAGTCGTTGCCCGGTGGTCGCCACATGGAGGGCCCCCATTAATAATAATGAAAGCGCCATCACATAGTAAGCAGAGCAAGCTATATGACTACCGCGTATTAACAAATAAAAGTATCATCACATAGCGCTCAGATCAAACTACTTGACAGCCAGTGAGTGAGCAATATTTTCTTACCTTGCACCTTTCCATCCAGTTGGTCTAGCGCATGTATTAGACCAAGCATTTCTGCTTAATAGACCGATACGTATCTTTCCAGATTCACAGTGCATGCCAGTCCCAACTTTTTATAGAAGATTCCAGCACCCGCTCTGCATCCATTAATGAACCATCTATAAAAATACCGATGTCATTTTCCTCACATATATCATATATTAGGCCGTCTTCAATGAGTGTTCTGTGTGACCTTTCAGTCATCCTCAGCCTACCCATTCCCTCCATTGGCATTTGCGCCTTCTTTACACTGCTATACAACAGTGACAGGATGCCCCTGTGCCCAATCTCCGTGCCAAATCTATGCCAATTATTGGTTGTCTTCAGACGTAATGCTGTTAATGCCGCTGACAACCTTAGTCTCCCTCCATTGAGTTGGGATATATCCTGTGGCCAGGTAAGTAGTAAATATTGCCGGAAGCCTATCTACCAGAGCTTCTAAACCCCACTGAAGTAGGGCTGGAAACATCCCGTCTGAAGAGAAGAAGAGTTTGGCGAGGCAGAAAGGGCAGGTGTCGTACTCACCGTTCTGTGCCCCGTGCTGTGCAGTATGAGGGGTGCGACGCGGCTCTCGGTGTGAGGCTACTGGCAAATTCTGCAAGGAAGAAGCCATTAGGGCGGGAGGTGGTCCCGCGCCAGGAACCACTAAATGTGTGTCAACTCAATATTCACCACAGCAAAGTAGCATCAGCAATGATGGTGCGGAGCTTTGTTGAAGATGAGCTTGGCATTGCATTGGTTCAGGAGCCCTTGGACCTTTCATGGAAGGATCAAAAGCCTATCTGCACAATAGACCACTTTGTTTTGTCCACAAACAGAGGGGAAGTTGAGGACATGGGATACGTGCGATTCTAATGTCAGACGAACCACCTTCAAGAGAGGTGGAAGCTCTAGTGAGATTCTGTGATAGAAAGGGGGTTGGTTTGATCTTAGGCTGCAATGCCAATGCTCACAGTTCTGTGTGGGGCAGCAGTAATGAAAACTATAGAGGAGAGTGTCTACTCGAATTTATAGAAAGATTTGGTCTACAAGTTGCCAATAGGGGAACAGAACTGGCCTTTGTCGACGCACGTCGTTGCGAGGTGGTTGATGTTACCCTGACGAATGTCAAAATGTTGGACAGGATTTTGGATTGGAGGGTTGTGAATAGACTACGCATGTCGGACCACAGGGCCATTCAGTTTGGGGTTACGTCCGCTAAAAGACATAGGAACGACTGTACAATGGTAAGAATACCGAAACGAACGGATTGTACAAGGTACTGCGAAGTTCTTGAGGAATTATTGCAAGGGAGGTTTAAGAGACCTAGAACAACTGTAGATCAGGGCTATCAGAGCTATCAGCTCAGCCATGATCAGAGCATTTGAAGCTGCATGTCCCGTGACGGTAGTGGACGAAGGAGATATTACTCCATGGTGGAATGGGGAACTGGAATCCATGAAAAACGTGACAAGGAAGGCTTTTAATCGTCACATGAGAGGGGACCCTAACGCGTGGGATGACTACAAGTCAAAGAAAAGTTAGCCGAAGAAGACTCTACGCAACCGTAAAAGGAAAACGTGGAGGGAATTCTGCTAAAATATGCACGATATGTCCGATGTATGTAGATTACAGAGGATTATATCAAAGGACCCGGTGTCAAAGTTGGGATTAATTCGCAAAACGAATGGATCCTTTACAGAGACAATCGGAGAGTTACTGAAATACCTGATGGAAGAGCATTTTCCTGGAAGCTTTAGATCGGAAGATCGTTGGGAAGCCACCCGCAAGAGTGCAAACAGGAATGAAAGATTGGAAGCAGAAAGGATAGTCACCAGAGATGTTGTGATAAACGCCATTAAGCGTTTCTCTCCATTCAAAATAGCGGGTACAGACGGGATGTTTCCAGCCCTACTTCAGTGGGGTTCAGAAGCTCTGGTAGATAGGCTTCGGGCAATATTTACTACTTACCTGGCCACAGGATATATCCCGACTCAATGGAGGGAGACTAAGGTTGTCAGCGGCATTAACAGCATTACGTCTGAAGACAACCAATAATTGGCATAGATTTGGCACGGAGATTGGGCACAGGGGCATTCTGTCACTTTTGTATAGCAGTGTAAATAAGGCGCAAATGGCAATGGAGGGAATGGGTAGGCTGAGGATGACTGAAAGGTCACACAGAACACTCATTGAAGACGGTCTAATATATGATATATGTGAGGAAAATGACATCGGTATTTTTATAGATGGTTCATTAATGGATGCAGAGCGGGTGCTGGAATCTTCTATAAAAAGTTGGGACTGGCATGCACTGTGAATCTGGAAAGATACGTATCGGTCTATTAAGCAGAAATGCTTGGTCTAATGCATGCGCTAGACCGTCTGGATGGAAAGGTGCAAGGTAAGAAAATATTGCTCACTCACTGGCTGTCATGTAGTTTGATCTGAGCGCTGTGTGATGATACTTTTATTTGTTAATAAGCGATAGTCATATAGCTTGCTCTGCTTACTATGTGATGGCGCTTTCATTATTATTAATGGGGGCCCTCCATGTGGCGACCACCGGGCAACGTCTTGCTGGCACCCGCTGGGAGGCGGCTGAAGTGAGTGGCGAAAATCTCCTCGGTTAGAGGTTGTGCGTTGGGTTTGGGACCCGCCACATAAAAAACCCCCCCAATGAAAAAAACAGATATGCCTCGGATAAAGACTACGACATCTTGTCTCACATTTCACGCCTGTGAACGAGCGGCTGGCCACAATCCGCATCAAAGCAAAATTCTTCAACATCAGCCTTATATGTGCCCACGCTCCGACGGATGAGAAGGACAATGTGACCAAAGAGAACTTCTTTCAGCGCCTCGAAGAAGCTTATGACAAAGGGACATGGCTGTCTCCTGATCAATGTACAAGAAACCAAATTGATCATGTGGTGATTGACAGAAGGCATGCTTCGAGTGTGATGGTCGTGAAATCGATCCGTGGTGCCAACATCATCTCGGATCACTACCTTGTTGCAGCTAAGGTGCGCACACGCCTATGTGTCGCAAATAACAAGAGAAGTCCCACACAGAGAAAGCTCGACGTCAGTAAGCTGCGATCACCAGAGACAGCAGATGCATTTTCCACTCGACTATCGGATCTGCTTATGCAGAACACTC
Source organism: Megamerina dolium (assembly GCA_963854835.1). Classification (NCBI taxonomy): domain Eukaryota; kingdom Metazoa; phylum Arthropoda; class Insecta; order Diptera; family Megamerinidae; genus Megamerina; species Megamerina dolium. Next base: position 55,561,703 of record OY978530.1, read on the forward strand.
CCCCACTTGATGATACATGCGCACGGTGGACACATATATCCCACTCCATGACTACTGCTGCCAAGGAGGTAATCGGTTACTACCGGCCTCTGAGGTATGATCATGAGTGTCGCGACGCTACCGCAGAGAAAGACGCCCCCTACAGAAAAACCCTGCGCGCAGGCGCTACGCTAGCTGTTAAGGAGCGGTACAGAGTGAAAAGGAGTGCAGAGAGACGTCTTTTCAGGCGCAAGAAAAGAGAACAAGAAAGACGCGAGTGTGAGGAGATAGAGAAAAGATCAAGCGCCTGAGTGGAAGTTTAAGTGCCAGAGCCTCTTCTTGTCGTGACGGAAGTGGTTGTCTGGTTATAGATGTCCAGAGTGTACTGAGCCTACGGAGGGAACACTTCTCCACGTTACTGAATGGGATGCTACGAACAATTCTGCCAGTGGAGGAGATTGCCCGATAACCCCAATTACAGATGATGGTGTTGATGTTCCACCACCCGACTATGACGAGGTTGAAACTGCCATTTTAAGGCTGAAGAACAACAAAGCTGCAGGTGCTGATGGCCTGCCTGCCGAGTTGTTTAAGACCGGAGGCGATGAGCTGCTCGTCTGCATGCACCAGCTCATAAGCAGAATATGGTCGGATGAAAGAATGCCTGATGATTGGAGGCTCAGCGTTCTCAGTCCTGTACATAAAAAAGGAGACCCCACAATTTGCGCCAACTACCGTGGAATAAGTCTCCTGAGCATCGCATACAAGGTTCTATCGAGCGTATTGTTTTAAAAGATTGAAGCCCATTCTCAACAACCCGATTGGACCTTATCAGTGTAGCTTCAAAACTGGTAAATCTACCATCAACCAGATTTTCACACTGCGCCAAATCCTGGAGAAAATCTAAAAAAAACAGATCGACACACACCACCTATTTCTTGATTATAAAGCCGCTTTCGACAGTCCGGTAAGGGATTACCTCTACGCAACAATGTCTGAGTTCGGTATTCCTGCAAAGCTCATTCGACTTTGTAGAATGACACTGCATAACTCCCGTTGTGTAGTGAAAATTGGGAAGGACCTCTCCTCACCGTTTAATACCGAACGGGGTTTCAGACAAGGTGATTTGTTATTGTGCGACTTCTTCAATCTTATTATGGAGAAAATAATACGAGCTGCTAATCTACGACATAATGGCACTATCTTCAACAAAAGTGTCATGCTGTTAGCGTATGCCGACGATATTGACATAATCGGCAAGAACACGCGAGCAGTCAGTGCAGCATTCTCAGAGTTGGAAAGAGAGTCGCGTCGGATGGGTCTCACGGTGAATGAGTGCAAGACGAAGTATCTAGTGTCAACAAACAAAGAGTCCTGGCATCTTGGACAGCACGTCACTGTTGACAACTACGCTTTTGAAGTAGTAAGGGACTATGTCTATCTTGGAACCAGCATTAACAGCAGTAATGACGTCAGCTTGGAGATCATGCGTAGGATAACTCTTGCTAACAGGTGTTACTTTGGGCTGAGTAAGCAATTGAGAAGTCGAGCCCTCTCTCGAAGAACGAAAACTACACTCTACAAGTCTCTCATCATGCCTGTCCTAACATATGGCGCTGAAGCCTGGACAATTTCCACCACGGATGAGCGAATGCTTGGAGTTTTCGAGAGAAAAGTCCTACGCAAGATCTTTGGACCTATTTGCGTTGGTGGCGAGTACCGAATAAGGTACAACCATGAGCTGTACGAGCTGTATGTCGATATTGACATAGTAAAGCGCATCAAAATCCAGCGGCTGCGCTGGCTAAGTCATGCCGAGCGAATGGAAGAACACGCTCTAGCTAAGAAGGTGTTATATTCGGAACCCGCTGGAGGACGACGCAGAAGAGGAACACCAAACCTCCGGTGGAAAGACCAAGTACTGGAGAACCTGACGGCGCTTGGAATTTCTAACTGGCGCCAGCTAGCGAAGAACAGAGATGGCTGGCGAAGCATGTTATTTTCGGCCTAAATCGATATTCGGTTGTTATGGCCACATAAGTAAGTAAGTAAGTATGAAAATATTGCTAGCACTCGATAACCAGGCGGTGGTCAGGCGACTGGAACAACCTACTGTATCTTCTAAGATGGCGCTTGAATGTGTTCAGAAACTTAACGGGTGTGCTCGTAGTAATGCGATTACTCTTATGTGGGTGAAGGGACACATTCGTATAGAACAGAATGAAGCTGCAGACGCCTTGGCTAGACAAGGATCTGAAGCTGAATTTTATGGACCGGAACCAGTAATTGCAATTAGCAGCGGGACGGTGAAGGCAAAGGTCGAAGAATGGATAAAGAAACTCCATCTCACGAGATGGGAGAGCTTATCCACTTGTGGACAGGCAAAGGCTTCGTTATGGCTATCAAAGGGCAGTGAATCGGCCAGGGCTCTTAGTGTAGGACGATTGACTATAAGGTGGTTGACTGTATTAATAACTGGGCATGGCAATTTCAGGTACCACCTCAGCAAGATGGGTCTTTTTGAAGGGGAGGATACTGACATTTGCAGATTATGCATGGAAGAGGCAGAGACAGCGACGCACAGAGTGTGCAGTGTCCTGCATTGCCAAGCAAGAGGATGTCCACACTGGGTCGCCAATTTATTAATGAACTCGAAATATGGAACATACCCCACAAAGACATGCTTGAAATAACGCGTGATGTTATTATGAGGAAGGAAGTAGAAGAATTCTGCAACCGAACAAATAATTAACACACGATTTAACACGTCAATGTGAAGTCTGTAGTTCTGTATGGGTGCAAAACATGGAATATCTCGGCGGGTGTACTACAGTCGCTGCAATCTTTTCTTAATCGCTGTCTAAGTAGAATTATACGTGTATTTTTGCCCCAGGTCATAAGCAACACTGAACTCTGGAATGTGACCAAACAAACACCAATCTACATCGAAATCCAACGTCGTCAGTGGAAATGGATCGGCCACACATTGCGGAAACCCCACGGTGACATAACGAGAACAGCGCTGGATTGGAACCCCCAAGGCAGCCGCAGGCGTAGGAGACCAGCCAATACTTGGAGACGGCAAGTTGAAGCAGAAGCGAAAAAAGCAGGCCATTCATGGAGCGCAATTAAATTCCTAGCTCTAGATAAAAGAAGTTATAATTTGTTTATTGAGGCCCTATGCTCCACTTAGGAGCCAAGGGAAAAAATATATATATATATAAATCTGAAATAAATTTCAATTAAATACAGCTTAATTAAATTAATTTTAAAAAAGGGAAGAGAGAGAGAATAAATTGCGAAACAAATTCGAAAGTAAAAATTTTAAATATAGTAATGAAATTCAAAATCTTTAAAAGTAACTAAAAACAATAGTACAACTTAAGAATTAACAATTGTGCGCAATGAATAGAGTCCGTCGATGAACTTTCGCAGAACAAGCTTGGTGGTTCAACATAAACAAATACGGCATGACATCCGGAATGGAGAAATACTTCGGAAGAGTTTCACGTACGACATATTCTTCAATGCGTATTGTAAGTAGAGAAGCATTAGCGATGTGCAACAAAAAATGTAAAAAGCATTTTGGGAGGGAGAATATTGAATGTTGTGGAATGTTGATTGATGAATACTGACAGTTGATTGTTAAATACTGACAGTTGATTGTTGACTTTGTCATCTCTATTTCGCTTCATCTGACGTAATAAGATTTTGTACATGATCTTATCGGCACTAACACTCAAGAAGAGCTCGCGTGTGAGGGTATAATCATGTCAATGAAAGCCAATCTTCTAAAAATTGTGATCACCTCTATATAAAGAGTAGTGATTTTTCTTTCATTCAGGTTCTAAATTGTGAAGTCTTTTCATATTCAAGGGTCGTAGACCAGATGAGAGGGAAAAGTTCACTCAACGTAGTTGAGAAACCTGGCGTTGAGAGCTTCGGATTGAGGTATCGGAATTGACACTAGTAACAAATCGATGAGACTGCTAATGCAGGATGTGTTGTATCTGAAAGGTCTACTTTCTTGCATATAATATGTATATGTTTTCCACTTTTGGCTCGTAAAGCATAAAAGTGGATGAAAGGGGTGCGATATTGGCGGGATCGGCAGAATCGCCAAAATTGCATATAGTACATACATACAAACAAGTGGTGTGAATATATTATGGTATGTTATATGTTGGTATGTGGGTAGATTGATATGTGTCTAGTGTTAGAAAAATGGATGTAAGCTGCCAGATTACTGAAGGCAGTGGTTGTTCAGTTGTGAGTCTTACACCGAAGTGTTAGCTTTAAGAAAAGTGTAAATACTGCGATCCTTACGAGGGCCTCCAATATTAGAGTAAAGTTTAGGTAAACGTGTAAATACTGCGATCCTTACGAGGCCTTCCAGTATTAGTGTAAAAGTGAAAAACACCAGCAATAAAGTAGAAACCGCAAGTATCCTTAATAAAATATAATTGTTTTATCTCACCCAACGAGTGTGTTAGACTCGAGGGATATTTAAGAGCTTAGGTCTAGGTGTTAATCTTGTGAGCTAGGTGCTTAGTAGGTGTTGTGGAAAAATAGTACACAACAGTACATACATCGTGATATTATTGTGGCGATTAAGTAAAATTAAAAATATTTGAATTTTATACACCTATATCGTGGCATTTATCATATATGTATATATATATATGTATATATATATATATATATATATTGTAACGAGTATCGATAGTTGATTACTCATCACTATTGTGACTGACTCTATTGGCAGCATCGAAACGAATGTCAACAAAAAGAAATAAGCGATAACCAGAACAAGCCAACGAGAAAGGAAGAGAAGAATCTCGATAAAGGAAGATTCTGGGGTGTTGCCAACAGAGTATAAATAGAGCCAGTGTTGAGAATTGACAATCAATCTAATTCAGAACGTGATTGCGAAAACATTGATACAGAGGCAAAAGTTGCAAGTACATTTAAGTGTTATAGTAAATAGTTGATTGTAAACAGTTGATTGTAAATAGAGATTATTAAATAAATTGTTGCTGTATATAGTTGTATAAAATAAGTGTTGCAGTTATCATTAACAGAATCCAGTGATCGAACAAGGTAATTCAAATAGAATTAAACGTTCACAGAATAAAAACGTAACAATTGGTGTCAGAAGTGGGATTCTGTAAAGATGGTGAAAATTGACCAACTAAAAGTGGACCAGCTTAAAAAGCTGTTGGTAGAGATGAATCTATCGTCATCAGGTGCAAAGGCGGAACTGCTGGTGAGGCTGAGGCAAGCTATGGAGGCTAAGGGAATTAATGTAGAAGAACATGAGTTCTTCGAGGAAGCCGATACACAAGCAGTTGTGCACGCTGAGGAAGAGAGCAAAATAGATTCGAGTGGTCAACTCATGGAATTCATGAAAACCATGATGCAACAGCAGCAACAACAGCTACAAGAAAATGCATCTCGCATTGACTCCAAGCTTCAAGAACATTCGGCTCGCCAAGAACACGTCATCGAAAATCTACAAAAAGGAATTGAACTTAGATTTCAAGAAATTTCCGGAACCATTAATGAAAAGGTCACGGATTTAAAGGAACATGTAGATGATTTGGAAGATAAGTTCGAGAAATTACAGCACGATCTCAACCAACTAAAAATAAATGGACCAGCCACATCAGTGATTCGAGATTCAAGTACAATCAAACTAAAGTCACCAACATTTGACGGAAGCACGCCATTCAATATCTTCAAGCTTCAATTCGAGACAACAGCTTCGAAGAATCAATGGGATGATAGCGACAAGACTGCTGCTTTAATAGTCGCATTAAAAGGTAATGCTTCCGAAGTGTTACAGATGGTTCCAGAAAAAGATCGTGGTAGCTATCAGTCACTGATGGACACACTCCAGCGAAAATATGGAAATGAATACAAGAGTCAATTACATCGAGTTGAATTGAGATCGCGAGTGCAACGGAGTAATGAGAGCCTTCAGGAATTCGCTTCCGATATTGAGCGCTTATGTCATCTAGCGTTCTCCGGTAATTCGGAAGAGTTCGTCGAAAAAATCAAAATAGAGGCTTTCATAGATGGCATACGTGATGGAGAGACAAAGCGTGCCCTAGTCATGTCACCAAGGAATACTTATGCCGAAACAGTCAGTAGTGCCTTGACGTTTGAAGCCGCCAGTTTGATGTGTCGACCAATGCCACGGGTACGCCAACTAGAAACAGAAACAGCAGATCTGGTTGAAGCAGTGTGTCAAGCATTCAAATCTGTAGTGCAGCCTAAAGGAAGAACAACAGGTCGACGCGAAAACAAATTTACTGGTAAGTGCTTTATTTGCGACAAACCAGGACACATGGCGCGTGACTGCCGTCTACGACGAAAGCGATCAAGATCCAATTCTCCAGGAAGACAAAAGAAGGAGAATAAGGTGGATAGCGATCGCTCCACTAACACAAATCCATCGTTAAACTAAATCGAGTCAGTTCAGCGGGGCGTGAACTGACTCCAACAGTGGGTTGCCCCATCATTCACATTTCACAACTACAGCGTGTGCCAAGCAGCTTGACTATTGATGGAAAATTGGACAATATGGAATTCATGTTAACCCTGGACACTGGTGCATCACATTCTATAATCAAGAGCGATTTGGTAAAGAGGTTTGAGCCTTTAATGGGAATAAAATTGCGTACAGCAACGGGTGAGGATGCACAAATTCTGGGTAAGATAAAGAAACGAGTATCTATTGGAAATTACACGTGGGAACATGAATTCATTGTGGCTGACATCATCGATGACGTAATAATTGGTGTTGATTTTATGATTGACAACGGATTTACGTTAGATTTAAATCAACGGATACTGCGCTATGCAAATGTCGAACTACCATTGAACATCGGTTACAAGCGTAGTGGGAACATCAAACGAGTACTGGCATGTCAACGCCAAGAGGTTCCAGCAAAATCAGAAGCGGTGATATGGGCACAGATGAATGTGGATGATGGGACAGGCAAGTTGTGGCTGGTGGAAGCAGATAAAGAAATAACGAATAAAAACATCATACTTGGTAGGACGTTAGAAGAACCTAAAGAAAATGGAATAGTACCGGTGCGAATTTTAAATCCAACTAATACATCTACAGTTGTAAAGAAAGGAATGGTGATTGGTCATTGCCAGGAAGTTACTGCCGTAGTAGACTGCGAAAAGGGTTCGTCGATAAAAAGTGGAAGATCAGGAACTGGCAAGGCGGAAATAAAAGCACAGATGGAGGAATGGGCAGGTGTGCTTACCAACCAGCAAAAAGAAAAGGCTTTACAGCTATTGGAGAAGTACAGTTCAATCTTTTCTTCAAATGGAAAAACTGGAGGACGAACACCCATCGTGAAGCATCACATTGACACCGGTGATTCTAGACCAATTCGTCAAGCACCACGACGAGTTCCATTGGCCAAAAGAGACGAAGCCATTAAGCTGATTTCCGATATGCAGAAACAAGGTGTTATTCAACCATCAGCGAGTCCATGGAGTTCACCAGTTGTGCTGGTAAAGAAGAAGGATGGAAGTACTCGATTCTGTGTGGATTACAGAAAGCTAAATGATATTACGAAAAAAGACAGCTATCCACTGCCAAGAATCGATGACACTCTGGACACACTATCTGGTGCGAAGTAGTTCTCAACTCTTGATTTGCAAAGTGGCTACTGGCAAGTGGAACTTGGTAAGGAAGACAAAGAGAAAACAGCTTTCAGTATTGGCGATGGTCTATGGCAATTTACAGTCATGCCATTTGGTTTATGCAATGCGCCAGCTACTTTCGAACGTTTGATGGAGCGTGTACTCAGAGGACTACACTGGAAAACGTGCTTGGTGTATCTCGATGACATTATTGTGATGGGAAAAGATTTTAACGACCACCTGGAAAAGTTGAAAGAAGTATTTGAGCGTATACAATCAGCAGGGCTTAAACTGAATATGAAAAAGTGTTCACTCTTCAGGCAAGAAGTTAAATATCTTGGTCATAAAGTAACAACAGAAGGGGTACGTACCGACGAGGAGAAAGTAGCAGCAGTTCAAGAATGGCCTATTCCGTCGAATCTTCACGAGCTAAGAAGCTTCCTAGGCTTATGCACCTACTATAGACGATTTGTTCCTGGATTTGCAAACATCGCCAGCAGTCTGCATGAGTTGACAAGAAAGAACAAACCATTTGTGTGGGGCGAGGACCAACAGAAAGCATTCGAACAGCTGAAAGAAAAACTCTGTTCAGCACCAATATTAGCGTATCCAGTACCTGGTCAAAAGTTTGTGTTGGACACAGATGCGAGTGGCTATGGAATAGGTGGTGTGCTCTCTCAGATCATAGATGGGCAAGAAAAAGTAATAGCTTACTACAGTAAAATCCTGTCGAAGCCAGAAAGAAATTACTGTGTCACACGAAGAGAGTTGCTCGCAATACTGGAATGTGTAAAGTATTTCCATAAATACTTGTACGGTCAGTCATTTCATCTACGAACTGACCACTCAGCGCTAAGGTGGTTATTGCAATTTAAAAACCCAGAAGGACAATTGGCGCGCTGGATTGAAAGGCTGCAGAGTTATCATTTTACCATCGAACATCGTAAAGGAGGACATCACGGCAACGCGGATGCTCTATCTCGTCGTCCTTGCAAAATGGAATGTAAACATTGTTCTCGAGTGGAAAGCAAGGAGCACATTGTCGACGTACGACTTACAAATATATTGCCGGAGGAGTCATGGACCACCGAACGAGTGCAAGAAGATCAGCGGAACGACCCAGATCTCGTAAAGATTATGGAATACAAGGAGCAGGGCATACGTCCAGATTGGCAAGAAATGGCTAATGAGAGTCCAATAGCAAAGGCATACTGGGCGCAGTGGCAAAGCCTGCACTTACGAGACGGATGTTTATTCCGAGCATGGGAAAGTGTGGATGGAAAAATCACTAATGATCTTCTAGTGGTACCCAAGGCGAGAATAAATGAAGTGATAGCTGAGTATCACAATGCCTCCAGTGGAGGGCATTTGGGAATCACCAAAACCGTCGAGAAAATAAAGAACCGATTTTATTGGGTTGGATGTCATGACCATGTCGCTGATTGGATTCGGAAATGTAAGCAATGTGCAATGGCCAAAGGTCCCACTAAGAAAAGTCGAGGTAAGATGCACCAATACACCGTGGGTGCTCCATTTGAGCGAATTGCTATGGACATAGCTGGGCCATTTCCAATAAGCAACGCAGGAAACAAGTATGTTCTGGTGGTTATAGATTACTTCAGTAAATGGCCTGAAGTATACCCCATTCCAAATCAGGAAGCTAGTACAGTTGCGGATGTATTCGTCAACCAATGGGTTACTCGTTTTGGTGTACCGATGGAGTTACACTCAGACCAAGGTCGAAATTTCGAATCAGTTGTATTCCAAGAGATATGCCGTATGCTGGGTATATACAAAACTCGTACAACACCTTTGCATCCACAATCTAATGGCATGGTAGAACGATTTAACCGTACCTTGGAGGAATATTTGAGAAAAGTCGTAGATAAATACCAAAGAGACTGGGATGTACATATACCAATGTTCCTCATGGCATATCGATGCGCACAACATGATACGACGGCTACTACACCGGCAATGGCAATTTTTGGAAACGAGTTAAGACTGCCAGCTGATTTAAAATTTGGAGTCGTAACACCAACGAGATCAACCGAAGGTAATTATACTAGCGAAAAGCGGGAACAGTTGGATGAAGTACATCGGTTCATCAGAGAGCGGTCGCAGATGATAAGCGATAAGATGAAGGCCAGGTATGACTTGAAAGCAAATTCAAAAGGGTTCTATGAAGGAGAGCTTGTAATGCTTCATAATCCACAACGAAAGAAAGGCCTGTCTCCTAAACTACAGACTCATTGGGAAGGACCATATGAGATTATAGCAAAGATAAATGACGTAGTGTATCGCATTCAACGTGCCTGGAATAAAAGAGCAAAGTTTAAAGTAGTGCACTTGGAGCGACTTGCGCCATATCGAGGGGAAGTATAAAAACTTGTTCGGGACGAACAAGGTTAAGAGGAGGGCAGTGTAACGAGTATCGATAGTTGATTACTCATCACTATTGTGACTGACTCTATTGGCAGCATCGAAACGAATGTCAACAAAAAGAAATAAGCGATAACCAGAACAAGCCAACGAGAAAGGAAGAGAAGAATCTCGATAAAGGAAGATTCTGGGGTGTTGCCAACAGAGTATAAATAGAGCCAGTGTTGAGAATTGACAATCAATCTAATTCAGAACGTGATTGCGAAAACATTGATACAGAGGCAAAAGTTGCAAGTACATTTAAGTGTTATAGTAAATAGTTGATTGTAAACAGTTGATTGTAAATAGAGATTATTAAATAAATTGTTGCTGTATATAGTTGTATAAAATAAGTGTTGCAGTTATCATTAACAGAATCCAGTGATCGAACAAGGTAATTCAAATAGAATTAAACGTTCACAGAATAAAAACGTAACAATATATATATATATATATATATATATATATATATATATATATATATATATATATATATATATATATATATATATATATATATATATATATATATATATACCCACTGGCGCACTGGCTGTCTATTTCCTTCGGGATATCTTTTGAGAATGACAAAAAACAATCAAAACGGGCGGCCAGAAGAGAGAAATGTTATATAAGTAACAGTGTTGCCAACCCACTCGAATGAAGACAAACAAACAGTGCACGCATCTAACTCTATCGTTTATTGATGAGTGCTGTTCAGTGTTGATTGGTGTATATCTTATAATCTCACGTGATGAGGATTTGTAACTGCAACTAGCACCACTCAAGGATAGATACTGGTTCGGGAGTGAGTGTGTCGTGCTATGCGGTCTAAAAGTTGCTTCTAGGGGTTTTCATATCGTATACAATTTGCCGTTATATAAAGTACTCTTTGTTGAGAGTATACAGTTATAAGAGCTGGTCGTAGACCAGATTTACGGGAGAGATATATCTTTCTTCGAGATGTTAGATTTGCTGGATTGCCAGAACATGTAATGCTTCCGGCAATTTCTTAACTCAACGATATTTAGAGTGTTCGGGTTTATGATAGATCGATCGTCAACTCGATTCATGAATATGCAGCAAACAATGTGGACAATGGGATTATTCATACGCATGTAAACTACGCAAGAACATAGTTTCACCGAAGCTTCGTAGAAGTTCGTGATTTGTATCGGGCAGTTACAGTGAACTGAAAAACGGGAGAGAGGGATGCGTATGACGGTCAGAATCGGGTTATCTGACATAAACGTTGCTACACAATACGGGTGTGGCTCCAAGCCACAATTCTCTTATCACATTTTACGTTACAATAATCTCGAGAGGCCAGTTTTAGGTAGTCGAATTCATTGGCATTCGAGTACAAATTTTCTCGTTGATTGAACAATCTTTCTCTAAGAAGTGATGATTGAATTCACCATTCTATTGAATGTCGTCGTATGTGGCTTCTCAAACTACTTTGTCCTTCCATCGTAGATGGATAGGGTTAGTAGAGAGTATAAAACCATAAGGGCTGGTCGTAGACCAGATGTACGGGATTTTGGGTCAACATAGTAATCAGAAATGCCAGATGGGCGGGATTAGCGGAGTGTGTAATACATCCGACTGATCTATATGTGAAACTTCGGGTTCATGACGTTACGACGGTTGACTCGGGTCATGAAAAGTATCAAGATAGTGGGAAGTTAACACCTGAGCCCATTCATACGCAGGTAAATTATGATACCACACAGTTCTTTTGATGCTTCGTAGAAGCTAACAAACTTGATGAGTATAGTTACGAAGAACTGTTCATAGTGAGAGAGGGATTCGTATGATGGTCAGTATCACATGATCTTCAAGAATGTTGGTAAAATGATGCGGGTGTGGCTTCAAAATGTTATATAATGCCCGAGCCACAATCTTAGGGGGCCAGTATTTGGCGAGATCGAATGCGTTGACATTCGTGAATTATTTCTCTCGTCGAATGAATGAGATGTCTTTGGAAAGTGATGCTTTGAACTCACTTTTTCGTTGAGATCCGTTGTCGGAAATGTGTTAATACGGGATGTAGATGTCCTGGTAGGGAGCTGATTTCGCTTTCTACAAGATCTGTAAGATCTATTTTTTGCAGCTGGAGAGAGAGTTGAGAAATGGCGAACATTAAACTTCAGATTAGGGTCATGCCGTGCTCTGTGAAGCAGTGAATTATGTTGCTTTCCACAGAGACGGCATGAACTTGCTGTGGCACTTTGCAACGGTATGTGATGTTGCCAAGCAGTTGCTGCAAATTTTATGTTGATGCACAAAAAGTATTCTCTCTTCAATTGTGAGTGTGGAGAACTTTGTACATCGTCGCAGCGGGTGCATGCCTCTACATAATGGGCAGCGTGTATTTGTGATCGTAGTATTCACCGAAGTAACAGTTCTCAGCTGGGACGTGAACGACTGACAAGATCGTCCACACGATGTTGCAGCGGAAGTTGGCACGAGGGTTGCTTCACGATGACTGCTCGATGAGTTTTCTAGTCTCTGAAGAAGGGAATGATGGCGTTTTCTGCAAAATGAGCACGTGAACAAGCTCTTGCAGTTACTGTAGTCGTGGGAATTAGCGAGGCAATTTGTACACAGGATGTGCTTTCTCACGATATTGTATCTCTCACCGATTGACAATTTAAGAAAATCGGGACAATGACGAAGCGGGTGTGACTTTCGACACAATGGGCAATCATGATATGAAACTTTGACGTGATATGTATTTACTTTTCAGGGGTTCACTGTAGGATTGTAGGATCGCTTGGGGGGATCAAATTGGCTGGGTTGTCGATTAGATGGTTGGCTGAGTTGCCGAGTTGGTGGTTGGCTGAATTGCCGAGAACCACTTCGGATGTCTGCGACTGATTCCAAAGTCTGATACCGATCTGTAAGAATGGCATCGAAGTCGCTCCAATTAGGGATTTCAAGTTTATTTTTTATCGATTGCTCCCAAAGGCTCAAGGGGTTATACGGGAATTTTGTAGAACACAAATAGACAAAAATAGGATCCCACTAACTTGTGTCGATGCCTAAGAGCTTCAAATTCATAATACAATCATTTAGATTGTAAGCGCTTCAAATGCGGGCCGGTTTCTTGAGTTACCGGTTGGAGAGTGAAAAGGAATTTCAACTGTAAGTTGACGAGAATCCTCTTATTTTCATATCTCTCCTCGAGATTATGCCAAGCTAGTGCGAAGCCATCATTAGTCAAGGGAGTAGACTGCATGATGCTATGTGCTTCACCTCGGGTTTTTTGTAGCAAGTGGTATAATTTTTCCACTGGCGACAGACGGGGGTTATTACGGTATAATGCCGTAAACAAGTCACGAAAACTTGGCCACGATACATAATCTCCTGAAAAAGATGGGGTGTCGTATGGAGGCAGCTGAATATCGGGAAATGAATATTCATTATTTAATTTCTCAACGGGTAGATTCGGAATTGCCGGAGAAGAGGAAACTGCGGGGGATGCCACTTCGGATCTCAGCTCGTGAAGAACAGCAGGAAATGAATGTTGATGAGATATCTTTACATCGGGAGCAGGGGGAATTTCGGGAGACACCACCTCAGCGTTCAGTTCATGAAGATGATCATTAATATTAGAGAGACACCGGACATACGAGGTGTATCATTTTCTATATACCTCTTTAATTTGGCTAATATCGACATCTTCAGCGAATTTCTCTGTTAGAACATTGTGATATGCTGTTCTGCAATCACTCCACAGGGACTGGAATTGGTTTTTCTGTGCCTCCAAGCTAATTTTTTTATGAGCTTCTGGGTTGATAGCATGAAAATTGCTATCAAATTCAATAATATCTTCCACGGTAGCTCTGAAGAGATCGTAAGCTGACATTTTATTGTTAATTTAGACTCGCAGATATAATACGGGATAAAGTTTAAAAACGAGAGAGAATTGCTGCAAATCTGGAGTTAAGTTGCCTTTTCGCACGATTTATCAAAAAATGGGTTGCCAAAATGTGCCCGGAAAGAGATTAATCCGAAAGACGTAGCCTTCCGTAGCGAAACTGAAGGTTATACTACTTATGGAAGGTATTACCTTGAGTTTATTTTAAATTCGTATTCGATTCCTTTGAATTCCGGAATTGACGTAGGGAGATGTAATATAATTAATTCACAGTCAATAAAATTACTCAAGTATAATGAGCCGGGGTGATATTTACGTATAAAAAATTCGTATCCGATGGGTATAAAAACGTTTGGCAACCACTGTATACTACTTCCTTCAACTTGTACTGTATTATCTTGCACAAAGAACTCAATTATTTGATATTCGTTAACACTGTAGCAACTTAGGGTTGAGAGTGACTCTTTTTCACACTGGGTATTTTTCAATAGAAAAGATAGTGTACAATTGTTATTGCAATTACATTTCTTTTATAAGAAACACCAGCCAATGCAATTATATTTTGTTGCTATTACAGGTATATGCAAAACAAAAATTGGGAGATAGAAATTTAGCAACAATATGCACTACCGCTATATTTGTGATCAAACGCAGGTATATTAGTCGAGACAAATCAATGCCTTTTATTGTTGCCTATGTATGACCAAATACATTTATTGTTTGCTTTTGGGTGTACTTGTTGTTGATGGTTCATGAATATGCACAAATCATAGCAGATAGATTAAATACAAATGTTAACAACAACAGTTAATTGCCTGTGAATTTGAACAAAAAACACTGTTGAGGTTATGCCAAACAATATACGATGTATTGTTGTTAGTTTGTGACGCCAGATATTCTTGTTAATTTGAAATTAGTGGGAATGCATGTATTATGTATGTACAAATCCAAAACAAAAAAAAAAAGGCAAAAACAAGGGATCGCCTTTCCTTTTTTTTTTTTTTTATTGCTGTGATAAACGATCGATTTATCTTAACTCTCGTAGAGAGATTTGTGAATGCATGAGAGGGAGATCTGAGAGGGAGTATCACTTGACGCAACAACAACTATAGTGATATATTACTGCAGATGATTTGTAGATGGGATTTAAACTCAAGTCCATGTACATATACGTATTTCTCAAGATAGAGCGGGAGAATACAAAAACAAAAACCAACTGGTTTGACCCAAATTTTATGATTTTATGATAACCGAGAATATAATATACATGTATACGTATTGGGTTTATGCAATTTATGTATGTATGGATTATGTAAGCAATCACATATGCTTGGAGAGATATATGTATGTGGGTACATTAAATGCATGGAATGCATGTACCTGGGGTGGCAAGATTTGCTTACCAATCGTTGCGAGCCGATCCGGCTCGAAGGACCAAAAAATGATTGTGTGAGGGATGGGGTGCCAGGTGGACTCGTTCCAACGATGGTTGCTTCCTCCAGGTGATCGTGGTGTGTGTGAGTGTGGGGATGTTGATTGTGCGCTATTGCTGATGCTACGTATGTTGTGTTGTTTATGTCGCTAAATGAATAATAACACCCGCGATTTTTCAACTTTAATATTAACAATATTTATTGGGAATTGACGTTTTAATTATATAAAGCGAGATTTAAATTTGTGCGCGCACTGGCTGTCTATATCCTTCGGGATATCTTTTGAGAATGACAAAAATGAAAGAAATGTTATATAAGTAACATTTCTGAGAAAATCAATAACCTTTCTTTCACTCTGTAATTACAGCAATTTAGATACGACGGTGGTATGCGCAGAGAATATAGGTATGTGCTGCTGGTTCGCTTCAGCCTACCTCGCGCACGACCACCTGGAACTACCACCACCAAGCAATCTCAAACATCTGGTAGAAGATGCCCAAAAGTCCAGGGCTGGACTCATAATAGGTTGCGATGCCAACGCGCACCATACGATCTGGGGTAGCAGAGATATTAACGACAGAGGTGAGTCACTGTTTAATTATATCCTTGCAACCAACCTTCTAGTATGTAACAGGGGTGAGACCCCAACTTTCATAACAAAAAATAGGCAGGAAGTTCTAGATTTAACTCTTGCCACCGAAGGCATTGTAGATCATATAAAAAACTGGAGAGTATTGGATCAGCACTCCTTTTCTGATCACAGATACATACAGTTTGCCATAGATTTTAAACCGCCTACTCCAGTGGTCTTTAGAAACCCAAAAAAGACAAACTGGTCACGCTTCAGGGAGTCAGTTAGTTCTAATCTACCCGTATCCCCTTCGTCTATAACTAACGTAAACCAGATAGACGCCACAGTCTGCTGCCTCACAAAAACTCTCAACAAGGCATTCAAGTTGTCCTGTCCGATTCGAAAGAAATGGGGGAAAAGTAAACCTCCATGGTGGAACCGTGAGCTCGACAGTTTGAGAAAAGGCTGTCGCAAGCTCTTCAATTATGCAAAAAGCTCTCACCTAGAGTCAGATTGGGCGGGTTATAAATCGCCCCTCAGAACTTATAAATACAACCTCAGGAAATGCCAAAGGGAAGCCTGGAAGAGCTTCTGTAGGGATATAGAAAACGCTTCTGAGGCTTCCAGACTTAGGAGAATCCTATCTAAATTACCCCATACTCTAAGTGTTCTGGTCAAACCAGATGGAACGTGGACCACAACCTCTACTGAAACGCTGCAAATGTTAGTAAATGCACATTTCCCAAACGATCCGTCCGAAACTGAAACCCCGCTTGATAACAAGCCATTGCCGCTAGACTATTCAATAGTTGCATCGGAGAAAATTACTTGGGCGATAAACACGTTCAAGCCCTACAAATCCCCTGGACCTGATAGAATAATACCAGCACAGCTACAACAGGTAGCCAAACTGATTCTTCCATGGCTAAAACAGATTTTCATTGCCTGCATAAGCCTTGGCTATATTCCTAAACTCTGGAGGCAAGTCAAAGTTGTCTTCATACCTAAGGCTGGAAAGAGCTCCCATACAAGTTCAAAGGACTTTAGACCAATTAGTCTATCGTCATTCCTTCTTAAAACACTGGAAAGATTACTAGATATCCATCTAAGACACACCATAAGCAGCGAGCAGCTGTCTCCTTCTCAACACGCATACACAAAGGGAAAGTCCGTTGAAACAGCGCTGCATGCGCTAGTTTCAACTGTGGAAAAATCTCTTCATAATAAAGAATTTGTATTAGCCGCATTTACGGATATTGAAGGTGCCTTCAACAATGTTCGACCTAGGGCAATCATGGAATCTCTTGCACGACTCGGGGTGGAAGTAACACTCAGCAGATGGATAGAACGGCTATTGAAAGATAGACTCATTACATCCGAGCTGGGTGGATCTACCATCACTAAACGTGTAAGAAGAGGAACACCGCAAGGTGGCGTTCTCTCCCCTGTTCTATGGAACTTGGTAGTTAACGAACTACTACGGGAAATAGAGAGGAAGGGGTGCGGAGTGATTGTTTATGCTGATTACGTTGTCTTGTTGGTGGCTGGAAAATTTCCGGAAATACTAAGGGATATTATTCAAATAAATCTTAATATGTTGTCGAAATGGGCTAAGGATAGGGGCTTAAATGCGAACCCACAAAAAACTGAGCTGATTTTGTTCTGTACGAAGCATAAAACACCACCCTTAAACGTTTCCACTCTAGGGGGTGGTTCCATTAACTCTGCGAGAAGAAACTCGTTATCTAGGAATAGTCCTAGACCGAAAACTAAACTGGAAGAAAAACATTACTTGTAGGGTTGAGAAAGCCAGCACTGCACTCTATGCCTTTAAAAAAGCAATAGGGAAAAAGTGGGGAATGCAACCAAAAATTGTTTGCTGGATTTATAAGGCAGTTATCAGGCCAGTCCTCCTGTATGGGGTACTGACCTGGTGGACTGCACTTACTAAATCCTCCCATGTCAGGCCCCTTGAAAAAATACAAAGAGCAGCTTGTATTTTAATAACGGGAGCACTGAGAACAACTCCAACGTTAGCACTAGAAGTGCTTCTGCATCTTACTCCGCTTGACTTACTTGGTAAGCAGCTAGCGGCTAATTCTGCTTTACGCCTTACCCGCTTGCACCAATGGACATCAAAGTCCTTCGGACATGCTAGCATTTTGGACAATTTTAATATTATAACTTCACTTGATTATATCAAGCCGACATATGTTTTTGAAAGGAAATTCCAAACCTCCTTCCCTGATAGGTTCGCCTGGGAGGCGGAAGGATTCATGCCAAAATATACTCTCATCTTTACTGATGGCTCTAAGCTTAACGGAAGGGTGGGAGCAGGTGTGTATTCCGAATCATTCAACCTTAATATTTCTTTCCGCCTGCGTGATCGCTGTAGTGTGTTTCAGGCAGAAGTTAAAGCGATTCACAATGCACTTACTTGGATCAAACAGAGCTTTGTCTCCCGCAGAGACATCTGCATCTTGAGCGATAGCCAAACTGCAATTAAGGCCCTGGACTCATTTCTCGTGAAATCTAAGACCATTTTTGACTGCCGCAAATCTCTTAACGAGATGGCTGAGCAGCACAATATTCTCCTGTGCTGGGTACCCGGACACAGGGGTATACGAGGAAACTGCATAGCCGACGAGCTTGCAAGACAGGGTACAAATGAGCCTCTACCCCAGGAGAATTCTCGGTTAGGGATCCCCATAGCCACGTGCAAGCTTAAGTTAGAGGTTATTACCACTAACGTCTTCCAGAAAAGATGGATGGATACACCCATCTGTAGGACGGCGGAATTGCTGTGGCCCCTACTCAGCAAGAAACGTTCACGAAAACTTGCTGATCTTAATAGGGTTGACATATCGACCTATGTGGGAGTGGTCACTGGTCACTGCCTCATAGGTCCACACGCTGTGAGATTAGGTCTGGGCAACCTCACTCATGACTTCTGCAGAAGCTGCAGAGATGAGGAGGAACTTGATACGATCGCACATCTGCTATGTACCTGCCCCGCTTTATGCAAAAATCGAAAAAAATTTCTAGGACACTACCATTTGAGTGACCTAGCCCAACTATCTCAGATCGATATTGTCAATCTCCTAAAATTCATTCAATGTTCCGGTTGGTTCAGCGAGTAGCTAGGTGAAGGAAAAATCCGTACGACGGTATCACAACGGGCCTAATTTCTGGCCTATGTGCAATCTCTGTCTTCAGAGAGGGCGGCCGCTCTAACCTAACCTAACCTAACAGGGTTGCCAACCCACTCAAATGAAGACAAACAAACAGTGCACGCATCTAACTCTGGCGTAGACATATATATAAATATATATAAATATATATATATATATATATATATATATAAATATACATATATATATATATATATATATATATATATATATATATATATATATATGTATATATATATATATATATATATATATATAAAATAAATATGTGTCACTTAAAGCCCCAAAGGGCTTATTGGCCGAGCTCTCTTCCAGTACTGTTGTGCGTCTTAAATTTTGGACAGTATTAGAATGGACCTACTTATTTTAGCAGGTTCCGAACGGCAGAACACTTGTGACATCACTTTTTCTGAGCTTTGTCACAGAGTTCTTTTTTTAGAAGTTTTTTCATGGCAAGTTGTTACTGTCGGAAGAATTGCCAATTGCTTGCCGACAGGTGGGTACAGTTCAAAAGAAAAATCTTATCGATATTAAATATATATATATATATATATATATATATATATATATATATATATATATATATATATATATATATTATATATATTATATATATATATATATATATATATATATATATATATATATATATATATATATATATATATATATATATATATATATATGTATAATATATTTGTTGGCTCTCTCGGCTAAACGAATGAACGAAAAATAGCACCATCTCCATTTGTAGACTCTCCGCAGCAACAAACTTTTTTCTGAGTACGCTTATGAGAATTGGTGTTTTTAAATCGTGTGTGTTTTAATATCATCGGTGTGACAAAATCGGAAAGGTGAGTGTGAGTGGTGAGTGAAATTGGATGCTAAACAAGAATATAATATTCGTATTTCAATATTTTTATCGGTTTATTGAGCCGAAAAAAGTGCGAGTGGGGCAAAAATAGTTTTCTTTTGTGGTTTGTTTTTCATATTAAGACAACATGGTGCGAAAGAAACCGATCGACAAAGAAGCCTTGGAAAATGCCATTCCGGCCATCAGAAGTGGCGCGACAGTGAGAAAGGCGGCCAAACATTTTAAATTACCTTTTGAGACTTTGCGAACGCACGTCAATCGGTCAGCTGGAGAGGAAAGAGAAGGAGACGAAATACAATTCAAA
Source organism: Megamerina dolium (assembly GCA_963854835.1). Taxonomy (NCBI): domain Eukaryota; kingdom Metazoa; phylum Arthropoda; class Insecta; order Diptera; family Megamerinidae; genus Megamerina; species Megamerina dolium. The sequence goes on from OY978530.1 coordinate 55,582,027, forward strand.
AAAGCGATTCTCGCCGAAAATCTCTCTTCCGAAATCTTCAAATTGAATTACCAGACTTTGAGAAACAACTTTAACCGTCCAATGCCGACAAAATATGGAACTAAAGTAATTTTCTTATGCATTCATTTCGTTCATTTCACTCATTCGTATATGTTGTGTTGTTCCGTAGGTTTTCAACGCAGATCAAGAAGCGGCGTTAATGAATTATTTCCTGAAATCAAGTGCCATGTATTGCCTGTCAACAAGAGACGTGCGAAATTTGGCAGCAGGTTTTGCTGAAAAATTGGAAATCGATGTGCCGGATAATTGGAGAAACAAAGAAATGGCAGGCAACGATTAGTTTCTGTCATTTATGAAAAGCCATCCGAACATGTCGCTTCGCAAGCCACAAACAATGAACTTGGCCCGTGCGACGAGCTTCAATCGACACAACGTCGAACACTTTTATCAAAATTTGGGTAAAGTTATGGGCGAGTTGAAAATACAACCACAACATATATAGAATATGGATGAATCCGGCGTCACCACAGTTCACACGCCGGAGCGTGTGGTTTCGCAATAACATCGGCCGAACGAGGTCAACTCGTCACGATTGCAGTTGCCGTAAGTGCCACTCTGTTAATAATAACTGCAACACTTATTTTATACAACATATACAGCAACAATTTATTTAATAAATTCTATTTACAATCAACTCTGTTTACAGTCAACTATTTACAATAAACTTTAATGTACTTGCAACTTTTGCCTGTTGGCAACACCACAGAATCTTCCTATATCCAGATTCTTCTATTTCTTTCTCTTTGGCTTGTTCTGTTATCACTTATTTCTTTTTGTTGATATTCGTTTCGATGCTGGCAATAATGTCAGTCACAATAGTGATGAGTAACCAACCATTGATACTCGTTACAATATATATATATATATATATATATATATATATATATATATATATATATATATATATATATATATATATATATATATATATATATATATATATATATATATATATATATATATATATATATATATGAATTGCGTATGGAAATCCAAGAAGGTTCTTCTCGCCAAGAAAACTTCATTGGAGAATTCCAGAAGACAATTAACTACAAACTACAAGAAATTTCCGGGGCTATTAATGAGAAAGTTGCAGAACTAAAAGAACATGTAGATGAAATTTCCGGAGCCGTTAATGAAAAGGTTACAGATCTGAAGGAACATGTAGATGATTTGGAAGATAAGTTCGAGAAATTACAGCACGATCTCAAGCAACTAAAAATAAATGGACCAGCCACATCAGTGATTCGAGATTCAAGCACAATCAAACTAAAGCCACCAACATTTGACGGAAGCACGCCATTCAATATCTTCAAGCTTCAATTCGAGACAACCGCTTCGAAGAATCAATGGGATGATAGCGACAAGACTGCTGCTTTAATAGTCGCATTAAAAGGTAATGCTTCCGAGGTGTTACAGATGATTCCAGAGAAAGATCGTGGTAGCTACCAATCACTGATGGACACACTCCAGCGGAAATATGAAAATGAATACAAGAGTCAATTACATCGAGTGGAATTCAGATCGCGAGTGCAACGGAGTAATGAGAGTCTTCAGGAATTCGCTTCCGATATTGAGCGCTTATGTCATCTAGCGTTCTCCGGTAATTCGGAAAAGTTCGTCGAAAAAATAAAAATAGAGGCATTCATAGATGGCATACGTGATGGAGAGACAAAGCGTGCCCTAGTCATGTCACCAAGGAATACTTATGCCGAAACAGTCAGTAGTGCATTGACGTTTGAAGCCGCCAGTTTAATGTGTCGACCAATGCCACGGGTACGCCAACTAGAAACAGAAACAGCAGATCTGGTTGAAGCAGTGTGTCAGGCATTCAAATCTGTAGTGCAGCCTGAAGCAAGAACAACAGGTCGACGCGAAATCAAATTTACTGGTAAGTGCTTTATTTGCGACAAACCAGGACACATGGCGCGTGACTGCCATCAAGATCGATTCGATCAAGATCGAATTCTGCAGGAAGACAAAAGAAGGAGAATAAGGTGGATAGCGATCGCTCCACTAACACAAATCCATCGTTAAACTAGATCGAGTCAGTTCAGCGGGGCGTGAACTGACTCCAACAGTGGGTTGCCCCATCATTCACATTTCACAACTACAGCGTGTGCCAAGCAGCTTGACTATTGATGGAAAATTGGACAATATGGAATTCATGTTAACCCTGGACACTGGTGCATCACATTCTATAATCAAGAGCGATTTGGTAAAGAGGTTTGAGCCTTTAATGGGAATAAAATTGCGTACAGCAACGGGTGAGGATGCACAAATTCTGGGTAAGATAATGAAACGAGTATCTATTGGAAATTACACGTGGGAACATGAATTCATTGTGTCCGACATCATCGATGACGTAATAATTGGTGTTGATTTTATGATTGGCAACGGATTTACGTTAGATTTAAATCAACGGATACTGCGCTATGCAAATGTCGAACTACCATTGAACATTACAAGCGTAGTGGGAACATCAAACGAGCACTGGCATGTCAACGCCAAGAGGTTCCAGCAAAATCAGAAGCTGTGATATGGGCACAGATGAATGTGGATGATCGGACAGGCAAGTTGTGGTTAGTAGAAGCAGATAAAGAAATACAAAATAAAAACATCATACTTGGTAGGACGTTAGTGGAACCTAAAGAAAATGGAATAGTACCTGTGCGAATATTAAATCCAACTAATACATCTACAGTTGTGAAGAAAGGAATGGTGATTGGTCATTGCCAGGAAGTTACTGCCATAGTAGACTGCGAAAATAGTTCGTCGATAAAAAGTGGAAGATCAGGAACTGTCAGAGCGGAAATAAAAGCACAGATGGAAGAATGGGCAGGTGTGCTTACCAACCAGCAAAAAGAAAAGGCTTTACAGCTATTGGAGAAGTACAGTTCAATCTTTTCTTCAAATGGAAAAACTGGAGGACGAACACCCATCGTGAAGCATCACATTGACACCGGTGATTCTAGACCAATTCGTCAAACACCACGACGAGTTCCATTGGCCAAAAGAGACGAAGCCATTAAGCTGATTTCCGATATGCAGAAACAAGGTGTTATTGAACCATCAGCGAGTCCATGGAGTTCACCAGTTGTGCTGGTAAAGAAGAAGGATGGAAGTACTCGATTCTGTGTGGATTACAGAAAGCTAAATGATATTACGAAAAAAGAAAGCTATCTACTGCCAAGAATCGATGACACTCTGGACACACTATCTGGTGCGAAGTGGTTCTCAACTCTTGATTTGCAAAGTGGCTACTGGCAAGTGGAACTTGGTAAGGAAGACAAAGAGAAAACAGCTTTCAGTATTGGCGATGGTCTATGGCAATTTACAGTCATGCCATTTGGTTTATGCAATGCGCCAGCTACTTTCGAACGTTTGATGGAGCGTGTACTCAGAGGACTACACTGGAAAACGTGCTTGGTGTACCTCGATGACATTATTGTGATGGGAAAAGATTTTAACGACCACCTGGAAAAGTTGAAAGAAGTATTTGAGCGTATACAATCAGCAGGGCTTAAACTGAATATGAAAAAGTGTTCACTCTTCAGGCGAGAAGTTAAATATCTTGGTCATAAAGTAACAACAGAAGGGGTACATACCGACGAGGAGAAAGTAGCAGCAGTACAAGAATGGCCTATTCCGTCGAATCTTCACGAGTTAAGAAGCTTCCTAGGCTTATGCACCTACTATAGACGATTTGTTCCTGGATTTGCAAACATCGCCAGCAGTCTGCATGAGTTGACAAGAAAGAACAAACCATTTGTGTGGGGCGAGGAACAACAGAAAGCATTCGAACAGCTGAAAGAAAAACTCTGTTCAGCACCAATATTAGCGTATCCAGTACCTGGTCAAAAGTTTGTGTTGGACACAGATGCGAGTGGCTATGGAATAGGTGGTGTGCTCTCTCAGATCATAGATGGGCAAGAAAAAGTAATAGCATACTACAGTAAAATCCTGTCGAAGCCAGAAAGAAATTACTGTGTCACACGAAGAGGGTTGCTCGCAATACTGGAATGTGTAAAGTATTTCCATAAATACTTGTACGGTCAGTCATTTCATCTACGAACTGACCACTCAGCGCAAAGGTGGTTATTGCAATTTAAAAACCCAGAAGGACAATTAGCGCGCTGGATTGAAAAGCTGCAGAGTTATGATTTTACCATCGAACATCGTAAAGGAGGACATCACGGCAACGCGGATGCTCTATCTCGTCGTCCATGCAAAATGGAATGTAAACATTGTTCTCGAGTGGAAAGCAAGGAGCACATTGTCGACATACGACTTACGAATATATTGCCGGAGGAGTCATGGACCACCGAACGAGTGCAAGAAGATCAGCGGAACGACCCAGATCTCGTAAAGATTATGGAATACAAGGAGCAGGGCATACGTCCAGATTGGCAAGAAATGGCTAATGAGAGTCCAATAGCAAAGGCATACTGGGCGCAGTGGCAAAGCCTGCACTTAAGAGACGGATGTTTATTCCGAGCATGGGAAAGTGAGGATGGAAAAATCACTAATGATCTTCTAGTGGTACCCAAGGCGAGAATAAATGAAGTGATAGCTGAGTATCACAATGCCTCCAGTGGAGGGCATTTGGGAATCACCAAAACCGTCGAGAAAATAAAGAACCGATTTTATTGGGTTGGATGTCATGACCATGTCGCTGATTGGATTCGGAAGTGTAAGCAATGTGCAATGGCCAAAGGTCCCACTAAGAAAAGTCGAGGTAAGATGCACCATTTGAGCGAATTGCTATGGACATAGCTGGGCCATTTCCAATAAGCAACGCAGGAAACAAGTATGTTCTGGTGGTTATAGATTACTTCAGTAAATGGCCTGAAGTATACCCCATTCCAAATCAAGAAGCTAGTACAGTTGCGGATGTATTCGTCAACCAATGGATTACTCGTTTTGGTGTACCGATGGAGTTACACTCAGACCAAGGTCGAAATTTCGAATCAGTTGTATTCCAAGAGATATGCCGTATGCTGGGTATATACAAAACTCGTACAACACCTTTGCATCCACAATCTGATGGCATGGTAGAACGATTTAACCGTACCTTGGAGGAATATTTGAGAAAAGTCGTAGATAAATACCAAAGAGACTGGGATGTACATATACCAATGTTCCTCATGGCATATCGATGCGCACAACATGATACGACGGCTACTACACCGGCAATGGCAATTTTTGGAAACGAGTTAAGACTGCCAGCTGATTTAAAATTTGGAGTTGTAACACCAACGAGATCAACCGAAGGAAATTATACTAGCGAAAAGCGGGAACAGTTGGATGAAGTACATCAGTTCATCAGAGAGCGGTCGCAGATGATAAGCTATAAGATGAAGGCCAGGTATGACTTGAAAGCAAATTCAAAAGGGTTCTATGAAGGAGAGCTTGTAATGCTTCATAATCCACAACGAAAGAAAGGCCTGTCCACTAAACTACAGACTCATTGGGGAGGACCATATGAGATTATAGCAAAGATAAATGACGTAGTGTATCGTATTCAACATGCCTGGAATAAAAGAGCAAAGTTTAAAGTAGTGCTCTTAGAGCGACTTGCGCCATATCCAGGGGTACTTCCCCTGGATATGGCGCAAGGGGACGAACAAGGTTAAGAGGAGGGCAGTGTAACGAGTATCGATAGTTGGTTACTCATCACTATTGTGACTGACACTATTGGCAGCATCGACATGAATGTCAACAAAAAGAAATAAGCGATAACCAGAACAAGCCAACGAGAAAGGAAGAGAAGAATCTCGATAAAGGAAGGTTCTGGGGTGTTGCCAACAGAGTATAAATAGAGCCAGTGTTGAGCAGTGAGAATCAATCTAATTCCGAACGTGATTGCGAAAACATTGATACAGAGGCAAAAGTTGCAAGTACATTTAAGTGTTATAGTAAATAGTTGATTGTAAACAGTGTTGATTGTAAATAGAGATTATTAAATAAATTGTTGCTGTATATAGTTGTATAAAATAAGTGTTGCAGTTATCATTAACAGAATCCAGTGATCGAACAAGGTAATTCAAATAGAATTAAACTTTCACAGAATAAAAACGTAACAATATATATATATATATATATATATATATATATATATATATATATGTATATATATATATATATATATATGTATATATATATATATATATATATGTATATATATATATATATATATATATATATTTATATATATATATATATATATATATATATATATATATTTATATATATATATATATATATATATATATATTTATATATATATATATATATATATATATTTATATATGTATATATATATATATTTATATATATGTATATATATATATTTATATATATATATATATTTATATATATATATTTATATATATATATTTATATATATATATATATATATATATATATATATACATATATGTAGTTATGTATTTAGATATTCCCCACTTCTACACACCATATTTCTACCGTTTCCCAACACTCAACCTTTACTTCTCCTTATCTCTCTCCTTTCGCATCAATCATTCCCACTTTTATCCGACCCACTATTTTCCCTAAATAAACTATAAATAGGTTTAGAGTAAGCTTAATAGTTGAGTTCGGCTTTATACATGAACCAATAAAGAATCAAACTGGCGCAGTCGGTAGGATCCTAACACGGAGAAAAAAAAACAACACGTGCGAGCAAAAAAATTAAAATTTTGTTCTATAATTTTATAAAACGATAAAACACTGTGAATAGTGAAACAAATCGACTAAAACGTCAAAATTAGGTTTTCTGTCAAACGAGATAAAAAGTGAACCAAAAAGTTACAAATTGATACATTACTTAAATAATGCAACGTTAAAAGTAACTAAAATAACCACTCAGAACTAAAGTGACAAAAAACTGCGACAATTGATTAAGAATAATTATGTAAATTGCTTTATCAAAAAATAAATAAAATAATAAAACTAAGCGAAAGAAACGAGTCAATAAAAAAGTTATATTTCGAAAAAATAAAAATAAAAATCAAATACAATGCAATACAACATTAAAATAATGAAATGATAAAATCAAAAAAAGAAAAACTTAGCAAAAAGGAAAGAAGCACATTTACTTAAAAAAAAAAAAAAAAAAAAAAAAAAATACTGCCTAGTACAGTACTGCCCGAAAAGTACTGTAATAAAGTCGTAGAAGCATTATATAACCTTAGTAGAAAGAACAGTTACTAGTGCGGAAAACATGTGAATAATTAAAACTCCAAGAGTTCTGGAAAAGGTAACGCTATTAACAGAAACTAATTCGAATAACTGTTCATCTAAAGAAAGAGTATTTAATGCGTAAAGAGCAAAGAGAAAACAGAAAGCACATGCACAGAAAAAAAAACAAAAACATACATACGTACAACAACAACAAATTTAATGAATTAATGAAACAATGATACAAAAAGAATCGTAACCCACGCTAGGAAAAGGCATTGAGAAAAAAAAAAAAACAATAACAACAAACCTAACATGCGGCAACAACAACAAACGTTATAGCGAAGGAAGCACAGCAACAGGGATACACACAAGGAAATAAAATTAGTATACATTGATTTCATTTGTACTTATAATTAGTTTGTTGACATCTAACGCTAGCTATTAAAATTTAAATAATAACTGTATCAATAAACATTCTTAATAAAAAAAAAAAAAAAAACAAAACAAACAAAAAATAGACATGGATGGACTAATCCATCCATAAATAGCAAATTTAAGCTTATTTCTAGTAATCTAAATTCTATTCCTTATTATGATGGTAATAGAGATGCTCTTCTTAATTTTATTGAAAGAATTGACTTGATGGTGCCTATTTTGGAGTCTTTTCCAGCCGAATATAAAACGTTGTTAATGGGCAACATTAAAGACAAAATTACGGGCAGCGCAAGAAGGTCCCTCCTAATGAATGGAAATTTCGATACTTGGCCATTAATTAAACAAGTTTTAATTGATTTTCATGGCGACAAAAACTCAGTTGAAGAACTAATCGACAAGATAAGAGCTTGTCGATGTGACTCTTCAATTGAAAACTTCTATAATAAATTAACAACACTTTTATGTAGGTTGAACAACGCATTGTACTTCAGTGACAATAGGTTTCCTGAAGTTAACAGCGAAAGTAATGCCAGAATCGCTCTAAACTCTTTTAAATATGGCTTACCAGAACCAGTTAAAAGCATAATTGGAAGCCGAAACCCAGCATAATAAAAATGGAGGAAATTTCGAACAGACATTAAATTATAGAGATAGGGAGCAATACAACAACAATAACAATAGATTTCAATTTCAACAAAGACAACATAGTTATAACACACGGCAACCAAATTCTTCTACACAATCGAGACAAACTCATAACAATAGCCATCAGTCATACAGAATACAAAATCGCAACCAACAAGCGAACTATAGTACACAACACAATCATGCAGCTAGACATAACCAATATTTTTATAGCGAACCTGCACTTGAGCCAATGGATATAGGTATGAACGAAAGTAACCAAAATTTTAAATTTGGCGCTCAAGAAAATTACCCTATATAGTCATCAACACAAATTTGAAAAAACTCAAATTTATTATAGACACTGGTGCTGAATTTAGCATAATAAACCCCAGGCTTTGCAATCCGAAATGGAAAGTAATGTCACCTACTTTTAATATTAAACTCCTTAATGGAAATGTCTCAACAAACGTACGGTATAGTATACCACTTTTTAAAGAATTTCGGAAAGAAAATCATTTTGTCGACTTTGTCGAATTACCATTTCATGATTACTTTGATGGTATAATAGGAAACAACATATTGCTTAGCTTAAACGCTATAGTTAATTATAGAACACGAACGCTTGTTACAGAAAATGCAACACTATCAATCTATTTTTGCGAAGATGAAGAATTTGAAGTAGAGAAATATTTAAAAAATGAATATCTGCAGATATTTAGTTGTCAAGACGAAGTACACGAAAATACATTTAATAGCACATTTGCAAAACATTTAAACTCAAGGGACGAGATGACATTAAAAAAAGTGCTGAACAATTACCGAGACATATTCTACAAAGAAGGCAGCAATCTTCCATTTACTAGTGTAATACAACATAGGATTAGAACTAAAACAGATACGCCAATATACACCAAACTTTATAGATACCCAGTTGTGCATCGTGCCGAAGTAGATCGACAAATAAATGAGATGCTAATGCAAAATATAATTTCTCCAAGCAATAGTCCTTATAATTCGCCCCTATGGGTTGTACCTAAGAAAATTGACAACGGCGGTACACAAAAGTGGCGAATTGTAATCGACTATAGAAAGATAAACGAACAAACGATCTATGACAAATTCCCAATTCCGCATATGCAGGACATATTCGACAAATTGGGAAAATTTAGCTACTTTAGCACAATCGATCTTGCCAAAGGCTTCCATCAAATAGAAGTACACCCCGATGATAGAGCCAAAACGGCATTTTCGACGGCAAGTGGCCACTACGAATTTAATCGTATGCCTTTTGGGCTAAAAACAGCTCCCGCGACGTTCCAAAGGCTAATAAATCATGTTTTAAGAGATTACGTCAACAAAATTTGCGTCGTATACTTGGACGATATCCTGATCTTTTCTACTAGCTTTACAGAACATATTGACTCCATAACAAAAATTTTTAATAAACTAAGGGAATCAAATTTGAAAATTCAGAGCGATAAGTGCCATTTTGCAGCCTTCACAACGACATTCTTAGGCCATGTTGTTTCAGTAGATGGTATCAAACCAGATCCATCAAAAATTGATGCAATCGAAGCGATGCCACCACCATCTAACGTGAAAGAAATTAAGCAATTTTTGGGGATCACGGGGTACTATCGGAAATTTATACGTGATTATGCAAAGGTTGCTTATCCAATGGTTCGATGTTTGAAAAAAGATTGTGTTGTTGATACTGAAAACAGCGAATTTTTAAATTCTTTTAAAACATTGAAAAAGCTAGTTACAAGTGAACCGGTTTTACAACCACCGGATTTCAATAAAAAATTTACACTAACAACGGATGCATCTCAGTTTGCCATTGGATCAGTGCTAAGCCAAAGCGGCCATCCAATTTGCTTTGCATCACGCACTTTAGCGGACCATGAAATTCGTTATTCGACTATAGAAAAAGAAATGCTTGCTGTAGTGTGGTCTGTAAAGCATTTTCGAACCTACTTGTATGGTCGTAAATTTGTAATTCAAACCGATCACAAACCATTGACGTGGTTGAATAATCTCAAAGAGCCTAACATGAAGCTGCAAAGGTGGAAAATTTTTCTTAACGAGTACGACTTTGACATAACCTATATAAAAGGTAAAGACAATACGGTAGCGGATAGTTTAAGCAGATACGTAAAAAATGATAATTGCAAAACCGCAATCGTATTTAATAATGAAAATACTCAAAACGATAATAGCGAAGAACAGGTAGAGACATGGTCCACAGATGGAACCGTTCACAGTGCGCAAGAAGATAATTTAAAATACATTTTCGTTACAGAAAAATCTGTTAACTATTACAAAAATCAAATCCATCTTAGTTATGGCGAAAACGAAAAGCTGTTTATGAAAATCGTACACAAAAAGTGTCAATCACATATTGTTGTAACAGAAAAATCAAATATAAAAGAAATAATGCAAAAAGTATTAATAGATAAGGGGTTAATGTGCATTTTTTGCGAAAATGATGAACTTTTTCTTAAATTTCAAAATATTGTAACGAGTATCGATAGTTGATTACTCATCACTATTGTGACTGACACTATTGGCAGCATCGAAACGAATTTCAACAAAAAGAAATAAGCGATAACCAGAACAAGCCAACGAGAAAGGAAGAGAAGAATCTCGATAAAGGAAGATTCTAGGGTGTTGCCAACAGAGTATAAATAGAGCCAGTGTTGAGAATTGACAATCAATCTAATTCAGAACGTGATTGCGAAAACATTGATACAGAGGCAAAAGTTGCAAGTACATTTAAGTGTTATAGTAAATAGTTGATTGTAAACAGTGTTGATTGTAAATAGAGATTATTAAATAAATTGTTGCTGTATATAGTTGTATAAAATAAGTGTTGCAGTTATCATTAACAGAATCCAGTGATCGAACAAGGTAATTCAAATAGAATTAAACGTTCACAGAATAAAAACGTAACAATTGGTGTCAGAAGTGGGATTCTGTAAAGATGGTGAAAATTGACCAACTAAAAGTGGACCAGCTTAAAAAGCTGTTGGTAGAGATGAATCTATCGTCATCAGGTGCAAAGGCGGAACTGCTGGTGAGGCTGAGGCAAGCTATGGAGGCTAAGGGAATTAACGTAGAAGAACATGAGTTTTTCGAGGAAGCCGATATACAAGCAGTCGTACACGCTGAGGAAGAAAGCAAGATAGATTCGAGTGGTCAACTAATGGAACTCATGAAATCCATGATGCAACAACAGCAGCAGCAACTGCAAGGAATTAATGCGAAGTTACAAGAAAATGCGTCTCGCATTGACTCGAAGTTTCAAGAACATTCGGTACGTCAAGAAAACGCTATGGGAGAGTTCCAGAAAACAATTGACTCCAAGTTTCAAGAACATTCGGCTGAATTGCGTATGGAAATTCAAGAAGGTTCGGCTCGACAAGAACACGTCATCGAAAATCTACAAAAAGGAATTGAACTTAGATTTCAGGAAATATCCGGAACCATTAATGAAAAGGTCACGGATTTAAAGGAACATGTAGATGACTTGGAAGAAAAGTTCGAGAAATTACAGCACGAACTCAATCAACTAAAAATAAATGGACCAGCCACATCAGTGATTAGAGATTCAAGTACAATCAAATTAAAGTCACCAACATTTGACGGAAGCACGCCATTCAATATCTTCAAGCTTCAATTCGAGACAACAGCTTCGAAGAATCAATGGGATGATAGCGACAAGACTGCTGCTTTAATAGTCGCATTAAAAGGTAATGCTTCCGAGGTGTTACAGATGATTCCAGAGAAAGATCGTGGTAGCTATCAGTCACTGATGGACACACTCCAGCGAAAGTATGGAAATGAATACAAGAGTCAATTACATCGAGTGGAATTGAGATCGCGAGTGCAACGGAGTAATGAGAGTCTTCAGGAGTTCGCTTCCGATATTGAGCGCTTATGTCATCTAGCGTTCTCCGGTAATTCGGAAGAGTTCGTCGAAAAAATCAAAGTAGAGGCATTCATAGATGGCATACGTGATGGAGAGACAAAGCGTGCCCTAGTCATGTCACCCAGGAATACTTATGCTGAAACAGTCAGTAGTGCATTGACGTTTGAAGCCGCCAGTTTGATGTGTCGACCAATGCCACGGGTACGCCAACTAGAAACAGAAACAGCAGATCTGGTTGAAGCAGTGTGTCAGGCAGTTAAGTCAGTAGTGCAGCCTGAAGGAAGAACAACAGGTCGACGTGAAAACAAATTTAATGGTAAGTGCTTCATTTGCGACAAACGAGGGCATATAGCTCGTGATTGCAATCAATCGAGTATGAAGCCTAAAGGAAGAACAAGGAATCAACACAAAAGTAAATTTACCGGTAAGTGCTTCATATGCCATCGAAGAGGACACATGGCGCGTAATTGTCGGCTACGACGCAAGCAACAAAGATCGAATTCACCAGGACAACGAAAGGAAGATCGTGATGTCATTCATCGTGGTAAAGCTGTTACTCCATATCATCGTACTTGCACCGTAGATAGTAAACATTGTTCTCGGGTAGGAAGCCAGAATCACATTGTTAACCTACGACTTACGAATGTATTATCGGAAGAGTCATGGACAACCGAACGAGTTCAAGAAGATCAACGGAACGACCCAGATCTCGCAAAGATCATGAAATACAAGGAGCAGGGCATACGTCCAGATTGGCAAGAAATGGCTAATGAGAGTCCAATAGCAAAGGCATACTGGGCGCAGTGGCAAAGCCTGCACTTACGAGACGGATGTTTATTCCGAACATGGGAAAGTGAGGATGGAAAAATCAATAATGATCTTCTAGTGGTACCCAAGGCGAGAATAAATGAAGTGATAGCTGAGTATCACAATGTCTCCAGTGGAGGGCATTTGGGAATCACCAAAACCGTCGAGAAAATAAAGAAACGATTTTATTGGGTTGGATGCCATGACCATGTCGCTGATTGGATTCGGAAGTGTAAGCAATGCGCAATGGCCAAAGGTCCCACTAAGAAAAGTCGAGGTAAGATGTACCAATACACCGTGGGTGCTCCATTTGAGCGAATTGCTATGGATATAGCTGGACCATTTCCAATAAGCAACGCAGGAAACAAGTATGTTCTGGTGGTTATAGATTACTTCAGTAAATGGCCTGAAGTATACCCCATTCCAAATCAAGAAGCTAGTACAGTTGCGGATGTATTCGTCAACCAATGGATTACTCGTTTTGGTGTACCGATGGAGTTACACTCAGACCAAGGTCGAAATTTCGAATCAGTTGTATTCCAAGAGATATGCCGTATGCTGGGTATATACAAAACTCGTACAACACCTTTGCATCCACAATCTGATGGCATGGTAGAACGATTTAACCGTACCTTGGAGGAATATTTGAGAAAAGTCGTAGATAAATACCAAAGAGACTGGGATGTACATATACCAATGTTCCTCATGGCATATCGATGCGCACAACATGATACGACGGCTACTACACCGGCAATGGCAATTTTTGGAAACGAGTTAAGACTGCCAGCTGATTTAAAATTTGGAGTTGTAACACCAACGAGATCAACCGAAGGAAATTATACTAGCGAAAAGCGGGAACAGTTGGATGAAGTACATCAGTTCATCAGAGAGCGGTCGCAGATGATAAGCTATAAGATGAAGGCCAGGTATGACTTGAAAGCAAATTCAAAAGGGTTCTATGAAGGAGAGCTTGTAATGCTTCATAATCCACAACGAAAGAAAGGCCTGTCCCCTAAACTAAAGACTCATTGGGAAGGACCATATGAGATTATAGCAAAGATAAATGACGTAGTGTATCGTATTCAACGTGCCTGGAATAAAAGAGCAAAGTTTAAAGTAGTGCACTTAGAGCGACTTGCGCCATATCGAGGGGAAGTAGAAAAACTTGTTCGGGACGAACAAGGTTAAGAGGAGGGCAGTGTAACGAGTATCGATAGTTGATTACTCATCACTATTGTGACTGACACTATTGGCAGCATCGAAACGAATGTCAACAAAAAGAAATGAGCGATAACCAGAACAAGCCAACGAGAAAGGAAGAGAAGAATCTCGATAAAGGAAGATTCTGGGGTGTTGCCAACAGAGTATAAATAGAGCCAGTGTTGAGGAGGAAAATCAATCGAATTCCGAACGTGAATGCGCAAACATCTATACAGAGGCAAAAGTTGCTAGTACATTAAAGTGTTATTGTAAATAGTTGATTATAAACAGAGTTGATTGTAAATAGAGTTTATTAAATAAATTGTTGCTGTATATAGTTGTATAAAATAAGTGTTGCAGTTATCATTAACAGAATCCAGTGATCGAACAAGGTAATTCAAATAGAATTAAACGTTCACAGAATAAAAACGTAACAATATTTATACGCAGTATTTTCAACTCAAAGATTTAACGTTGTATAGGTCAAAGATTAAACTAATAGAAATCATGGACATAAATGAAATGCTAACTATAATAGAAAATGAACACCTTCGCAACAATCATAGAGGCATACAGGAAATATTTCTCGAATTGAAAACTAAATATTTTTATCCTAAACTATTTAAAATAATAACCAAGGCCATTAATAATTGTTCAATTTGTAAAATAGCTAAACATGATAGAAATCCAGTTAAACATCCTTATCAAATAACAGAAACTCCAAAATATTTCAACGACGTAGTTCACATAGATATTTGGTTTCCATACAGAAACGTTATGTATCTTACAACAATCGATAAATTTTCAAAGTACGCAACATTTCACAAGCTTAACGACAGAAATTGGGCTGCGATTTTGGAAGCTTTGAAGCAACGTATACAATTTTTAGGTAAAATGCGAAAACTTGTGTTTGATAACGAACGCTGCATATTGCATAGCGCAGTAAAATTATTTTTAGAAGAGAAAAACATCGAGACACATGTAACTACTCCATGGCACAAAACAGGTAACTCTGATATCGAACGCCTACACGGCACATTGAATGAACATCTGAGAATAATGGAAGCAGATAAAAATAATAAAACAGAAGATTTAAGTAACAAACTTTTCAAAATATTTAACTCGTACTATAATAACACAATACATTCAACAACAAAAATGAGGCCCAGTGATTTTATAGTCAAAAATTATGATAAAGAATCGAATCAGAATTTATCTAGAAAATACGAAGAAGAGAAAATCGAAAAAATTTATCGGCTTAACCAAAAAAGGCATCACAAGTCAACCCAGTTAGATAACATTGTACTTAACAGACAAATTGCAAAAAATAAATCTAAATATAAGCAACTAGATAAATATGAGCGTCATGGTGATTATGTTGTAGACACTTCAAATAAAAGGAAAACAAAATATTATAAAACACAATTAAAACGCAAATATAAATTCCAAAGTTAAAACAAAAAAAAATCTATAATCACTGTAAAGTAAATCAAATGATTAAATTGATTGTATGAACTATTATGTTTAAAATTAAATCCGATTGTAACTTAATTTAAGAAGAAACTTTAATATTAAGATTTAATACTAAGCATTTGCGAGGCGCAAATTTCTTAAGGGTGGAGGAGTTATGTATTTAGATATTCCCCACTTCTACACACCATATTTCTACCGTTTCCCAACACTCAACCTTTACTTCTCCTTATCTCTCTCCTTTCGCATCAATCATTCCCACTTTTATCCGACCCACTATTTTCCCTAAATAAACTATAAATAGGTTTAGCGTAAGCTTAATAGTTGAGTTCGGCTTTATACATGAACCAATAAAGAATCAAACTATATATATATATATATATATATATATATATATATATATATATATATATATATATATATATATATATATATATATATATATATATATATATATATATATAAATATGTATATATATATATATATATATATGCCGTAGCTCAGTGGTTAGCGTGTTCGCCTTTTGATCTGTAGGTCGTGGTTCAATACCCGGCTGATCCATAACAAATTTAATATCGATAAGATTTTTCTTTTGAACTGTACCCACCTGTCGGCAAGCAATTGGCAATTCTTCCGACAGTAACAACTTGCCATGAAAAAACTTCTAAACAAAGAACTCTGTGACAAAGCTCAGAAAAAGTGATGTCACAAGTGTTCTGCCGTTCGGAACCGGCTAAAATATGTAGGTCCATTCTAATACTGTCCAAAATTTAAGACGCACAACAGTAATGGAAGAGAAGCTCGGCCAATGAGCCCTTTGGGGCTTTAAGTGCCACATATTTATTTTATATATATATATATATATATATATATATATATACATATATATATATATATATATATATATATATATATATATATATATACATATATGTATATATATATATATATATATATATATATATATCAATATTTATATATATATATTTATTTATATATATATATATATATATATATATATATATATATATATTTATATATATATGTATATATATATAAATATATATATATATATATATATATATATATATATATATATATATATATATATATATATATATATATATTTATATATATATTTATATATATGTCTACGCCAGAGTTATATGCGTGCACTGTTTGTTTGTCTTCACTTGAGTGGGTTGGCTGTTACTTATATAACATTTCTTTCTTCTGGCCGCCCGTTTTGATTGATTTTTGTCATTCTCAAAAGATATCCCGAAGGAAATAGACAGCCAGTGCGCTCACAAATTTAAATCTCGCTTTATATAATTAAAACGTCAATTCCCAATAAATATTGTTAATATTAAAAAATTTGGGTCAAACCAGTTGGTTTTTGTTTTTGTATTCTCCCGCTCTATCTTGAGAAATACGTATATGTACATGGACTTGAGTTTAAATCCCATCTACAAATCATCTGCAGTAATATATCACTATAGTTGTTGTTGCGTCAAGTGATACTCCCTCTCAGATCTCCCTCTCATGCATTCACAAATCTCTCTACGAGAGTTAAGATAAATCGATCGTTTATCACAGCAATAAAAAAAAAAGGAAAGGCGATCCCTTATTTTTGCCTTTTTTTTGTTTTGGATTTGTACATACATAATACATGCATTCCCACTAATTTCAAATTAACAAGAATATCTGGCGTCACAAACTAACAACAATACATCGTATATTGTTTGGCATAACCTCATAATAATAATTTATACATTGTTGATAAAAACCAATATTACGAATATTTGTTCTCCCTTTTTGATATAATTCTGCTTGGTTTACATGCAAAGACAACAACAGTGTTTTTTGTTCAAATTCACAGGCAATTAACTGTTGTTGTTAACATTTGTATTTAATCTATCTGCTATGATTTGTGCATATTCATGAACCATCAACAACAAGTACACCCAAAAGCAAACAATAAATGTATTTGGTCATACATAGGCAACAATAAAAGGCATTGATTTGTCTCGACTAATATACCTGCGTTTGATCACAAATATAGCGGTAGTGCATATTGTTGCTAAATTTCTATCTCCCAATTTTTGTTTTGCATATACCTGTAATAGCAACAAAATATAATTGCATTGGCTGGTGTTTCTTATAAAAGAAATGTAATTGCAATAACAATTGTACACTATCTTTTCTATTGAAAAATACCCAGTGTGAAAAAGAGTCACTCTCAACCCTAAGTTGCTACAGTGTTAACGAATATCAAATAATTGAGTTCTTTGTGCAAGATAATACAGTACAAGTTGAAGGAAGTAGTATACAGTGGTTGCCAAACGTTTTTATACCCATCGGATACGAATTTTTTATACGTAAATATCACCCCGGCTCATTATAATTGAGTAATTTTATTGACTGTGAATTAATTATATTACATCTCCCTACGTCAATTCCGGAATTCAAAGGAATCGAATACGAATTTAAAATAAACTCAAGGTAATACCTTCCATAAGTTGGCCCACTAGTATAACCTTCAGTTTCGCTACGGAAGGCTACGTCTTTCGGATTAATCTCTTTCCGGGCACATTTTGGCAACCCATTTTTTGATAAATCGTGCGAAAAAGCAACTTAACTCCAGATTTGCAGCAATTCTCTCTCGTTTTTAAACTTTATCCCGTATTATATCTGCGAGTCTAAATTAACAATAAAATGTCAGCTTACGATCTCTTCAGAGCTACCGTGGAAGATATTATTGAATTTGATAGCAATTTTCATGCTATCAACCCAGAAGCTCATAAAAAAATTAGCTTGGAGGCACAGAAAAACCAATTCCAGTCCCTGTGGAGTGATTGCAGAACAGCATATCACAATGTTCTAACAGAGAAATTCGCTGAAGATGTCGATATTAGCCAAATTAAAGAGGTATATAGAAAATGATACACCTCGTATGTCCGGTGTCTCTCTAATATTAATGATCATCTTCATGAACTGAACGCTGAGGTGGTGTCTCCCGAAATTCCCCCTGCTCCCGATGTAAAGATATCTCATCAACATTCATTTCCTGCTGTTCTTCACGAGCTGAGATCCGAAGTGGTACCCCCCGCAGTTTCCTCTTCTCCCGCTGAAAATATACCCCGTCAACCTTCATTTCCTGCTGTTCTTCACGAGCTGAGATCCAAAGTGGCATCCCCCGCAGTTTCCTCTTCTCCGGCAATTCCGAATCTACCCGTTGAGAAAGTAAATAATGAATATTCATTTCCCGATATTCAGCTGGCTCCATACGACACCCCATCTTTTTCAGGAGATTATGTATCGTGGCCAAGTTTTCGTGACTTGTTTGCGGCATTATACCGTAATAACCCCCGTCTGTCGCCTGTGGAAAAATTATACCACTTGCTACAAAAAACCCGAGGTGAAGCACATAGCATCATGCAGTCTACTCCCTTGACTAATGATGGCTTCGCACTAGCTTGGCATAATCTCGAGGAGAGATATGAAAATAAGAGGATTCTCGTCAACTTACAGTTGAAATTCCTTTTCACTCTCCAACCGGTGACTCAAGAAACCGGCCCGCATTTGAAGCGCTTACAATCTAAATGATTGTATTATGAATTTGAAGCTCTTAGGCATCGACACAAGTTAGTGGGATCCTATTTTTGTCTATTTGTGTTCTACAAAACTCCCGTATAACCCCTTGAGCCTTTGGGAGCAATCGATAAAAAATAAACTTGAAATCCCTAATTGGAGCGACTTCGATGCCATTCTTACAGATCGGTATCAGACTTTGGAATCAGTCGCAGACATCCGAAGTGGTTCTCGGCAATTCAGCCAACCACCAACTCGGCAACTCAGCCAACCATCTAATCGACAACCCAGCCAATTTGATCCCCCCAAGCGATCCTACAATCCTACAGTGAACCCCTGAAAAGTAAATACATATCACGTCAAAGTTTCATATCGTGATTGCCCAATGTGTCGAAAGTCACACCCGCTTCGTCATTGTCCCGATTTTCTTAAATTGTCAATCGGTGAGAGATACAATATCGTGAGAAAGCACATCCTGTGTACAAATTGCCTCGCTAATTCCCACGACTACAGTAACTGCAAGAGCTTGTTCACGTGCTCATTTTGCAGAAAACGCCATCATTCCCTTCTTCAGAGACTAGAAAACTCATCGAGCAGTCATCGTGAAGCAACCCTCGTGCCAACTTCCGCTGCAACATCGTGTGGACGATCTTGTCAGTCGTTCACGTCCCAGCTGAGAACTGTTACTTCGGTGAATACTACGATCACAAATACACGCTGCCCATTATGTAGAGGCATGCACCCGCTGCGACGATGTACAAAGTTCTCCACACTCACAATTGAAGAGAGAATACTTTTTGTGCATCAACATAAAATTTGCAGCAACTGCTTGGCAACATCACATACCGTTGCAAAGTGCCACAGCAAGTTCATGCCGTCTCTGTGGAAAGCAACATAATTCACTGCTTCACAGAGCACGGCATGACCCTAATCCGAAGTTTAATGTTCGCCATTTCTCAACTCTCTCTCCAGCTGCAAAAAATAGATCTTACAGATCTTGTAGAAAGCGAAATCAGCTCCCTACCAGGACATCTACATCCCGTATTAACACATTTCCGATAACGGATCTCAACGAAAAAGTGAGTTCAAAGCATCACTTTCCAAAGACATCTTATTCATTCGACGAGAGAAATAATTCACGAATGTCAACGCATTCGATCTCGCCAAATACTGGCCCAAATACTGGCCCCCTAAGATTGTAGCTCGGGCATTATATAACATTTTGAAGCCACACCCGCATCATTTTACCAACATTCTTGAAGATCATGTGATACTGACCATCATACGAATCCCTCTCTCACTATGAACAGTTCTTCGTAACTATACTCATCAAGTTTGTTAGCTTCTACGAAGCTTCAAAAGAACTGTGTGGTATCATAATTTACCTGCGTATGAATGGGCTTAGGTGTTAACTTCCCACTATCTTGATACTTTTCATGACCCGAGTCAACCGTCGTAACGTCATGAACCCGAAGTTTCACATATAGATCAGTCGGATGTATTACACACTCCGCTAATCCCGCCCATCTGGCATTTGTGATTACTATATGTGAATTATATGGAATATCTTCGTTGATTTTTCACGTGCTCTACGAGCCAATGAAGATAAATTTCTAAGTACTCTACACCCGATTTCTCCCAGAATCATAAGTATTTTCAGTGACTTTTAGTTTCTGTTCGAGACATACCGTATACTCACTCTCACGAAGATGAACTCAGAGTATTTGATTCTATTTTCATCAATGTACCATATCTCAACTTGATACTTGGGCAACTATGTTGATCCAAAATCCCGTACATCTGGTCTACGACCAGCCCTTATGGTTTTATACTCTCTACTAACCCTATCCATCTACGATGGAAGGACAAAGTAGTTTGAGAAGCCACATACGACGATATTCAATAGAATGGTGAATTCAATTATCACTCCTTAGAGAAAGGTTGTTCAATCAACGAGAAAATTTGTACTCGAATGCCAATGAATTCGACCACCTAAAACTGGCCTCTCGAGATTATTGTCACGTAAAATGTGATAAGAGAATTGTGGCTTGGAGCCACACCCGTATTGTGTAGCAACGTTTATGTCAGATAACCCGATTCTGACCGTCATACGCATCCCTCTCTCCCGTTTTTCAGTTCACTGTAACTGCCCGATACAAATCACGAACTTCTACGAAGCTTCGGTGAAACTATGCTCTTGCGTAGTTTACATGCGTATGAATAATCCCATTGTCCACATTGTTTGCTGCATATTCATGAATCGAGTTGACGATCGATCTATCATGAACCCGAACACTCTAAATATCGTTGAGTTAAGAAATTGCCGGAAGCATTACATGTTCTGGCAATCCAGCAAATCTAACATCTCGAAGAAAGATATATCTCTCCCGTAAATCTGGTCTACGACCAGCTCTTATAACTGTATACTCTCAACAAATCCTTCTGTCTACGACAGAAGGAAGAGTACTTTATATAACGGCAAATTGTATACGATATGAAAACCCCTAGAAGCAACTTTTAGACCGCATAGCACGACACACTCACTCCCGAACCAGTATCTATCCTTGAGTGGTGCTAGTTGCAGTTACAAATCCTCATCACGTGAGATTATAAGATATACACCAATCAACACTGAACAGCACTCATCAATAAACAATCAGCAGTCCACAATCAACAGTCAACAATCAACACTTTACAGTGAAGCTGCATCAATCAACGTCAATCCCGATATACTTCCCCCGAAAACGTACGGTTTAAAC
Source organism: Megamerina dolium (assembly GCA_963854835.1). Taxonomy (NCBI): domain Eukaryota; kingdom Metazoa; phylum Arthropoda; class Insecta; order Diptera; family Megamerinidae; genus Megamerina; species Megamerina dolium. The sequence continues at coordinate 55,604,114 of OY978530.1, forward strand.
ATGGATATAATTTAACATCGTTCACATGGTTCTTGTAGAACTAATATGAGCATGTTCAATGCCGTTGACAATTCTTGTCGAACTCAGTGGCATCTACGTACATACTTTTGCGGATTGAAACGCAATGGCGTGTGGCATCTCTCCCCCATGACTTATAGTCAGTTTTATTACGAGAACCCATTAAAAAGTATATGTTTGGAGCATACAGCGAAGAAGCCCGGTCATTATCAACAAAATCCTGAGAGCCGTTTCGTACTACTTACTGTTGCGTGGATTGGATTCATATTCGTATTGCTGCTGTCACTCATAGTTTTAAATCTAAAATTTTTAAGGCTGAATTTGAATTTTGTAATGTATCCCCTATATTTGTATATATTTCTTTTCTAAATTGTAATTTTCCTTTCTCTCTCTAACATTTCTCTCTTCTGGCCGCCCGTTTTGATTGTTTTTTGTCATTCTCAAAAGATATCCCGAAGGAAATAGACAGCCAGTGCGCCAGTGCGTATATATATATATATATATATATATATATATATATATATATATATACATATATATATATATATACATATATATATATATATATATATATATATATATATATACATATATGATAAATGCCACGATATAGGTGTATAAAATTCAAATATTTTTAATTTTACTTAATCGCCACAATAATATCACGATGTATGTACTGTTGTGTACTATTTTTCCACAACACTTACTAAGTACCTAGCTCACAAGATTAACACCTAGACCTAAGCTCTTAAATATCCCTCGAGTCTAACACACTCGTTGGCTGAAATAAAACAATTATATTTTATTAAGGATACTTGCGGTTTCTACTTTATTGCTGGTGTTTTTCACTTTTACACTAATACTGGAGGGCCTCGTAAGGATCGCAGTATTTACACGTTTACTTAAACTCTACTCTAATATTGGAGGGCCTCGTAAGCATCGCAGTATTTACACTTTTCTTAAAGCTAACACTTCGGTGTAAGACTCACAACTGAACAACCACTGCCTTCAGTAATCTGGCAGCTTACATCCATTTTTCTAACACTAGCCACATATCAATCTACCCACATACCAACATATAACATACCATAATATATTCACACCACTTGTGTGTATGTATGTACTATATGTGTTTATGTACACGATCGATGCACTCTCCATGTGTGTATATTCTACATGAGGAAGCAACTTTTTGATATTCTCACATATGAGTAGACCGCGTGATTTTAGTTGTCATGTATGATTACACAGGTATGCTTACTTAAGTGCAGAACTACGAATTGTGTGGGAAAGTGCTTTGTCAGCATTTTCACACCCAGCTGCAACTCAGTTGGCGCAATGTTCTGACATTCCACAATTATAAGTAATATTAGTATGGATTGTGTATATCACAACTTTGAGCAATGTTGGTATGTGTATTGACGAATATGTAGTTCCCAATTTCGGGAAATATGTTGCGAGGCAAAATATGCATATTTTGGTTCGCAACATCCCTCCCTTCTCTCAGGAAGAAAAAATTATCATTATGAAATAATAATAATTTTGTCTTATAAGGAAGAAGTTAAAATTATGCTTATTTTGTAAAATTTAGCACAATTAAAAATGTATGATACTATTAGGAATAAAATACGAAGTATTATGTACATATATGGTTACTGGTAATGCGGTGATTATGGTGCCGATGATGACGATGATTTTCCCGATAGTGTTGTCTGCTGTACTTAGCTTTTTTTTTTAATGGTTTTGTTGCAGATTTTGTTGTTGAATTCTAGTGATGCAAACAGTAACTTCTCCTTTATCAAGGTTCGATTTTTGTTTCGGCAATTATAGCGAGATTATTTACATTTAGTTGATCTTCTGGATGTTTTGTCATGGAATCGTTATCTGGATTATTATTGTGGAAACCACAAGCAGGTTGATGCTGGTGTCTAATGCGTCCAATGGTTTGATTCGGCAGAATTTTTTTGTATATGAATGGTGTGAACAATAGCTTGCAAAGTGGGTTTTACGTGTACCGCACTGCTGAGCAATATTGTCGATGTGAAACTCTGTACTCCTGGTGTAAGTGTTCAATAATTGGAGCAATAATGAATACGTAATTTTGGTTCTATTGTTTATCATTTTCTTCTGTTGTGGATTAAAATCCATTGTCACTTATAAATACAGTAGCTGAAATATTTCATTCGGTTTTGGTTGCATAGCTGTTATTGTTGATGTCTCAATATTAGTTATTAGCTATTGTTGATATCTCATAGCTAGTATTATTGTCACGCTGTCTAGGTATGCCAAAGTTATTTGTTGTAAATTTTATTGTTTTGTAAGTTTTTTATGGGTACTCGCTGTATTGGGCCTGCTTTGTTTTCTGCTATGGGTTTATTACTTCTATACTGCCTCAAGGATAGTTTTGTGTCATCCTTCTCTTGGTTGTTACTGTTGTTAAAGCTGTTAATGTTGCTGCGTTTGCATCTCTCGCAATTTCACAGTATGAGTTCATTTTGGATTCTCGTGGACATACTGCTGCTATCTTGTGTTTGTAGGGGAATTACCAGATTCTTTTTCAATAATAGATCACTTGCATCTACTATATATATTATAACTACTATATCTACTATAACACTCATTTAGTTAGTTTTTCTTATAAGATATACATATATTTTTAATTAATTAACTTCTTTCCTCGCAATATTCATTTATAATCTATACTTATTCTTTAAAATGTATTAAAAGTATATTGTTGTTTGATACAAAAATATGGGGTCCACATTGCATTTTCTCTTCTTAGTTGCAATGACCAACTTTTCGTACTTGTAGCTGGTACGATTTTCAATATTATCCGTTGAAAACGAAACGTGTTTTGTTACGTATATTTCATCTTACTTTTACGTATATATATATTTGTTTTTTTTTTTCGTGATATTTTTTTGTTTTTGTTTTGTTTTGTATTCAACCTAGCTAACCTATTGCTTATTTATCATATTTCGTCATATAAATCCTAACGTGTTCTTACTATACTGTATCTACTGTATATTTCTAACCCTCTAGTTGTCATTTCCTTAAAATATTGTACTATTTTTGGATGCATCCTCTATATTTAGCCTCGCCCAGTGCACATGAGTATCCACACACCGAATTACAATTCAACGCGATGAATTGCAACAGATGTTTTTATACGCATGAACACTGCGCCTACTTCTTTCTAATTTGCAAAATATTCTAAATTTTTACATTAATTCCATAACTTATTGTGTTTCATATCTAAATATTTTAGTTCTTCTTTTCTATGACCCTTATTGTCTCTTTCTATTTTATCTTAATCCTTTCGAAAAATTATATATATATTTTTTTTTTTTTTTGGTTTTCCAGCGTTGATGCTGCACTTTAGTACAGTTTAGTACTTTCCAATTTCGACTTCAGCCATCACTTTAGTGTACCTATATTTCTTGAGGGACCCTGTATTCTTGTACGATAATAATGGAGAAAATTTTTGTATTTCAATGTATTTTTTGTATATATTCATATTTTATTTTATTGTTGTCATAAGTGATGTATTAAAGGGAAGGAATAGAGAAAGAAAAAAAGAATAATTGTCAGTCGATTAAATTTATTTCCCTACATCTATGGTCAGCATATTATAAATCGACATTTGATTCATGATGTATTATGATTATTTTTTCTTGCATTTTTCATAGTTGTGCTTGTATTATGTGCATTTTGTTTGAAATTTGATTCTTGTATATCTATATGCGATATTATTTTGAGTGTCGTTCTCACGTTGTTGTACAAGTTAATGCATTGTTATGCATTTTGCTTAATATGGTCAACGTGTTATTAATTTTATTTTATTTTTTTTGTATGGAATTTTGTTTCTTTTTTTCATTTTTGTAGTATTATGTATTTTGCTTGGTCTGAAAATTTAATTCTCTTGTATCTTTGTTTTGTACATTTCGTTCTCATGCTTTTATGCATACTCGGTATTATGTTATTGTATGGTGCTATTTGTAGAGATTTGGATCATCGAATTTAATATTAATCTAAGTTTGGGTGGAAGGGTTTTATTAAATTATTGTGTGAAGCTTAACTAATAATTCTTACTTCACACTATTGTATTTTATATCCTAACTGAATTTTCTTCTCTTTTTTTTTTTCTTCTACCACAAATACTATTACTTCGTTAAACTACTACTACTTATTGATAAAAATGTTTTAGTAAGTTGTTATGGTACTTTTTACCATTTTGTCCGATTTTAATAGTCGTCGTTACTGGACTGTCCACATGTATCACTTCGTATGGTCCAGTCCAGACGGGACTAAATTTATTTTTTCTAGTCTGGTTTCTCAGTAATACTTTATCACCTATTTTAAAAATTATAGAGTGGATCCCTTTGTCGTATTGAATTTTAGCTGATTTCTTTGCTTTTTCTTGATTTTCCCTTACTAACTCGTGTGACCTTTGTAGTTGGTATTTTAATACTTTATTTTAATCATCTGTATTGTACAGAGGTGATCTTTTTGTTTTTAGGTTTGTCGGCATATCGATATTGAAACCGTATAGAACACTGAATGGTGTACGTTTCGTCGAAGTATGTATGGTGTTATTGTGTACGTGCATCGCTGATGCTAACCATTGGTCCCAATTTGACCCATCTTCTTTAACAAAACTCCTAAGATATTCTGCTAAAGGTCTGTGGCTCCTTTCTAAAGAACCATTTGCTTGTGGATGTACTGTTTCTAATCCTGAAATAAGTTTTCAAAGCACCCTGATGCCCTCCTAAAGGTGAATCATGGAAGTTGCGAAATATTGTCGATATATCCTTCTCATCAGTGAGAAGTTCCGCATTCTTGTTCTCCTGGTTTTCTGCATTTTCATATAGTTCTAATTCGTCATCAGAGCTTTCATCAGGCTCTTCTTGGCTTTCAGTTTCGTCGACTTTATTCCTCGCCATAGAACGAGTCTCAACCATTGTTGACTCTTGATTCGGTTGTGGAACTCTGCTGAGCGCATCCGCGTTTAAGTTCCTTTTGCCTGGGTTATAAATTATTTCAAAATCAAATTCAGATAGTTTATGTCTGAAACGTGCCAAGCGAGATATCTGGTCTTTCAGATTGGCAATTCTACGTAAGGGCTAATGGTCAGTGTAGATCTTGAACGATCTACCGAGTAGATAAGCTTGATAATTCTTCACAGCCCACACGATGGCCAGGAATTCGTTTTCGATGGTGAAAAAACCTTTTCTCAGAATCACTGAGCGCCCTGCTCGCAAAGGCTATTGGTTTATCTATTCCAATTTCACCTTGCGATAGAATTGCACCTACAGCCTCGTTGCTGGCATCTGTTGTTAACACAAAATGTTTAGAAAAATCTGGGTAGGCTAAAATTGGCGGAGAGCAAATTGCTTGCTTCAAATCTTCAAAAGCTTTCTGACATTTTGCCGTCCATTCAAATTTCGCGTCTTTCCTGAGTAGTTTGTTGATTGGCAGTGCCATACTAGCCATATTCTCAACAAATTTTCGGTAATAATTTACTAAAGCTAGAAATGCCTGAACATCTTTCTTATTTTTTGGCACAGAAATATTTTTAACACATTCCACCTTACCAGGGTCTGGTAACGCTCCTTCCTCAGTGCATTTATGGTAAATTATCTCTTTTCGTAGAAACTGGCACTTTTCTGTATTTAACTTCAAGTTATGTTTACGTAAAAGTCCAAATACTCTTCGTAAACTCGACTCATATTGTGCCAAGTTCCGACCATAGACTACGATGTCATCCAAGTAGACAAAACAATCTATACCTTGAAGTCCTGTTAGTACATGGTTCATTAGTCTTTGGTAGGTGGCAGGGGCTCCTGTTAAGCCAAACAGCATTTTGTTAAATTCATAGTGCCCAACACCTGTACTAAACGCTGTTTTTTCTCTGTCTGATTCTTTCAATAACACTTGATGATACCCACTGGCCAAATCAAGTGTAGTGAAATATCTGCCATGACCTAACTGGTCTAATATCGATGCGGGGAAAGGGAAAAACTTGTTTAATGGTGGCGTCATTTAATTTCCTGAAATCTACTACTAGCCTCCATTTTCTTTTACCTTCTTCTCCCGCTTTCTTGGGCACCAAAATTATGGGAGAATTCCAGGGCGTTGAGCTGGGAATAATTATGTCGTCTTCCAACATTTTGTTTACTTGCTTATTGATTTCCTCCTTATGCGCTTCTGGTAGCCTGTACTGCCTTTGGTTGATTGGCGCCTGGTCTGGTTTTATTGGTATTGTATGTTTTATACCCGTAGTATGAGACAGTTTGTCGCCTTCCAAAAAAAATAAATCGTGGAATGACTTAAGTATTCCATCTATGGAACTCTTTTCCTCAATGTTTAAGTTTTCGTCTAGTTTAATTGTTTCTAATATTTTGGCAACCCTTTTTTGGCTATCAGTTTCCTTAATGTTATTTATTTTATGAGCTATGTCGTATTCTTCGTGTTCTGAATGATTAAATTTAATTATATTAATTTTAAGCTTATTATTTACAATATATGAATCTATATTCGTATTGAGAATTGGGACATAAACTGTGTTGTCCGTCACACTGCCCAATGTCTCCCCTAAATATATTCCAGGAGATACTTCCTGTTTCTCTACTATAATTGTTTCAAAATTCGTATTTACTTTAATAGGGACTACCTTCATAGTTCTCCCAGGTACTACAACCTCACTGGTGTGTAGTATTCTATTACCCTCGTACAACGGTTTGAGAGGTAAAGTCATCAAATGCTGTTTTCGTTCACCGAAGATCAGCTTCTTTTTCAAAGTATTTATAACCGATCGGTTCCATAAATTGTCTCTACCTAGGATACCATCAGCAGGTATCTCTCTCTCTTCAGAGATTAAGTGTAGTTCTAAAATCAAATTTTTCGTCCTATCGTGTTGGACTGCTACTGACCCTAATGTGGTGACAAATCCTCCGAATGCACCACTAAGATTTTTCCTTAAATGTCGCTTCTTGCTAACAGATTTATTAATTACTGATGACTTTATTAAACTGGTATCTGCCCCAGAGTCTACAAGTAAACTGAGTTTTCCATTTTTGCTTCCTCACACGGAAACTCAATGAACACATCATCTTCATCAGAGACTCCCAAACAGTAGCCATGTTTGTTATTACTGGATGGAAAATATGGTTCAACAATCCCCCTGGACGCTTGGCTACCAACTTCCGCCATCTTGCTATCCAACTTGGAGGGTGTGTCAACAATCTCTAAGGACGCATAGCTGACAGCTTCCATTTCAACTGGCCTACTTTTAGCAAAATTTTGGGGTTCCCGGTTTATTGGCCGTACCTGGGCCCCCCGTAGTTTCCCTGGGTTTTTTCCCATTCTTTGCGTCGGCGATCCTGTGTCCCGGCTTCTTACAGAAAAAACATTTGCTTTCTTGACCTCCCTTAGTAGGTGCAGGTGTTTGATTGCCTTTTCCTTGTGACCTGTTGTTGCTAAAAGGTGTGCATGACAAATTCAACTCATGTCCGTATTTTTTGCACTTTATGCAATAGTGCATGTTTTTTCTCTTAAAACAGTCATCTCTAGTATGCCCCTTTTTGTCGCAGAAGGAGCAGGTAGGAACTGTCCTTTGGCTATTTTGAGGTCTTGCGTTATTATGTTAGTATTTGTTCACTCCGAGTGGCATCTTGTCATTTCTGTTCTGGTGAAATGCCACTGTATTACTGGCCTCAGTCTGGTGAACATCGTTTGAATATAATGTTCCCATATTAAACTGATTGAATCGTGGTCCTCTTTCGAGCAGAATACCCGTATTTACGGCCTCCTCTGCCAATTCTTCTAACGTGCCCGTCTTACCTAGCATATGAGTTTTTAACAATGGATCTTGAAGGCCTGATATAAAAGATGTCCTCGCATACCCCTCTAGCTCTTTTAACACCACCATATCTATTCTTAATACATTGTATCGCCGTGGATTGTAAATCACCTAATCTTCTTGCAAAAACACGCATATCTTCCTGAGGTAGTTGGCGTGCGACTTGTATTTGGTGCGTGAGCGGTTCCAGGCGAACGGTCTTCAAATATGTGTTTCGCAGAAGTGTATACAATTCTTCTATATTAGCGAATTTCTTACTTAGCACCAAAATATAAGCATCACCATATAATCGCTGTTTAATACAGGCTACGAAATTTTCCAACTCGTCGGGTTTTATGGCTTTTCTTGCTAATTCGCACGCAGAAATGAACAGAAGTACTTCCGTCCTATAATCTTTAGACTCCGCTCCAGTGAGTACTGGGACTAGTCTACTGACGGTCTGTGCAATTTCGTCAATACGCATTTTTAGCCTTACTTCAGGTTGTACTTCTAGTTGTGTTTTTCGTACTGGTGTACTGCGACGAAGAGGTGTCTCCTGTGCTATGCACCGTTCTCTTTCGAGATTCCTCTCTTTTGCCTGGAGTGCACTTAGCTGCTCAGAGTTAACCGAGGTTCCGTCTAGCTCTGTTGCTAATGATTTGTAGGATTTCTTGTCCATTAGACCACAAAAAAGGCAAACACACACTAGAATCAGTTCCTGTACTGCGTTAAACGTTCAACGTAAAACACCTTGTATATACAAGATATTTCGCAGTATCCTACCAGCTGCGCCAAAATGTTGTGTACTATTTTTCCACAACACTTACTAAGTACCTAGCTCACAAGATTAACACCTAGACCTAAGCTCTTAAATATCCCTCGAGTCTAACACACTCGTTGGCTGAAATAAAACAATTATATTTTATTAAGGATACTTGCGGTTTCTACTTTATTGCTGGTGTTTTTCACTTTTACACTAATACTGGAGGGCCTCGTAAGGATCGCAGTATTTACACTTTTACTTAAACTTTACTCTAATATTGGAGGGCCTCGTAAGGATCGAAGTATTTACACTTTTCTTAAAGCTAATACTTCGGTGTAAGACTCACAACTGAACAACCACTGCCTTCAGTAATCTGGCAGCTTATATCCATTTATCTAACACTAGCCTCATATCAATCTACCCACATAACAACATATAACATACCATAATATATTCACACCACTTTTGTGGTGTGAATATATGTGTGTATATTCTACATGAGAAAGCAACTTTTTGATATTCTCACATATGAGTAGACCGCGTGATTTTAGTTGTCATGTATGCTTACACAGGTATGCTTACTTAAGTGCAGAACTACGAATTGTGTGGGAAAGTGCTTTGTCAGCATTTTCACACCCAGCTGCAACTCAGTTGGCGCAATGTTCTGACATTCCACAATTATAAGTAATATTAGTATGGATTGTGTATATCACAACTTTGAGCAATGTTGGTATGTGTATTGACAAATATGTAGTTCCCAATTTCGGGAAATATGTCGCGAGGCAAAATATGCATATGTGCATATTTCATATTTTGGCTCGCAACAGTATATTCACAATATATATATGTTCATGTAATATACTTACTTACTTACTTATGTGGCCATAACAACCGAATATCGATTTAGGCCGAAAATAACATGGTTCGCCAGCCATCTCTGTTCTTCGCTAGCTGGCGCCAGTTAGAAATTCCAAGCTCCGTCAGGTTCTCCAGTACTTGGCCTTTCCACCGGAGGTTTGGTCTTCCTCTTCTGCGCCGTCCTCCAGCGGGTTCCGAATATAACACCTTCTTAGCTGGAGCGTGTTCTGTTAGCACCTGTTAGCAAGAGTTATCCTACGCATGATCTCCAAGCTGACGTCATTACTGCTGTTAATGCTGGATGTAAGATAGACATAGTCCCTTACTACTTCAAAAGCGTAGTTGTCAACAGTTACGTCCTGTCCAAGACGCCGGGACTCTTTGTTTGTTGACACTAGATACTTCGTCTTGCCCTCGTTCACCGTGAGACCCATCCGACGCGACTCTTTTTCCAACTCTGAGAATGCTGCACTGACTGCTCGCGTGTTCATGCCGATTATGTCAATATCGTCGGCATACGCTAACAGCATGACACTTTTGTTGAAGATAGTGCCATTATGTCGTAGATCAGCAGCTCGTATTATTTTCTCCATAATAAGATTGAAGAAGTCGCACGATAACGAATCACCTTGTCTGAAACCCCGTTCGGTATTAAACGGTGCGGAGAGGTCCTTCCCAATTTTCACTGCACAGCGGGAGTTATGCAGTGTCATTCTACAAAGTCGAATGAGCTTTGCAGGAATACCGAACTCAGACATTGTTGCGTAGAGGTAATCCCTTACCGGACTGTCGAAAGCGGCTTTATAATCAACAAATAGGTGGTGTGTGTCGATCTGTTTTTCTTGGGTCTTCTCCAGGATTTGGCGCAGTGTGAAAATCTGGTCGATGGTGGATTTACCAGGTCTGAAGCCACACTGATAAGATCCAATCAGGTTGCTGAGCATAGGCTTCAACCTTTCACACAGTACGCTCGATAGAACCTTGTATGCGATGCTCAGGAGACTTATTCCACGGTAGTTGGGGGTCTCCTTTTTTATGTACAGGACAGAGAACACTGAGCCTCCAATCATCAGGCATGCTTTCATCCGACCATATTCTGCTTATGAGCTGGTGCATGCGGGTGAGCAGCTCATCAGCACCTGCAGCTTTGTTGTTCTTCAGCCTTAAAATGGCCGTTTCAACCTCGTCATAGTCGGGTGGTGGAACGTCAACACCATCATCTGTAATTGGGGTTATCGAGCAATCTCCTCCACTGGCGGAATTGTTCGTAGCATCGCCATTCACTATCTTGGAGAAGTGTTCCCTCCATAGGCTCAGTACACTCTGGACATCTGTAACCAGATTCCCATTTCCATCACGACAAGAAGAGGCTCCGGGATTTAAACCTCCACTCAGGCGCTTGATCTTTTCGAAGAATTTTCGAGACTCATTCTTGTCGATACACATCTCTATCTCCTCACAGTCGCGTCTTTCCAACTCCCTCTTCTTTCGCCTGAAAAGACGTCTCTCTGCACTCCTTTTCTCTCTGTACCGCTCCCTAACAGCTCGCGTTGCGCCTGCACGCAGGGTTCTTCTGTAGGCAGCGTCTTTCTCTGGGGTAGCGTCGCGACACTCCTGATCATACCACTCATTCCTCAGAGGCCGGTAGTAACCGATTACCTCCTCGGCAGCAGTAGTCATGGAGTGGGATATATGTGTCCACCGTGCACATGTATCATCAAGTGGGGGAGTGTTCTGCATAAGCAGATCCGATAGTCGAGTGGAAAATATATCTGCTGTCTCTGGTGATTGGAGCTCACTGACGTCGAGCTTTCTCTGTGTGGGACTTCTCTTGTTATGTGCGACACATAAGCGTGTGCACCTTGGCTGCAACAAGGTAGTGATCCGAGTCGATGTTGGCACCACGGATCGATTTCACGTCCATCACACTGGAAGCATGCCTTCCGTCAATCCCCACATGATCAATTTGGTTTCTTGTTCGGTGATCTGGAGACAGCCATGTCGCTTTGTGGATGTCGAGATGCTGGAATCTGGTACCACCAATTACCATGTTTCGTGCTGCGGCGAAGTCGATCAGCCTCATTCCGTTATCGGAGGTGTTCTGGTGGAGGCTGAATTTTCCGACAGTTGGACCAAAGGTACCTTCCTTGCCCACCCTGGCATTAAAGTCGACAAGCACGATTTTGATATCGTGGCGGGGGCAGCGGTCATAAGCTTCTTCGAGGCGCTGAAAGAAGCTCTCCTTGGTCACATTGTCCTTCTCATCCGTCGGAGCGTGGGCACATATAAGGCTGATGTTGAAAAATTTTGCCTTGATGCGGATTGTGGCCAGCCGTTCGTTCACAGGCCTGAACTGTGAGACAAGATGTCGTAGTCTCTTGCTGACCAAAAATCCACATCCTAATTCGTGCCTTTCAGCATGGCAACTGTAGCAAGCTATATGACTACCCCTCATTAACAAATAAAGGTATCATCACATAGCGCTCAGATCAAACTACGTGACAGCCAGTGAGTTGACTTGCGATGAGTTCAACAAGGATTCATGTAATATAGTTTGTATTTAAATTTAAAGTCACGAAAAATACCAGTGTGGCGCCCACGCAGGCAAAATATGCATATGTGCATATTTCATATTTTGGCTCGCATCAGTATATTCACAATATATATATGTTCATGTAATATAGTTTGTATTTAAATTTAAAGTCACGGAAAATACCAGTGTGGCGCGCACGATCATCAAACCCCTAGGACCGATTTTGAAGTGATCGGTGCATCAACGCACGAGAGACGGAAAAAGGGGAATTTATGTGGAGAAATGGGTGGCCATATGGCAAGTATGAAAATAGGGTAAGGTAAGTACAATGGTAATTAAGGTAAGTATAATTAATTCATTTTATGTTTTTTACTTCTGTCTTTCAGTTACCTACCATGACTTGTCTAAAGGGATTTAGACACCACGGCCGTGTGCACTCGTACATTAATTGAGCAACAACTCTTAGACGAGACAGTGAGCCAATTGCGTCTGCGATCGCTCGTGCTGTCCTCTGACGAGCATTGGGAATCTGTCGTCTTCCAGGCTGTGATCTTTTAGGAGTGGAAGCGGTATGTCGTAGCTCGACACGACGAGAGAGCGGAAGATTTTGTTGGAGTCCGTGGGGGAGATCATCCGATTGGTGCCGGGTCCGGGAATATCGGGGTTGTCGAGCGCTGCGGCGATCCCATGACCTCTACTCAGTCGGGGACGAGACCAGATAAAGAAGCGTGTAATGCGCCAGCCTACATTTCTTGGATTAGTTTGGCGAGTCACTTGATCCGGTCCCGTGCAACCGAGCCAAGGAGTTGCAGTATGGATGCGTGCACACCACATCTTCCCTTTGGCTCGGGTTCATAGCCAAAATCCCGCGGCAATACCGGAGAGCGTGGAGCCGATGACACAGTTGGCACCGATGATGGTCACTATTTGCGGAACTGGAATGAGATTTGGAAAACGGAATTAGCTTATGGGCTTGAACCGAAGTCTTATATCTGGAAAAAAGAAGAGATTTTTCGAGCATTACGATTGTACGCGAGCGGCAAAATACATAATTTTACTATGGGCCGTTAGAGAACTGTCGTTTTTCCCATCAGTTTATTAGGGATATATCTTCCGAGTTGGGTTTGGGCAAGGCCGTTAGTGGGGCAGCTCGCAGGAGTAACCTGGAGTTAGCACTATCATATCTTTGGGGTCTTGAGAGAGGGGAGACCATATTCTAGTGTTGAGCACGTCTTTGTTTCTACAGAGCAAAGTACAAACTTCTTCGAAACGGAATTTGTGATTGCCGGCAATCTTCTTGAGATGAGTTTTTAAGATTTTGACTCCCATAGACCGCCCATGTGGGGCGCATTGGAAGGAATAAGAACCCATACCTTTGGGTGATTATTGGTCCAGAATGTCTTCGGAAACCTCCTTAGAGAATTTGAGGGATTCTTTACTCATGGCACTTTGAGTTCCAACGAAAGTTGTACCATTATCCGACATGATGTTAAGAGGAAGGCCTCTTCTGCCAACGAATCTGAGCATAACTTCAAATGAAAGGCCTTTGTGGAAAATCATACATATACTGCCACATACCCTTTGAGAAAGGCAGCAGTTCGAAGCGTAGATGCTTTGATGTGAAATGGACCTGCAAAATCAACATCTGTGGTAGCGAAAGGTACCAACAAGGTACACCGTTCAGATGGCAGAGCTGCTATAATCTGTGATCGAGCCTTTTGTTTGTGGATGGTACAAACTTTGCATAGAAATATGCATTTCCTTATTTGCGGCTTAAGACGTGGGATATAGAATTCTTGTCGAGCCATTCTGAACATAAGCCTTTGTTCCGCATGTAGGAGCAGAATATGGAGAAACTCGAGATACAGAACGCAAAATCGGGAATTTTCAGGAAGAATTATGGTGTGGCGCTCATTATATCTAAGACCAGAATGAGCTAATCGACCATTCACTCTCATGAGATTTTCCTTGTCGAGAAAAAAAATTTAAAGTCAGCAAAAAACTTTTGTTGCTGACTGTGGATGAGCTGAGGAGAGCCTTCAGCTCTTTTAGAAAATATTGCCATTGGGCTAATAAGATTATCCGGCTTTTTGCGAAGCGAATTTCGACCTGCGTGAGTGAGGAATTCGAAATTGGAGAAGATTTTCGCAATTTAGGGAGTCCGTTACGGACAAAACGTAAAACGTAATAAATCACGCGTAGCGCCCCTGAAAATTATGAGAACCGATCGAGAATGTCGGTATGGTCATCTAACGTGAGAAGAACTTCCACTTTCCTTAGCTAGGGGGGCAAAATAGTGGAAAGTGTTGCTTTTGGCCAGACTTCTTCGGGGTGATGAAGCTATGCAGGGCCATTCCACCAAAGAGTATTGGACACAAGATCTTAGGGCTTGCATCCACGTGTACCCAAATCAGCTGCGTTTTAGCTGCTGATGGCGCCAGATAGCATTTCCAACGTTTTGGAATATCTGGGCTGTACGATTAGCGACGTACGTTTTTCATGTATGTGGTGGTTTTGTTAGCCATGTGAGAACGATTTGAAAATCGGATCAGAAAAATATGCCTGAGAACTCGACATCCAGAGTTTCTCTAATGGACTTGGCTAGGTGAGGAATTAAAACGGCGCCACAATATTCCAAACGTGATAAGCTGACCGTCTGCAGAGGTGCAACTTTTCCTTTAGCCACCAGTAAATGACATGATATGTGCTGATTCATGTCCATTAATCGTATGTACAGGGCTGCACAATACGTTTTCTCTGAAGCGTCACAAAATCCATAAAGCTGGATACGCTTCTTGGGAGAGGATTGTACTCATCGAGGGATTTCGATGAGACCAATGGACGAAATGTTCTCCAGAAATACATTCCATTTGATGAGCGACCTAGGTTTAACGCACTCATCCTAGTCGGTGCCTTCTAACCAGAGCTTTTGGAGGAACAGCTTGGCTTGAATCATGATGGGCGAGAGCCATCCTACATGGAAATGGAAATCCTGATCGTCATGGTGGAAAAGAATTTGTAGGTACATCTTCTGTACATCACCATTGAAAACGAATTCATATAGTATCCACCTCAGGATGAGAATCATGAGATTTGGTTGTAATGTGGGACCTATATGAAGTACATCTTTGAGAAAATGGTCTGAGCTGGTGCTTCTTGATACATTAACAACAACAAGCATTTTGGCAGTTTTCTTTTCCGGCCTAACCACTGAATGATACGTCAGGTAAAACGATAAATACTTGCCATAAGAGATGATTTCATGCGAGCCTGTGGATTCCATATGATCCACGTGAGGTATTCTTCGAGCATCTCATTATAAATGCTTTGAGATCGCTTTTCTTTAAGGAAAATTTCTCTATACTGAGAAATTGATTATAGGCTATGGTTCGGGAGTGACCAAGTGCCGAAAAGCAGGAAGATGGAATATATGCCTGACCACATATCTTCCATCCTAGCTACGAGACGTGGTCCTCTGATAGTAGTTTTCACAGGCTATATTCTTCCGAGACTTGGGCTGGCTGACTCAGTTCCTCTTGTTCCCAAAACTTTCTTAGTTGAGAACTAAGAAGTTCATTGGAAACTTTCTCTACTTGTGTCAAGAATGCTGAATCTTTTTGAGAGATAAGACCACTAATTATCCAGCCAAATATTATATTTTGCGCGAGGAGCCTTCCACAGATATTATGGCGGATACCGGTTATTAGGATTTGAGGAATCAAATCACTACCTATGACCATGTCGATTTGAGCTAAATTTAACATTTCGAATTGCTACCAATCGCGCTGAGAAATTTTAATCGTTGGAAGGAATTTGTTCTATCGGTAATAAGTGTGTGAGTAGTTTAAGAGCTTCAGTAGGACTAGTACTTAGAGCTCTAGTGACAAGAATACATGCTGATCTTTGTATTCTCAATTTAATTTGGTTATACTGCTTATTCAGTGCCGGCCACCAGACTAGTACCGCATAAGTTAGGATTGGCCGTATAATGGCTGTATACGACCATAGAGATAATTTTGGTTTAAGTCCCCATTTTTTACCCATCATACGCTTACAAGTGTAGTGCTAGCTTTCCTAACTCTATGTTCTACGTTTTGTCTCCAGTTGAGTTTTGGGTCAAGTATAATACCTAAATACTTAGCTTGTTGTGATAGCGTTAGTCTGACGCCGTTAAGCATAGGGAGATCAAAGTTTGGTATTTTCATCTTAGTAGTAAATAACATCAGTTCTGTTTTGCCTGGGTTTACAGTTAGACCACATCTTGTTGCCCAGAGGAGGAAACAATTCACCACATCCTCTGTCGACACCCCGCCAAGGCACACAGAAGGGATAACCTATTAGAAATACCCTTTTTACGGATTGTTGCAAGCGCAATCCCAGTTTGATGAGATGGATATATATCTAGTGCCTAATATCGCCAGTTCATCTAATACAACTAATGTGTTAAAAGTTCCGCTTATTTGTGCATGTCAGCGGATATACTGCCATCAGGTCCTGGTGACTTTGTCTTTTGTCGTAGATAATTGTACTAGGATTTATATTAGAAGTTCGACCAAGGCTGTCCTCCAAATAGCCTAAAAGGTGGGTACCAATTAGCTTTCTCGCAATCTTCCATAATTTGAAGAGCAGCGTCGTGAGAGAGGGATTTATTTAGGGTGGTCCTATAGTTATCGCAATTTGTGCGTTTTCTATTCAACAATATATCTGTTTTTTGGCCTCATATCAAGGCGGAAGATAATATATCTATGATCCGAGAAAGAGTGTTCTTTATCAACCCTCCATTCCCTAACCGGAGAGTCCGAAGAGTCATTTGTAAGGGTGATATATAAAATATCCTCGCCATTAGAGGCAATAAAGGTCGGTTCTTCACCCATGTTTGAGAAAATCAAATTAGAACTAATAACATATTCAAAAAAACTGACTCAACTCAATAGCTAATATCCAAGCTGCGGGGCGTCGGCTCCAATCACCAGATTTGCCTCGCGTTTCTCCGCTTCCTGAGCAGCATTCCTTATTGTGGGGTGCGGTGGAGGCTTAGTATGTAATCAGATAATTGGAATGCTTTGTAGCAAAGGGAATGGAGTTCACACACCTTGTCATCCAGGACCCAGAGCTCCTGTATTAGTATGATGTCTTCCGCTTTATTGCTTAGATGAAGAACAAGGGTAGAGATGCTTCGGTCACCCTCTTATCGGCCTCCTCAGCGTCTCAGAATAGGAGGTCGTCCTTATTCGCTGTGCTGGCTTCCACATTTTGGAAGAGGTCTCCACATATCTCAGACGTTGACAGCTTACCGCTGTCTCCGTCAAACGATATGCTCTCCATCAGGGCCGAACTTTCTTTCGTATCCCCTGATTTTGGACCTGCTTTTCTTTCTTATAGACTTTCATGGTGATTTGAGAGAATAGCTTATGTTTGCGGTTTATATATATACGGTTTGTGAGCCTTATATGATCCCATATCTCCTTAGGATCTGACTGCTCCGTAAGAGTCCAGGCGCGTGATCTGAGTCTATTGGGGATCTGGCCACCTACAACATTTGAACTTGGATGTTGTAGGTAGCTGAAGACTATGTTGTGTACTAAGTTTTCCACAACACTTGACGTTACCCAACGACTAAGCTCTTAAGCTCTTAAGCTAAAGTACGGACGAATCTAATTCCGTAGGTGTTGAGTGATCGGGGCTTCAACACTGATTATCTGAAAAGTAGAGTTTAATTGGTAGAATATTACCTTCTACCTAGTCTTTCTGAATAGAAATGCCCGTCTCAGAGTTATAAAAACGGTTATTTTATTTCAGCCCACTTTTATTCTCATCACTACTATTGTAAACTTGGAACACAATTCTATTTAACCCTACACGCTAATACGGGAGGACTTCGTAAGGATCGAAATATGCACTAGCAACTCAGTCTGCCTTCAGTAAGCTGTCAGGGTATATGCAATTTTTCCTAAAACTATCCACATACATATCTACCCACATATATATCTACCCACATACCAACCTACGACCCACAATCTACAATCGATTCGAACCATATGTGTGTATGGATGTACGATTTGTATGAGAAAGTAACTTTTTTATGTTCCCGCACATGAGTAGTCCACGTGACTTTTGTTATTGTATGCCTAAATATTTCAGTAAGCTGACGAAATCGTCTCCTGTGTTACGTAATGTAGAACTAAAATCTCGTATTACGAATTGTGTGGGAAACAGCTTTGTCAGCATTTTCCACTCAATTGCAACACATATGTCTCGACAATCTAGAATTTCACCATTATTTGAAATATTTCATGGATGAGCTATATTGGTATGGGTGGATATGTATTTGACAATTCTGTTCAATATGTTGATAGGCATATGTCCATATCTCTAATATCGAAAAGATTTTTATTTCGAACGGTACCCATCTGTCGGCAAGCAATTGGCAGTTCTTCCGACAGTAACAACTTGCCATGAAAAAGCTTCTAAAAGAACTCTGTGACAAAGCTCAGAAAAAGTGATGTCCCAAGAGTTCTGTTGTTCGGAATCGGCTAAAATAAGTAGGTCTCTTCTAACACTGCCCAAACTTTAACACGTACTACAGTAATGGAAGAGAAGCTCTGCCAAAGAGCCCTTCGGGGCTTAAAAGTGCAGAATATATATATATATATATATATATATATATATATATATATATATAGATATATATATATATATATATATATATATATATAGATATATATATATATATATATATATATATATATATATATAGATATATATATATATATATATATATATATATATAGATATATATATATATATATATATATATATATATATATATATATATATATATATATATATATATATATATATATATATATATATATATATATATATATATATATATATATGCATATATAGGGTATATATGTAGGAGAGAGTGGGTCAAAGATAGTCTAGTAAGACCTTTTTGTGTCTAGCGAGCAAAACTGCAAAGATATTGAAAAACGGAAATATGCGTTAGAAAGCCTGTTTATCTGGCTACATTTCCACCAGCTTAGCTGTTAACACACACACACACACATACACAGGCACACTCATAGTGTGTGTGTGTGTGTGTGATCCATCATAATAGCAGGATGATCACATAGTGATCATCTTGCTATTATGATGGAACTCGGCAAGCATGCACAGATTCGTGGGAGGCTGCAAAAAACACAGACCAAAGGGTGGAAGGTGGAAACGCTAGATGAGGAAGCCTTCAGATTCATCCTAGATGAGAACCCAGACAGCTCAAACGACGTGGACGAACAGGCCGATATGTTGGTGAAGTGTGTTAGCAAAGCCTGCGACACTGCCATGTGCAGGAAAGGACAGAATATGTCTAGAAAGCCCGCATATTGGTGGAACGATGATATTAACACGCTAAGAAGCGAATGTCATAGAGCGAGACGACTCTCCCAAAGAAGCATAGGTACGGCCGAGCATACAAGACTGCGTGAATGTTTAAAGAAAAAACGCAAGGAGTTTAACAAGGCGATAGAAAGAAGCAAGTCCTCGTACTTTAAAGAACTTTATGAAAAAGTAGACGCCAACCCGTGGGGCGACACGTACAAAATAGTCATGATGAAGGTCAAAGGTGGTAGAGTCCAAGCACCAAACTGCCCTATTCTCCTAGAAAAGGTGGTGAAAACGCTTTCCCCGAGCAAGATCTGGAGGCGGAGAGGTTCGGTAAGACAAAGGTGCCTGGATTTGATGGTATCCCGAACATGGCGCTTAAGATCGCCGTTAAACATAATACGAAGGTTTTTGCTGAGCTTTATACGCATTGCTTGAATGAAGGGGTTTTTCCGAAAGGGTGGAAGAAGCTGCGTCTAGTCCTGCTTCAGAAACCGAATAAACCGGTAGGTGAGCCGAGTGCGTATCGACAACTATGCATGATCGACACGATGGCCAAAATACTGGAGAGGCTGATCTGCACACGTCTGGAGCATCATCTAGAAGGTGAGTCGCCTGGCTTGTCTGCGAACCAATTTGGCTTTAGGAGACATCGATCCACCATAGACGCAAGGCGATAGAGGGCGTCAGATGGATGCAAGGCGACAAAATATTGCGCAGTTGTCACATTTGATGTGCAAAATGCTTTCAACTCGGCATATTGGCCGCATATTATGAGGGCGCTGGAGGCGAAGAAAACACCTGAATATCTGCTGCGGATAATAAATAGCTATCTGTCTAACAGACTGTTATTAAACGATACCGACGAAGGTCCCAAAAGCTATCTTGTAACGGGCGGAGTACCGCAGGGCTCCGTACTGTGCCCGTTGCTATGGAATGTGTTGTACGATGGGGTGTTACACTTCTCGCTGCCAAAGGAAGCTCAAATAATTGGATATGCGGACGATATTGGTATGACGATCGTTGCGAAGGAACTTTACCAGATTCAGAGCACCTGCAATGAGACAGCGTCGAAGATTAAGGAGTGGCTCACGATGACAAAGCTCCAGCTTGAGGGCAGAAAACAGAGGCGGTCCTTATTTCGAGCAGGAAAAAAAATGGAAACAATCACCCTGAACATTGACGGCTATCATGTTCCAACGCAATCGACACTGAGGTACCTTGGTGTGATGATTGACGCAAGACTCAATTTCAAGGCTCATATTGAAAAGGCATGTAGCAAGGCGGCTGCAGTGACGACGGCTCTGACGAGAAATATGGCAAACCTTGGCGGCCCTAGCCAGAGCAGGAGAGCACTCCTGGCTAAAGTAAGCCAGTCGGTATTGATGTATGCCGCGCCTATATGGGGAGAGAGAGAGAGAGAGCCATGCGTCAAAAAACAAATGTCAAGAAGGCGAAAGCAGTTTTTAGGCTAAGCGCAATTAGAGTTGCCTGCGCTTTTAGAACTGTGTCGCACGAGGCGGTCGGTGTTATATCTGGCATTATGCCGCCAGACATAATGGCTTCAGAGCTGATCAGAGTCTACAACAGAGCAAAAAGCATGAATAGGCTACTAACGGCAGATGAACGTAAAGAGGAGAGACAGATGAGCTTCGAAGAGTGGCAGACACAATGGGACGCCGTAGAAAAAGGAAGGTGGAGGCACAGGCTCGTCAGAAACGTATTTTTGTCTTGTTCGAGATATGTAGCACAGAGAGCGTATATAGAGAGGTTAATAAACTAAAGGACGACACCCGATAACATTGTGAGCCACATGCTGCAATCGAGATTGGTGTGGGCTAATATGAAGGAATGGTCCGCAATAGCGCTCCAGGAACTCAGGACAAAAGAAAGGCAGCACAGAAGTAAAAATATATATGCAACGGATGAATAACCCTGTTGGGCGTGTGTGAAGTGCCTTTTTGGGCTAGCTCGGTCCTGCGAAGTAATGCTTAACGGCGGTCCCGCCGGACAAAAAAATACAAGCTACAGAAGTCGGAGTTAAGGGTTTAGTACGTAGGCGTACTGGTTCGCAAGTGCAGCATGGTAAGATAATACTGACTGGGCGTGGTCTGTCCGCTAAGGATACACCGAATGAGGTGTATCCTTAGCGGACAGTATGAATCGTACACGGTATCTATGAAAGATTCCCCCTTCGAATAAAAACAAAAAAAAAAACACACACACACACACTATATATATATATATATATATATATATATATATATATATATATATATATATATATATATATATATATATATATATATATATAATCCGAAATCTTCAAATTGAATTAATAGACATTGAGAAACAACATTAACCGTCCAATGTCGACAAAATATCGAACTCAAATGACGTCGGCCGAACGAGGTAACTCGTCACGATTGCAGTTGCCGTAAGTGCCACTGGTGCGGCATTTCCGCCATTCTTTGTTTTTCCGAGTGTTCGTTTTCATCCACGTTTTTTAAATGGAGCGCCGCATGTTACAGAAGCCACAGCATATCAATCAGGATCGATGAACGCTGATTCTTTTTTATTATTGTTGGAACATTTCCAATCGTGCGTTGGTTCATCGAAAGAAGAGCCCAGATTGTTATTGTTGGACAACCATGAATTTCATCTCTCAATCAAAGCGTTGGATTTCTGCGTCGAGTATGGCATTCATGTCGTCTCTCATTCCAACCGCATTGCATACACAAACTTCAACCGCTTGACCGTAGCGTGTTCGGACCATTGAAAACAGCGGTCAATCGTTCGTGTGATAGGTGGATGCGAAATCATCCCGCCAGAACAATTACAATCAATGAAATTGCGGCGAAATTGCATGAGCCATATAAACAAGCTGTCACGCCAGCAAACATCGAAGCTGGGTTCGAATGCACTGGCATTTATCCATTTAATGACAACAAATTCACAGATTTGGATTTCATGCCAGTCAGTGTAACAGATCACCCAATGCCTGAATCAAACGCTGAAGAAAATGAAGAAGAATCCATTTCCGAACAATAAGTTGCTGCTTACGTCGAATTGAATGACACAATGGCAAAGAATGCCGTAGAAAGCGATTTGACGCAGATTTTGAGGCAGAAAGCGAATATAGTGGATGCCGTAGCTCAGTGGTTAGTGTGTTGGCTTTCTGATCTGTAGGTCGTGGTTCAATCCCCGGCTGATGTATCACAAATTTAGTATCGAAAAGATTTTGCTTTCGTACAGTACCCACCTATCGGCAAGCAATCGGCAATTCTTGCGACAGTAACAATTTGCCAAAAATGCTTTTTAAAAGAGCTGTGTGACAAAAACTAAGTTAAAGGGATGTCACAAGGGTTCTGCCGTTCAGTACAGGCTAAAATAAGTAGCTCCCTTCTAATGCTGTCTAAAATTTAACACGCACAACAGTACTGGAAGAAAAGCTTGGCCAAAGACCCATTCGGGGCTTATAAGTGCTGCAATGTGTAATGAAATATAATGTTTTGTTTACATATATAATTAGTGGTAATTCGATTATTATGGTGCATATGATGATGATGTATTTCCTGGTGGTTGTTGTCTGTTTGGGCTTTTATTATTCTTGCTATAGTTGTTCTCGTTGAATTCTAGTGGTGAAAACAGTACCTTCCTCTTCATAAAAGTTCGGTTGTTGTTTCGCAATGACAGCAAGATTATTTAAATTCGGTGAGCATTCTAGCCG
The DNA here is from genome assembly GCA_963854835.1 of Megamerina dolium. Taxonomy (NCBI): domain Eukaryota; kingdom Metazoa; phylum Arthropoda; class Insecta; order Diptera; family Megamerinidae; genus Megamerina; species Megamerina dolium. The sequence goes on from OY978530.1 coordinate 55,627,242, forward strand.
TTAGGTTTGAAAACATGATCTGGAGGTTTTGAGTGAAAATTGGTTTGGTGTGCTTGTGGGTTGATGCTGGTGTCGAATTCATTCAATCTTTCGATTCAAGAGTTAAATTTTGTTTAACTCTGGTTCTGCCGATTACCATTTTCTTGTGGTGTGCTCCAAAATTAATGGTCACTGATAAATATAGTAGCTGCAATATTTTATTTCGCGTGTTGTTGCCTAGCTTCTATTGTTTATCTGCAGATGGTGGAAGTTATCGTAGATTTAAAGTTTTGTTATGTTTTATAACCTTTGTCGGCTTTGTCTATGTTGATTTATCTTTGCTACGTTGCGCTTGCTGTATACGTTAAAGTTGTTGGTTGTTAATTTTATTGTTTTGTAAGTTTGATGACTTTGTTATGAATATGGGTGTTAGCTGTAATGGGCTTTGTTTTCGGCTCTTGGGTTATTTGTTCTGTACTGTCATAATGATAGTTTTGTGACATCCTTTTAATGACTTTTACTGTTGCTGATTCTGCTAGTGTTGCGCTGGTATCTCTCTCAAAATTTTACTGTTTCAGTTGATATTGGATTCACGTCGTCATACTGTTGCTCTCTTGTGCATCCTCCAGCAACCTTCTGAACTATAGATCACTTATATCTACGTACATATATAAGTTGTATAGTTAATTTTTCTTATTTAGATATGCATATATTCTTACCTAGTCAAGTCATAAATATTGGTACACAACTAAACGCATTCATTACGAATGCAATACTGGGCGAATCTATTTCATCTTGACTGCGATTGGACAGTTAACATTTATGCTTCATTGCCACCTAACAAATTTTTGGCATCAATTGTTTACAATCATGGAATGGGGCGATATCGAAAATCGTATTGTTGTAGTTGGCCTACTAAAATGCAATATGGGAAAAGGCGATATCTTTTAGACGTTGTGACCGCTTGGAATCACTCGCAATTTTGTGTATCGTGCTGTGTAGTTGTTTGAGGATACTGGTGGAGCACGAGATCGTCAATTATCCGGCCGTCCACGCATTGTGCGAACTCCGAAAGCGATTAAAGCCGTGAAGAACCGAATCGACCGAAAACCGCTGCGAAAACAGAAAATCTTGTCGCGGGTAATCCAAATTTCGCAAAAATCCATGTCCATGAAGATTTGGGACTCAGCGCATACAAGCGACACACTGGGCACTTGCTCGCGGCCGCATTAGAGGGAAAGCGCAAGCGAAAATCGAAAGCGTTACGCAGCCGGTACGCTCACAGAAAATCTTCACCGTAGAAAAATCGTTCAAATAACAGAACGATCGTGTATATGCTCGGTCATCCAGAGAAGCATCCCAACTCATCCCGAGGATCCAAAGGGGCCTCTGCTCCAGCTCACAAGGCAAAAACGATTCGACTGTGGCTAAGAAACAACATTCCGGACTTCATATCAACGGATGATTGGGCAGCTGGTAGTCCAGACCTTAACCCGTTGGATTATAAGTTGTAGTCGGTATTAGAGGGCAAGGATTGCTCTACTTGACACATAAATATTTAGTCGTTGAAGCGAGCCCTTGTCCGCGCAGTGGACAATTTCCCCATGCATGAAGTGCGTCTCGCGATCGATGAGTGCCCAGATCGTCTCAAGTCGTGCTGGAAGGCAAATAGAAGTCATTTCGTATAAGTTGTTCTAAGATTTGTAGCCATTGAATAACCCAATAAAAAGAAAAAAAAAAGTTTTCAGTGTACCAATATTTATGACTTGACTAGGTATATACCATGTAAAAATAATTTTTTCTCCATTATTAATATATAATCTATTCTTAATCTTAATAAGTAATGAATATGCATTGTTGTTTGTATAAAAATATAACAACAACATTGCATTTCCTCTTCTTTGTTTCAATAACCAACTTTTCGTACTTTTCGATAGTACGGTGTGTATGTGGGAGAGAAATGCCGGTGGACTCATACCTGGTTGCTCTAATGTATTGTACTGATGGTTGATATTCTCTTTCATTCTGATTCTTCTTCTGCTACTTCAATTACCGACTGCTTCTTGCTTTGCAATAAATTAAAGTTGTTTTTGCTTAACCTTGGCTTCGCGCCTTGGCTCACTACATTATTAAAGCATTCTAATTGTTAGATTATATATATTATTATATTTCATTACTATAATGTTATAAATACACTTATTATATTCTGTATATTATGGACATTATATTATGTAATTAATATTAAAATTTAATAACACCATAGTGGCTGAATGATCATTACCGTATTATGTATAACTTTGTTGGTAAAAATGCATGGTCATGGTTATATCGCACTTCATTGCCATGGTTGTTGAAAAAAAAACAAAATAAGCAATAACAATGCATGCGTAATATTTAAAGCATAAAAATAAAAAGAAAAGTGAAATTATAACGATGGCCTTCTGAAGAGATAGCAAGGAATTGATTTACTGAAGAGTTGCAATTTCTTCAGAATTTCTGTTTTCAAGACGAGGTAAAATTGTAAAATTAGGCTATATAAACTAAGAGAACTTCTAAAATCAAGTGAGTAGATTATATAGCGATCAAGAAGATTGTGTCACAAAAAATTGTAGTAGAAACTACTATGGATAAGATAAATCTTAAAAGTTATGATAACAAATATTATATTGTGTAAACCAGGTAAATTGTCGAAAAAAAATTATATTGTGTAAAAGAAAAGTTATATTGTCGAATAGAAATTATTATGTAAAAGAAAAGTTAGATTGATCAATAGAAGTTGTAAACTACTGCAACTAAGTGACAGTTGAAAATAAAAAGGTGAAATTAAGATATAAAGAACTCCAAACCAAACAACTACATGAGATTTGTTACTAAAAGCAGAGTGAAAAGGGGGTAATATTTAGGAAGTAAGATATTTAAGAAAAAGTTGCGATCTTCGAAAGGAAGTAGCAACACGTTGAAGACCTAACGTATAATGTTATACATATTTTATTTTATTTGTTATATTTTTCTTTTTTCGTATTCAACCTACGTAACCTATTTATCATATTCCCTCTGATAAATCCTAACGTGTTTTTATAGCCTAGACAGACGGCAGCCTAATTCCGGATTACCGGCGCACTTAATCCGAACAAAATATTACCCTGACAGACGGCAGTATTGCGGATTAACTAAACGGCTGATTGCTGTTTTATTAGGTCTGTCCACTTACATGACAGAAATTGATAGTGATATCAATTTCTGTCATCTATCACTCTCGATATGAGAAAATCTACAAGAAGAACGTGAACTGAAAACTATCAGAAACTTGTATATTGAAATTCACCGTTCCTAATTAACAGCTGGATTTATTTGTTCGCCAACACTTTTCATGTTGAAAACTGTTAACAATTGTTGAAAGTTTTTTGTTAGCGAACACACCTAATATTTTGTAAAATGGATTGAGATAAATTCACAATAGACAATTTTCAGTAGTGTTGCCATCGCAAATTGCCCTAATCCTCTTTTATTTTGAGAATTAACTCATAGGCGGATTAGCTAGGCGGATTAGCTACAGTTAATGCCCGAGTTAATTCGAATTAACTCTGTAATACGGAATTAGGCTGCCGTCTGTCTAGGCTATTACTTACTTATTTACTTATGTGGCCATAACAACCGAATATCGATTTAGGCCGAAAATAACATGCTTCGCCAGCCATTTCTGTTCTTCGCTAGCTGGCGCCAGTTAGAACTTCCAAGCGCCGTCAGGTTTTCCAGTACTTGGTCTTTCCACCGGAGGTTTGGTGCTCCTCTTCTGCGTCGTCCTCCAGCGGGTTCCGAATATAACACCTTCTTAGCTGGAGCGTGTTCTTCCATTCGCTCGACATGACTTAGCCAGCGCAGCCGCTGGATTTTGATGCGCTTTACTATGTCAATATCGACATACAGCTCGTACAGCTCATGGTTGTACCTTATTCGGTACTCGCCACCAACGCAAATAGGTCCAAAGATCCTGCGTAGGACTTTTCTCTCGAAAACTCCAAGCATTCGCTCATCCGAGGTGGAAATTGTACAGGCTTCAGCGCCATATGTTAGGACAGGCATGATGAGAGACTTGTAGAGTGTAGTTTTCGTTCTTCGAGAGAGGGCTCGACTTCTCAATTGCTTACTCAGCCCAAAGTAACACCTGTTAGCAAGAGTTATCCTACGCATGATCTCCAAGCCGACGTCATTACTGCTGTTAATGCTGGTTCCAAGATAGACAAAGTCCCTTACTACTTCAAAAGCGTAGTTGTCAACAGTGACGTGCTGTCCAAGACGCCGGGACTCTTTGTTTGTTGACACTAGATACTTCGTCTTGCCCTGGTTCACCGTGAGACCCATCCGACGCGACTCTCTTTCCAACTCTGAGAATGCTGCACTGACTGCTCGCGTGTTCATGCCGATTATGTCAATATCGTCGGCATACGCTAACAGCATGACACTTTTGTTGAAGATAGTGCCATTATGTCGTAGATCAGCAGCTCGTATTATTTTCTCCATAATAAGATTGAAGAAGTCGCACAATAACAAATCACCTTGTCTGAAACCCCGTTCGGTATTAAACGGTGAGGAGAGGTCCTTCCCAATTTTCACTACACAACGGGAGTTATGCAGTGTCATTCTACAAAGTCGAATGAGCTTTGCAGGAATACCGAACTCAGACATTGTTGCGTAGAGGTAATCCCTTACCGGACTGTCGAAAGCGGCTTTATAATCAACAAATAGGTGATGTGTCGATCTGTTTTTCTTGGGTCTTCTCCAGGATTTGGCGCAGTGTGAAAATCTGGTCGACGGTGGATTTACCAGGTCTGAAGCCACACTGATACGGTGCAATCAGGTTGCTGAGCATACACACAGTACGCTCGATAGAACCTTGTATACGATGCTCAGGAGACTTATTCCACGGTAGTTGGCGCAAATTGTGGTCTCCTTTTTATGTACAGGACACTGAGCCTCCAATCATCAGGCATGCTTTCATCCGACCATATTCTGCTTATGAGCTGGTGCATGCGGGTGAGCAGCTCATCGCCTCCGGTCTTAAACAACTCGGCAGGCAGGCCATCAGCACCTGCAGCTTTGTTGTTCTTCAGCCTTGAAATGCCCGTTTCAACCTCGTCATAGTCGGGTGGTGGAACATCAACACCATTATCTGTAATTGGGGTTAAGGGCAATCTCCTCCACTGGCGAAATTGTTCGTAGCATCGCCATTCAGTAACGTGGAGAAGTGTTCCCTCCATAGGCTCAGTACACTCTGGACATCTGTAACCAGATTCCCATTTCCATTACGACAAGAAGAGGCTCCGGGATTTAAACCGCCACTCAGGCGCTTGATCTTTTCGAAAAATTTTCGAGTCTCATTCTTGTCGGTACACATCTCTACCTCCTCACACTCGCGTCTTTTCAACTCCCTCTTCTTACGCCTGAAAAGACGTCTCTCTGCACTCCTTTTCTCTCTGTACCGCTTCTTAACAGCTCGCGTTGCGCCTGCACGTTGCGCCTGCACGCCTCTAGTTGTAATATTCCTTATTTAGTTTAGGGGTTTGTTTGATAAAAATATTATTTTTGGATGCAATACTTATATTATTTATTAACTTTTAAATGATGTTCCGCCTAGTGCGGATTAGAATCCATACACCGAATTACAATTCAACGCGATGAATTGTAACAGATGTCTTCATACGTATAAACACTGCGCCTACCTCTTTCTATTTGGCAAAATATTCTAAATTTTAACAATATTTCTATAATTTCTTGCGATTCATATCTAAATATTTTCACTTTTGTACACAGTGTAGTACTTTCCAATTTCGATTTCAGTTATTTCTTTAAGGAGCCTGTATTTTCGTAGAATATTAATAGAGAAATTGTTATTATTATAATGTAGTTTTTAACACGCCTTTATTAGCTTCACTTGCATGTATGATACTTTTTCTTTTCTAGACTACACTAGATGCAGAGTTCTAACGAAAGATGTTGAAGAGTACAAATTAAAAAATAGTATATTTACTCGTTTAATATTTGAGCGGGAAAATGTTAAAATTTGTATATTGACCTCAGCATTGCGCATGCAAAATGTAAAATTGTTGCTCAAGGTGGAGATATGAAGAAATACGAAAACTTAAAATATACATACAATTATGTATTAAGACTCGAACCATACCTCAGCAACCAGGCGCGCCATCTATGTGTGAGCAAATGCGTTTTGAAGCTTCAACGTTCCTCTACTAACTGCCAAAATTTTATGGCATTTGATTGACATTTAATGTTTATTGACATTCATTTTACAAAACACGTGTTCGTTTGATATTGTAATTTTAACATGGAGCAAAGAGCGGTCATTATTCCACGCAAAAATAGGTAAAAATGCATCAGAAACATTCGGAATGATGCAGCAAGCATATGGCGATGCTTATTTATCAATCAAATGTTTTTATATGGCATAAACGGTTTGTGGATGGCAGAGAGTCGCTGGAAGATGAAATAAAAGCAGGAAGGCCAATTTCAGTGCGGACGCCGGAAGCGATCCAGAAAGTTCGTGATTTTATTACAGAAGACCGCAATGCTTCAGTGAAAATGATGGAAGAGGCCTTACACATCAACAGACAAACTATCAGACTCATTCTTCACGAGGATTTGGGCAAAACAAAGATTTGTTGCGCGAGATTTGTTCCAGACACATTGACCGAGGACCAAAAATTAATGAGAGTCAGTCATTCTAGAGACATGGTTGCAGCTGCAGAAAATGGTCTAAACTTCCTGAAAACAATTGTTATGGGGGATGAAACATGGTGTTTCCAATACGATCCAGAAACCAAGCGTCAAAGTACAGAATGGAAATCAAAAAACTCACCACAAGCCAAAAACAAATCAAAACAATGCTCATCACATTCTTTGATAGCAAAGGATATATCCACAAAGAATTTGTTCCAACTGGTCAAACAGTTACTTCCGCATGTTACCTCGAAGTTTTGAAGCGTTTGATGTCCAGAATCCGTCGTATTCAGCCAGAATACCGCGATCCAAAAACTTGGTCTCTTTTGCACGATAATGCACCGAGTCGCACAGCACTCATTGTTCGTCAATTTTTGGATCGGAATCAGGTCTGTGTGTTGAAACACCCGCGTATTTACCTGATTTGGCACCGTGCGACTTCTTTTTGTTCCCAAAACTGAAATTGAAGTTGAAAGGATGCTTTTTTGATGACATTCAGACCATACAACGGGCTTCGACGGGGGCAATGGAGGCAATTCCGAAAAATGAGCTGGAGCACGCGTTTGAATCACTATTAAATCGATGTAACAAGTGTATTGAATCAGGAGGAGAATATTTCGAATAAATATACCGAAAAATTTTCAGATATCGTGTTTTAATTGTGTTTTCTAGAGGCAGTCTTAATACATAATTGTCCACCTTGTATATATAGGTATTTAAATATATGTAAATATATATAAATATATATAAATATATATATATATATATATATATATATATATATATATATATATATATATACATATTTATATATATATATATATATATATATATATATATATATATATTTTATATATATATATATATATATACAACACAATACAATATGTAGGAATATGTGTTCTATTTTATATATATATAAAATATATATATATATATATATATATATATATATATATATATATATTTTATATATATATATATATATATATATATATATATATATATATATATATATATTTTATATATATATGTATATATATATATTTTATATATATATATATATATATATATATATATATATATATATTTTATATATATATATAAAATAGAACACATATTCCTACATATTGTATTGTGTTCTATTGTTTAATTCTTCAAAATCACATAAAAAATTATCAATATACCAAACTTTTGTTAGCCCCTCCGTATGTATGCACATAGTATATGCCTAATTTTTAAAATTATTTATGTATTCCTTATGGGTCCCTCTGAATTTCTTTCAACTTTTGGTAGGTTGGTAATAATATTCCCAAAACGTCAGCTGAAAGTGCAACTTGCAAAATTTGAAAATTTACTATTCACAAATAATAACAGATACAACTAAAAAGTAAAAAAAAAAACACGCTTTAATTGTAGATAGAACTAAAATGTAGAAAAATAATGTTTAATATAAGTGTAAAATAATTAACAGAAATAAATCGATATCTACCAGATACTACAATCTCACTCTTGTGAAGTACTCAATTAACTTCTTTCAACGAATTGAGAGGTAAAGTCATCATGCTCTTTTCGCGCACCGAAGAAAAGCAGCTTCTTTTTCATTGTATTGAGAATCGATCAGTTCCACAAATTGTCACTTCCTAGGATACCATCTGCAGGTATCCCACCCTCTTCATATATAAAATGCAATTCCAAAATCAAATATTTAGTCCTCTCATGTTGTGACAAATCCTCCGAATGCACCACATCGATTTTTCCTTTTTTTTTCAAACTTCTTGGAAAAGAAACATTTGGCTTCTGGCTTACTGTGGTTAGGCCCTTTATTTTCTTGGATTCCCTTACTATGCCCTGTTCCCGGAGTATTATTTCCTTGTGACTTAATATTGTATATCTTTCTGGGGAATTGTCATGCGAATTGTATTTGGTGCATGAGCGGCCACAGGGGGACTGTCTTCAAATATGTATTTAGCTGAAGTGTATACAACGCTTCTAAATTAGCAAATTTTGTATTCAGTACCAAATTATAAGCATCTCCATATAAATAAATAAATAAATATGTGGCACATTTTTTTTTTTTTATGTGGCACATAAAGCCCCAAAGGGCTCATTGGCCGAGCTTCTCTTCCATTACTGTTGTGTGTCTTAAATTTTGGACAATATTAGAAGGGACCTACTTATTTTAGCCGGTTCCGAACGGCAGAACACTTGTGACATCACTTTTTTTGAGCTTTGTCACAGAGTTCTTTAAGAAGCTTTTTCATGGCAAGTTGTTACTGTCGGAAGAATTGCCAATTGCTTGCCGACAGGTGTGTACTGTTCGAAAGAAAAATCTTATCGATATTAAATTTGTTATGCATCAGCTGGGGGTTGAACCACGACCTACAGATCAGAAGGCGAACACACTAACCACTGAGCTACCACTGAGCATCTCCATATAGTCGCAGTTTATACAGACTACGAAGTCTTCCAATTCATCGGGTTTTATGGTCTTTCTCGTTACTTCGCACCTAGAAATGAACTTGGCTGCTCATGGTCAACTGAAGTTCTGAGCAGGTTTTCTATAAATTCCTCTGAAATACCCCTTTCCTCTAGCAAGTCTTCCAATTCTTTATTTCTTTTAAGGGTCTCAGAAATCTCTGCTTCTAGCTTTTCCGAGTCGGATCCCTGTGTTTCGATCTGTGCTCGCAGAGACCTTATTTGTGTTTCTGCCTCCTCGAGATTGTACTTTTGTTTCAAGGCTGCTCCACACTTCCGTGATGCACTTTTGATTTTATGAGCTGGAATTTCTCGTATGTGTTGTGTTGCTTAATCAAGCGCCACACGCAGTCGATTGACTCAGTTATTGTCTAGTTCTTGCGATGGTTATTCGTAGGACTTATTGTCCGAGGGAAGGTCTTTTTGGTTTTTCGGAATTTTTGTCCGAGGCTATTGTTGGGGTTTTATTCATATTTTCATACAGTATCGATTACCTGACGTATCAGGCATCGCGGTCTAATTATTAAGGAGGGACTCGGACCTCATCTGGAGTAGAACAATATACCCCGTTAAATCCAGAGCTATTCCTTGTTCCGGACAGACATCAGAGAGGTTCCGTTGAATAGTATAGCCCTTCGGCAGCAAACTATGCAGTGATCCAGTGGGAAAGGAAACGCATAACACCCTGCATCTTGCTGATGTTGGTGACTCATTCAATGCTTCAGATCGAATCAGAGAATTCACCCATAAATTCAATACCTGGTATATCAGCAAATCGACTTTCAATTTCTATTTTTCTTCGTATTCCTATACGCTTCTATCCACTCTTGCAGATTCGGGACATCCGATTAAAATATTATGATAACAACAGTCGAATAGCTTTCATCTAATTCGGCGGGATTTTTGGCCTCACAATCCGAATCCTGGGGCAAAACAACGATTACTTCTTCCACAGTCATTCCTTTTTGCCTGTACGCCGTAGTACTTGGTTATTCAGAAATTTGACTATTTTTGAATTTCCTGTTTTGAACTGGAAACTCAGGACTATAATTGATGATTTAGAATTTCCATTACTTGAAATGGAAACTCACGATGACCCAAATGTTATTATTATTATTATTATCGTTAGGGGGATGTTGCACGGCGACCTATAAGATCTATTGTGCCCCCTTTGCAGAGCTAGAGTGTGTCTCTCCGCCCACGATGAATTTTAGTGTTGGTCCTACTTCACAGAGTCTAAGTTTATCCCCGAGTAAGATGAAATCTCCTAGGTATTTCCTTCTCTTGTGCATTAGTGCAGGACAAGTTCCTATCACATGTTGTGCGGTCTCGTCCTCTTCCCTGCAGAACCTACAGAGAGCATCAGAGAAAATTCCCAGTTTTGTTAGGTGATAATTCAGCCTACAGTACCCTGTTAATAATCCCGTAATGATTCGCAAGTTGTTCTTCGTTAGATTCATACAATCCTCGTAGCGTTTTAGGTTATATGTCCCTAGCGCTAGTTTGGAGTGTGTTAGCCCCGGTTAGTTTCCCCAGTATAAGATTCTTTGTCTATCTTCTTCTTCCCAGATGATACGGGAGATGCTACCCGATCGTAATCCACAAAATGGTTCAGGCCCTACAAATGGGGTTGATGCTCCTTTCTTGGGAAGCTTATCTGCCATTTCATTTCCATTGATCCCTACATGCCCCGGAACCCATAGAATCCACACGTGATTGAGTTGGTCCAGGATGTTCAGTTTTTCAATGCACTCCATCACCAGATTTGATGTAACCTGGTGAGATTTGAGTGCTTTGATAGATGCCTGGCTGTCACTCAGTATTGCTATTCTGCGATTCCGGTAATTCCGTTCGAGATTAAAGTGCGCACATCTATCTATCGCGTAGACTTCCGCTTGAAAGATAGATTTGTTCTTACCTAATCGTTCAGAGTATTTTTTCCCTGGTCCGAATACACCTGCCCCGGCTCCATCGTCGGTGAGGGAACTGTCGGTGTACCATGTTATTATGTACTGGTTTACCTTGTATGTTTTCGATACACCTTCCCAATGTTTTTTGTTACTAAGCTCAGTTTTAGAGTGTTTCTTAAAGCTGAACGTTGGGAGTATCGCGTCCTTTGGTATCGGGATTTCAGGAAGTTGCTGAGCGAGAAGTTCTATCTTCCTTCGGTTGAGATAACTGCCTGTGCTGACGTTGTTCCCAACTACCCTCAAAATCGCCCTCCTCGCTTGGGACTGGATGAAAATATGAAGGGGAGTAAGATCCAAGAGTATCTCCATTGATGCCGTTAGACATCTTCGCATAGCATCCGTGATACATACACATGCAAGTATTTGTATCTTGCTAATAGTGTTAATTATTGTCTGCTGCTTCGTGCACTTTTCCCAAACTAATGCCCCGTAGGTTATCATTGGCCTGACAATCGCTATATATATATCCATTTTAGAATTTTGGGGTACAGCCCCAACTTTTACCCGCAATAGTTCTACACGTCATGAAAGTTTTGACAGCTTTCTGTTTTATCTCCTCAATGTGGGTTTTCCACAATAATTTCTGGTCTAAGTGGGTACCCAAGAATTTTACTTCTTTCTGAAGTTCTATCTCTACACCGTCTAAACGGGTAGGATTAAGATTCGTAAGTTTATACATCCGTGTGAATGGTACAATCGTTGTTTTTTCTGGATTGATGTTCAGCCCCACTATGGCGAACCAACACTTTCTTAGTTTGAGTCCTAGCTGTATTCTGTCACATAGAGTGTCCTCAAATTAACCTCTATAGATGATGACTATGTCGTCCGCATAGAACTGAAATGACAAACAATTGGTTTCCAATTTTTCCAATAGCTCTTTTACTACTATACTCCACATAAGTGGTGGTAGCACACCTCCTTGTGGGCAACCCGTTGTGGTGTTCGCAATTATACTTCCTGTACCAGTTGGCATTTCAACCTTCCTGGTAAGAAGCATATTACTCATCCAAGAAGCTAGGGTATTGTTAACTCCTCTTCTTGTAAGAGGTCCTCTTATAGCGTCTTGTGAAATATTGTCGAAGGCACCTTCTATGTTTAGAAAGCCGCATAACGCCGTTTCCTTCTTTTCCAGACTGTCCTGAAGTAAGCTCGTCAGTTGATGTAGAGCAGTTTCAGCGGAATGCCCTGCTCTATAAGCATGCTGACAAGAGTGTAGCGGATTTCTCACTAAAACTGTGGTCCGGATGTAGTTATCTACAATTTTTTCCACAGTTTTTAGAACAAAGGATGTTAGGCAGATTGGTCTGAAGGATTTAGGATGAAGCGGATACTTCTTACCTGCCTTCGGCAAAAATACCATATTTGCCCTTCTCCATATCCTATGCTCTATACCCTTCTGAAGTAGGGCAGGAAAGATTCCGTCTACTCCAGGTGATTTCAATGGTTTAAAGGTGTTAATTGACCATCTGATCCGAGGTTCTGTGCAAATTTCACTTGCCAATATCCATTCATTCCTGCTTATTCTTCCCAGGTTTTCAGCATATTCTGTCCCTGCTGCCACGAATGTGGCAGATCCTGGGAAGTGTGTGTCAAGAAGTAGTTTTACTCTTTCTTCTTCGTTTTCCGTAAAGGAATCATCTCCTTTTTTAAGGTTGGTGCATGATGCACTAGGTGGTCTGGTGGTGTTTTCGCAAGGTAACGTGTCTAATTCCTCAACCGGGTGGGGCTAGCGCAATCCTTGTTGAACTCATCTCAAGTCAACTCACTGTCATGTAGTTTGATCTGAGCGCTATGTGATGATACCTTTATTTGTTAATGAGGGGTAGTCATGTAGCTTGCTCTGCTTACTATGTGATGGCGTTTTCATTATTATTAATGGGGGCCCTCCATGTGGCGACCACCGGGCAACATCTTCCTGGCACCCGCTGGGAGGCGGCTGAAGTGAGTGGCGAAAATCTCCTCGGTTAGAGGTTGTGCGTTGGGTTTGGGACCCGCCTCATAAAAAACCTCCCCAATGAAAAAAACAAATATGCCTCGGATAAGGACTACCGCTTTTGTTGATGATCCCCGCAAACGAAAAAAGGACAAAGATTTACGGATATGCACCTGGAATGTCCGGTCCCTTTATAGAGAGGGTCCCTATATCCAGCTGGTTGATGTCCTCGAAAAATACAGAGCTGACATCACCGCTTTCCAGGAAATGCGATGGACGGGACAGGGCTGCTCCAAAAGAGCGTCCTGTGACATTTACTACAGTTGCCATGCTGAAAGGCACGAACTAGGATGTGGATTTTTGGTCAGCAAGAGACTACGACATCTTGTCTCACATTTCACGCCTGTGAACGAGCGGCTGGCCACAATCCGCATCAAAGCAAAATTCTTCAACATCAGCCTTATATGTGCCCACGCTCCGACGGATGAGAAGGACAATGTGACCAAGGAGAGCTTCTTTCAGCGCCTCGAAGAAGCTTATGACAAAGCGACATGGCTGTCTCCAGATCAACGTACAAGAAACCAAATTGATCATGTGGTGATTGACAGAAGGCATGCTTCCAGTGTGATGGACGTGAAATCGATCCGTGGTGCCAACATCTACTCGGATCACTACCTTGTTGCAGGTAAGGTGCGCACACGCTTATGTGTCGCAAATAACAAGAGAAGTCCCACACAGAGAAAGCACGACGTCAGTAAGCTGCGATCACCAGAGACAGCAGATGCATTTTCCACTCGACTATCGGATCTGCTTATGCAGAACACTCCCCCACTTGATGATACATGCGCACGGTGGACACATATATCCCACTCCATGACTACTGCTGCCGAGGAGGTAATCGGTTACTACCGGCCTCTGAGGAATGAGTGGTATGATAAGGAGTGTCGCGACGCTACCGCAGAGAAAGACACCGCATACAGAAAAGCCCTGAGTGCAGGCGCAACGCGAGCTGATAGGGAGCGGTACAGAGTGAAAAGGAGTACAGAGAGATGTCTTTTCAGGCGCAAGAAAAGAGAACAAGAAAGACGCGAGTGTGAGGGGATAGAGATGTGTACCGACAAGAATGAAACTCGAAAATTCTTCGAAAAGATCAACCGCCTGAGTGGCGGTTTAAATCCCGGAGCCTCTTCTTGTCATAATGGAAATGGGAATCTGGTTACAGATGTCCAGAGTGGACTGAGTCTATGGAGGGAACACTTCACCACCTTACTGAATGGCGATGCTACGAACACTTCCGCCAGTGGAGGAGATTGCCCTTAACCCCAATTACAGATGGTGGTGTTGATGTTCCACCACCCGACTATGACGAGGTTGAAACGGGCATTTCAAGGCTGAAGAACAACAAAGCTGCAGGTGCTGATGGCCTGCCTGCCGAGTTGTTTAAGACCGGAGGCGATGAGCTGCTCACCCGCATGCACCAGCTCATAAGCAGAATATGATCGGATGAAAGCATGCCTGGAGGCTCAGTGTTCTCTGTCCTGTATATAAAAAAGGAGACCCCACAATTTGCGCCAAATACCGTGGAATAAGTCTCCTGAGCATCGCATACAAGGTTCTATCGAGCGTATTGTGTGAAAGATTGAAGCCCATTCTCAACAACCAGATTGGACCTTATCAGTGTAGCTTCAGAACTGGTAAATCTACCATCAACCAGATTTTCACACTGCGCCAAATCCTGGAAAAACAGATCGACGAGAAAAAAATACACTTTATAGAGTTTTGACACCTCAGTGGTGTGCTCAATGCTTTCGCAGAAGTTTTTGAAACTTTTGCGTTTTGCTTCCCTAATCTCTTTATTGTAGAGCGTTAGAGTTCTTCTGTATTCGGTCCAATCCCCGGTAATTTTTGATCTATTTGATAACCTTCGAACCTCCGTTCTTAATTTCACTAGATCATTGTTACACCAAGGTACATCCTTGGTAGAGCTCACCTTGCTTATTTGACAACTGTCCTCATATGAATCAATAATTATCTTATTAAAACTTTCTACCGTAGTTTCTAGTTGTATTTCATTTCTGATGCAATCGCCTAATGTTAGTTGTCTTAGGTTTGCATTCAGATTTTTTAAGTATTTTTACCGGTTTGTTTTTCACGGATTCCTTACAATTCTTTGCGTTAATTGCTCTCTCTCTATGTCAAATCGCAATATTCTGTCGTCGGACATTGATGGTTCGTTGGATACTACCCAATTCCTAACAAGACTAAAGCCCCATGGGTTTCCTAAGGTTAAATCCAGAACTTCTTTCGTACACTAGTTACGAAAGTTGGTTTATCACCCAAATTTAAAATTTATAATTTATTACTAATGATAAATTCAAGAAGATACTCACCACGCTTGTTGGTATCCGTGCTCCCCCATGCCTCGTTATGCGCATTGGCATCACATCCAAGTATTAGAGATTGCTTCTTTCGCTGTACTCAAGCAGTTTGTAGATCAGCTCAGGCAAGGCCCAAGCATCATCCCCGGTAGGTATCCTGATGTGAATATCATGTTACGTGTACACCCGTTGATGTTGACCGGGATCTGCACCGCTACAAGTTCTCTAGAGAGGAACTCTGGAAGACACAAGTATTTCATATTTTTTGTTAGTACTATGCAAGCTCTTGGGTTTACACACCAGATGTCCCATATTACCTGCGTATTGGATGCAGCCAAACCTCTGATTTGGCCCCTGAATGGCCAAGGTTCCTGGATCAGCACTATGCTCAGGTTGGACCTGAGTGTTGCTCTAGCAATGACTGCCGAGGCGGCCCTCGCATGGTGGATATTGATTTGAGCAACTCTATTGCTGGCCATCTTTTCGTTACTGGCATACCACTCTCTTCTTCGCATCGCTCTTCGCCAGTGCATCATCGATGTCTGCCAGGAGTACTCTGTCGGAATCTACTTCAGTCAGTCTTAGCGCTGCTCCTCGTGCGAAAGGATGACCTCCGGATAAGATTTCGGGATTATAGCCAGTCTAACGCCATTGGCGTAGCTGACACCCGCTTTCCTGGTGGTCGCCTCTGGTCTCGGAGCAGGTCTTGGCAAATTTCTTGTCGCAACTCCCGGTGCAGTGTCAAAGCCCTGTTTCTTTTGGCAGCATTAGCATCAGTTGGACTAATTTCTGTAGCGCCCCTCTTCCTTGTGACAGAGGTGCTCTTAGGGCGATTGAGCACTTTCTGTTTGGTTTCCTCGGGTGTTAGGCCCTCATTGAGATAGCGCAGATACCATTTGGTACCCGCCCCACTCACACCGGTTGCCTTTCTTGCAGCGCCAAAGGCGGGAAGGTGCCTATTCTGCCCAGTACTTATAAAGGGCTGTGTAGTTGCGGCCTTGGATGTCGAAGCACCCTCAGCTAGTCTGAGAACCTGCTAATTTGTTAATTTTATTTAAATTTGGTGTGCCCATATTTAATCCCACGAGTGTGGGGGAAAGGAAGGTCCGTCGTGGCATAGCCCCCAATAACACGATAAGCCCACGGATACTCTCTGAGGTGGGCAGGTATCAGTGAGGTGCAACGCTAAAATTCAGTGTGTTAACCCCTAACTGCAAACATCAAGCCGATGGACACGTGCTACCCCGGCTTAGGGGATCATCCTTTTCGTCTGTTCCCTTCTTTTCCATTGGGGTTGGGTACCCAATCTCCAATCAGGGTTAACAGTGCCACTACGTGTAGGTGAGAGGGAGATTCAGGATGAGAGGTGTGAGGCTTCATTTCTAATCTAATCGTAGATCTGCCATACGGTGCACTTCATCCTGCTCTATGGCACCGAACCAAATATTAGTTTGAGTGTTATTGATTTCTGAATTCGAAATCCTTTTATTGAACATTTCATTGTTTTATAAAAAAATTCTGTTTATACATAATTTATTTATACAAGATTTTGTTTATACATATTTCTGTTTATATGTGCAAAATTCGTTGCTAAAATCAATAACAAAAAATAGCATATATTAGCAGTATTGGCGTTTTTACTGCAAGTTGTAGCATATTGATACAATATCGATTATTGTTTAATTTGAAAAACAATAGTATAAAATGGGCATCTGCATAATGTGGAAGAAAATTTTAATTTTTTTATGTATTTGTCAACTAATTTTGTTGTTGGTGTTGAATAATAAAATTATGACGACATAATAGGATTGTTTTCGTACTTCAAGTTATCAAAAGTTATTACAAACTATCACAGTTTTTGCGTCCTCGTACTCCAAAAACCTGCAAAGTAGGGGAAATTGAGAGAGCAAAATGACATTTCAGTTTTAGGGGAAGTTGCAAATTTTTACTGGATAAATTTGTACTTGTAGAAACTTGCACATTAGCAACAGCTGATCGCAACCAAACGAAACAAACAATCAAACGAACATTTTCAATTTACTTAGTGGAATATCAGCTGTTCTTGAAACTTGCAGGTTTTTGCTGGTTTTGCATTCTCTTACTTTTAGGTATATTTTTCTCTCTGCGAGCGAATGGTGCCAATTTCTGAGAAATTTCTTTGCTGAATAATTTTTACTGGAAAAGTACGAAAACGGGCCTAATGTCAACGCATTAACATTCTCCCCGCTTTGAACGCGTTTTTATAGGTTTATGCTGAAACTGAGAGAATACCTCGCGGCTGTTTGTGGTAGGGTATTGCTGATTATCTCTGATAGTTGACTTTCTTCCACGGATGAGTCTGTGGCTGTAGCTTGGATAGTCGTCGATTGAACTCCTGCGCACTGCCTATTGTACCGCTTGATGAAGATGGCAATGATGATGACAATAGTGAGGGTCAAGGATGAATAAACCACTGCAAAGCTGTGATATTGATGTGTTCCCAGTTTGTTTGGAAGATCATTGATTTCATATGTTTTCAAAATTTCTTGCAGGCTTGACAATTCTTTAAGTTGCGCTTCATAATTTATCTCGGTGTTGCTCTTGATTGAGAGTGATGCTAGTTATTATATTTAGGTTGACAGCGTGTCCATAGGAGGTTTAGGAAGTGGCTGTAAATGACGATACTATCTGGTTGCTCGCAATCGTTAAAAGTTGATATTTCAATACACATCCTGAAGTTGGCTCAAGAAATCCTGACCCTTCCAATGAGATTTGTGAAATCTGGTTGTTACAGATTGCTGTTACGTGAATTGGCGTTACCAGAGCAAACATCCATTGGTTTCTTTCATTGATTTGTGTCCACACATGATCTTCCTTATGCTCGAGTTCACAGTGGAAACGGATTTCATTATTGAACCTACTGACTTCGCAAGCACAAACTTCTGATCCCTTGTTGTATATGGATTGCTTATTGGCACAAAGGTACAATTCGTTGTCCATTCTGAAACAAGATTGCAGATTTCCTTCTTCAATTGTGGATGGAAAGTACTGATCTCGATGTAAGTTGATCGCCAGAATTGTTGTAGATAGTTTTATTGCCACCATGGTATTATTTCTTTTTGTAAGAATTGATATTAGCCGGTAAAAGTTAAATTGAGTCAGACTGACTAGTGGCACAGTTATTTGGAAAATTTCCTGTTTCTCTGTTATCGCAGACTTAACATCTATTAACTTGTATATTGACAGGAGGTCGCTTTGATAGCCTGGTATTTTCATTGTTGATGACAAATGTGCTGTGAATTTTAGCATTTCATTGTTAAGCTGTTTTGGTGATAGCAATTGAGTCCGTTGAACGTTTGATATCATAATGGATAGTTGTAGGGTTATCGATAAAAACATCTGGAATGACTGCTCCTTTTGTGTCTCTTGTTCAGTATGCCGTATTTGGTTTTTGATATTTGATAATCGTTCTTAGAGTCTTTCGAAATATATCTGAGTGACAGACAGATCATGTTAGATGATGTTAGATGAAATTTGTTTTTCAACATACTAGTTAAATGTTATTCTTTGTCGTTGATGGCTTTTACTGTTTCCGACATCTAACCTTCGTATTCTGAGTCTAGAACTCCAAACAACGAGTTAGCAACATTTCCAACTAAATCGAGTGCTTCTCTTTTGTGACGATGGTCTGTCAGCAAAGTTTTATCAAAATTTAGCTCTGCAATTGTGTGTTGAAACTGTGAGACTAGTTTATCGTATAGTATTGTTTGCTGTATCTGTTCGCACAAGTGATTCAGAGTCATAGCGACATCTCTCAATAGTTGGATTTCAGTATACAATCGTCTGAGATTAGAAGAAATCACCACTTTCCACTCACTCGCAATGATTTGGCTCGATCCATTGTGTTCAAAGTGAATGCCTGTATATGGATCAAATCACGTTACCTTGACTGGCTAACACAATACTATTGGCAGTATTAGCAATATCGCTATTTATTAAGGGTCTGTTTTCATTTCGTCCATTCGCATTCTTGTAACCACGTCTTCATTTGATTCTTAATTTGCCATCTGTTTCGTCGAAATTCTACTATAATTGATCAACTGCCGTAGTCTATCTTTGTATTAGCTCGACCTTGTTTTTCTCTCCTTGCAATCCTTCAAAATTGTAAATAATTCGTGTGATTTCCTTGCCGACCTCCTCATGATGGTCTGCAAGCTCCGTTAGATTTGCCATTGTGCAAAGATATTTCAGCACTTACACTGAAATATCACGTTGGGGTTACCAAAATGTTTATTCAGAAATTTGTTCTGAAATGTCTCGTTTATTGAATTTCCAGTATTTGAACTAGAAACTCATGACGAAAAACAAGAATATTATTTTTGAATTTCCAATACTTGAACTGGAAATGAATATTGGTTTTAGAATTTCCAATATTTGAACTGAAAACTCACGATAAACCAAATGTTAGTTAGAATTTTTAGTACTTGGAGCAGAAATTCACGGCGAATGAAAATTCAATATAGTTTTATTGAATTCTGAACTCAAAATCCCTTTATTGAACATTAATTTCTTTATTTTATGCGGAAATTCTGTTTATACATAATTTATTTTACATGTAAAATTCAGCTTATACATAATTTATTTATACAAGATTCTGTTTATATGTATAAATTTCGTTGCAAAAATAAGTAACATAAAAAGCATATATCAACAGTATTGGAGTTTTTAATGCAAGTTGTAGCATATTGATACAATATCGATTATTGTTTAATTTGAAAAACAAAAGTATAAAATTGGCATCTGCATAATGTGCAAGAAAATTTTAACTTTTGTCATGTATTAGTCAAAGAATTTTGTTGTTGGTGTTGAATAATAAATTATAACGACATAATGTTAACGCATTAACAGCACTAATTTTTATCCAAAATTATGCGAAAGTGATAATAACTATCTAAAGAAGCATGTAAGCTTTTGGTTAGCGTGTCCTAGCTTATGAATTTCGCACAATACATTTCACAGAACACTGCGGCCGCACAAAAACTTTTCCATGATTTTATTTGTTCACAACACTCACAAATCATGCAATTCCAATAAAAAATTGTCGACGATAAGGACAACCATTTTCGCATTCAAAAATGTATCTTAAGATTATTAAAAAATTTTGTTTTTGGCGTCTCACAAAAACAGTTGCAATTCTCACAAAATGTTGCAAATGTTAATTTTAGTCGATGTACGATTACACTCAGAAATCCAAAATACGAGTGCAGTCCCAGAGCTACTGGGCCTGACATATAGTTGGGGCAGTAATTTGAAAAAAATTACTTTGGTGAAAAGTGGCAACCTTATAAAATATATGTTTTAAGTTTGAAGGCGCCACGTTGTTTAGTTTTTTCTTTTTTTTGGAGCCATCGAAATTTAACGACCTCAGTGAATTTGTAAATATAGAAGAAATTGGTCACCGTTATGTAATTCAATACTTTCATTTGAATGGTCTCAGTCCAACGAATATTAAAGCGGAACTGGATTCTACTCTGAGGGAGTCTGCTACTTCGTTTGCGACCATAAACAATGAAGAGCTGGAGTCTGCGGTAGATGACTATATCCCTAGAGAAGAAATTAGTGTTTAAGTTGGATAAGTTGTCTTCATGCGAATATGAATTAGATAACATTCGGTGTTGTCTGACTGGAAAGTGTGTGGCAATGTCAGTGTTCTAGAGCCTCTTTTTCTGAGGCGGTCCGTTTTCCATCTACTCTCTGTAAGGCACTTGGTATATATTTGGAGACGGAGGAAACCTTTTTGAGCCTTCCAGCTTCGGAAACTCCCTCGATATCCTAGAAGTAGGGTTTCCACGATTTCCGTTTCGCCTTCCTAATGACTTTTTGTATTTCCTTAGTGATTCTTAATGGCGCCATGTTGATGGTTTTGGTTGACTGACTTACTAAGGATTCTAATGTGTCCCTACTATTTATATCGGAATCTATCTCTCTGATGTGATGTTTCGGAAGATTGTCCAGTTCGTCCTTCAAATATTTCGGATAACTGGAGGTTCAAGCATAAATTCAATGTACCTCTAGTCACAAAATGAGGGCTTCTGTGAAGCCCTCTAATCCCTAATACCATCTGCTATGTTGGAGGAGGCAAGAGTAATGTGTAATACTTCCTGCCTATTCCTGCTTATAAAGGTGAGAGAATTCCCTATGTTGCGTACTAAGAAGTTAGTAGGTGCTAAGTAATCAAAAAGTGACACCCCTCTAATTGATATCCAAGCTGCCCCAAAAGTTGTGGTTCGTGTTGGCATAGCATCCGATTATCGTCGCCAGCTGTATTTGCATGGTTTCGGCAACCGCTATTCGTAGAAGATCTTGTGGTGGAGGCTCTGGATAGTCGTGGGCCAGGTGGCCTGAGGCGATTCAGTAGCATCTCTCATTTAGCTCGAGGGAGATGGTGATGATCTTCGTTATTGAAATTAGGGAGCAGATATCCATTAAGTGTTTTCTTAAAAAACATACAAGCACGTGCAAACAATTTGTAGTTAGGTAGTCCAATTCCACACATACCATTGGCCACCGTCCATTGCTCTTGGATTAGGGCGATGCCTGCTCCGCTTTTAGTAAGGAGGACAACTAGTTCGGCTGACGCCTCTTTACAGAGATGGAGGTACAAACTGAACGGTACTATGATCCGTGCAGTTCGGATCAACCGTTGGATTATGGTCGTCATCAGTCTGTCCTAGGAGTCTATTCCCTCTCCATGTCTTCTCTCATTCAGACCTTTCGATGGCCGGGAAGAACTGGGTTGAGGGATCCCCCTATCCCCCTGCTGTCAACATTTCCACCTCCTCCTGCAGGAACTCTTTCGAGCCATCTTCGCTGGATTTGGTTTAAATCAGTTCGTCTTTTATATACACTCTTAATGTGATGCGCAGATGTCGCAAGGGTTCAAGGTACAGAGAAATCCCGTGAGCTGCTCTATCTTGGCGATTTTCCAGTTGTACGTGGGGATTTCCGGATTGCACATCTCTATCAGCTTGAGTATTTTTTCCGGGACCTAGGGATCCATGTCCTAGTCCGAGGTCTGCTGGGGATGGATACCCTATGTATGATTTCTACCTTCCCCCTCAGACATACCCTATTCTCTATAAAGCAACAGAGAAGGAATCCAGAGTCCGTTGGTTGGCACAAGGGGAATAAGTGCAGAATAGCCCACATGAAGAAAAAAACAAATATTATTCGTATAGAACCCATTTTTGTGAATATAAAAAACCAAAAATTGTTTGTCGCTAACGGCCATATAAGGCGTAGCTTAAGGTCAAATGTCTTTTTAATATTTTTTCAATGGTATAAAATAATTACATAATTTACATAATAAATAATTTACAAGTTATGAAAAAAATATATTTGAAAAATATTTGACCTATAAAAAATTTAGAACTATACTACCTTTGTAATGGTATCATATTTAAAAAATGCTCAAATATATGCTCATATATTTTTAATATTTTTTTCAAGTTGACACTTTATGAAATTTTTTCAATATGGATGGCCGTCGATAGAATTACCTGTATGTCTTCAAATTTATTTTCGCTACCATCAGTATTTTAGGATAAAAGACTTCATTGATAGCGGGCCTTCGGCCGGGAGCAAAATAAAATGACCCTTATAGGCCCGACTCTGGGTTCGCGACCATCAGCATTTTCGGATGAGTCTTTCTTAATATCCGGTATTGTGCTGTACATTTACATCCAATTCATACCCAATAAAAAATACGTTCTCTAGGACTTTTAGTTGACGATGGACCTGGTACTTGAACCGCGACCAAATCCACTTTTTAGTCCGTTAGTTAAATCGGTTAAATCGGAGAAAATGAGAAGATGACCACACGCTTTGATTTCTTGACAAATTCTGAATCTTTATTGAATATCTATTGCTTTTTATAGCCAAAATCAATACATCGGATATATATATCTATACATATGTACATAAACATGTATGAGATACATATGTGTGTGTATGTGTCCACATTTTGGCTTGCAACATCCCTCCCTTATATTAGAAAGAAAAAATTATGATTATTAAATATTTTTGTTGATGGAATTTTTCTTCATTAAGGTTCTGTTGGTTTCTATAGATTTGGAATAACAGCAGTGTTGTCGAAATTGAATGTGCCTTTCGTTTTATTAATGTAAGCTGAAACATTATTGAGTTTTAAACGCAGGTTGGTGTGGTGTGTTTGTGGGTTTGTGTGTCTGACTTGTTCTGATTAATATTATTGTTGATGGGGATGTAGCACCGCGACCTATTTGATCTATCGTGGCCCCTTCATTTTAGTTAAAAGTATTTCTTTGAGTCTAACATCCTTTATGAAATGTAGTATTGCGCCTTTATTCCCGAGTCTGATTGCCCCATCAGTTAGTAGATGTTCACCTAGGTGTTTCTTTCATTTTTGCAGTAGTACGGGGCACACCTCCAGCACGTGTGTCGAGGTTTCATCCTCCTCCCCGCAAAACTTACAAATTTATTTAGAGTAAATTCCCAGTTTTGTCAGGTGGTAGTTCATCCTACCATGTCCTATCAGAATTCATGTAATGATTTATAAGTTATTCTTGTTTAGCTTCATACAATCCTCAAATCTATTTAGGTTATGTGTTCCTAAGAGCGACTTTAATTGCAGTAACCCCGGTAGATTGTTCCAATATTGCTTCCTTTGTATATATTCTGCTTCCCTAAGGATTTTAAAGAAGTTGCCCTTTCCCAATTCGCCGTATGGTTCCGGGCCTACAAATGGGGTTGCTGCTCTCTCTCTGGCGAGATCAACTGCCTTTTCGTTTCCTGTAATTCCCACGTGACTTGGAACCCATAGTAGCCACACTTGATTGCTTTCACCCAGGATGTTCAGCTTCTCAAGATACTCCATCACCAGATATGATGTAATTTGATGAGAATTAAGTGCTTTGATTGCCTCCTGGCTGTCAGTTAGGATAGCTATTCTTCTGTTCCGATAATTACGTGAGAGATTAAAACAGACGCACCTGTCAATAGCGTAGATTTCTGTATGAAAGATGGTCATGTTTTGCCTAGAGCTTCCGAGTATCTTGCTCATGGCCCAAATACTCCCACTCCAGCTCCTTCATCTGTGAGTGAGCCATCTGTGTACCATGTTGTCATGTTCTGGTTTATGTCATAAGTCCCAGCTCTTTTAATTACTGAATTCAGTTTTAAACCATTTTATGAAACTGAACCTTGTATGCATCGTGTTCCTTGGCATCATGCTTTCAGGTAGCCGTTTCGAAAGAATATCAAACTTCCTGCGAGCAAGAAGATATCTTAATTCGATGTTTCCTTTAGACATTCTTAGAATCGCCCTCCTTGCATGGGACTGGATATAAATATGAAGGGGTGTACATTCCAAAAGAAATTCCAAAGATGCCGTCTCCGCATTGCTCCTGTGATGCATACACACGCTAATCTTTGTATCCTGCTAAGTGTGTTGATGATCATTTGCTGCATTGTAAATTTCTCCCAGGCAACCGCCCGTATGAGATCATAGGTCTGACCACTGCTGTGTAAATCCATCGGATAATTTTTGGTGTAAGCCCCAACTTTTCCCTGCGATGGCTTTAAATGTCATGACTACTCTAGTAATTTTTTTTCCCTTTTCCTCAATATATGTTTACCATAATAATTTTTGGTCGAATGTTATACCCAAGAATTTTACTGTTTTCTGCACTTCTATCTCTGTTCCGCCTAGTGGATTTTGCTGGGTTAATAGTCAGCCCTATTTGAGTGCACCATCTTTTCGTTAGTCTTAATCCTAATTGGATTCTATCACATAAAGTTTCTTCAAATTTCTCTCTACATATTATAACTATGTCGTCAGCATAGACTTGCACTGATAAACCATTATCTCCTAATTCAGATTGTAGTTCATTTACAACAATACTCCACAATAATGGTGACTTGTTCTGATGATTCCATTAAAAAATTTTTATTGTTGCATTATTTATGGGATGATGTTGACAATAGCTTGCAGAGTGGTTTTTGTGTCTGCCGCACTGCCAAGCAATATTGCTGAAGGTACATTATGTGCTAATAGGCTAAGTAGTTAACTATCGGAGCAGTGTTTAATATCGGGTTTTATTGCCATTGATATCTGGTTGTACCATATTTTTTTTTTGTTATGGTTTTTGTTGTTGCGTAGTTTTTATACCGCTAGTATTGCTGCGCTGACATCTGCTTCGAAATTTTACTGTCTCACGCCGACATTCTGCTGATCTAGAGGAATTACCAGCAAATTACCGAATTACCATCGCGGCCAGCATACACTCGTGCATTAGTTGAGCGTATTCCTTAGACGAGCAGAAGAGCCGATCGCGTCCTCGATCGTCCGTTTGGTCTTTCGACGAGTATTACGAAAACACCTGTGCCCAGCTCATGAGTTTGTGAACGTGAGAAGATCAATCGGAGAATTTTGTCCAGCACGAAGTTCTTGGCGGAGATCGTCAGTTCTGAGCCGATATCGGGACTCAGGGCGATGCGTTGCGCATCCGCCATTAGGTCGTCTACTTGGCACACGATCACTACGTCGTCGTCGCTGTTGTATGGTGCGGCGATTCGGCGGCCCCTACCCAGTGGGGGATGAGACCGGACGGAGGAGCATGTGATGCGCCAGCCTACACTTCTTACACGAGTTCGGCTAGTCACACGATCCGGTCTCATGCAATCCAGCCAAGCAGTTTCGGCAATACAGATGCGCGCGCACCACCTCATCCCTCTGGCTTGGATTCATCGCCAAAAACCCGCAGTACCTCAAGAAGTGGAGGCGATGACACAACTGGCATCGGTGGTGATCTCGATGTGCTGAACTGAAACTAGATAGTTTAATTAGTTTAAGAGTTAAACTGCGGCTGGCATGAAGGCCCTATTTTAGTATTTTAGAAAAAAAAATTTATTTGGTATTATGATTTACGCGAGTGGCAAAATACATAATTTCACTATGGGTCATTTGAGAAAGGTCGACTTGGTCCGAATATCTGCGACATAAGTGTGGCCGCCTCTATACAGATGAGTAACGCGCCCGAGACTTCATTCGTTGGGGCAGCAGTAGCTCATCCTTAATTACCACCAGTTGACCTACTTCCAGCTCCTTTTGAGGGTGTTGCCATTTACAGCGTTTGTGGAGATCATGTAGATGTTTAGTTTTCCATCTACGGCTAAACTGATGATGAAGTGCCTTGAGTTTTCCCATCGGTTTATTAGGGATATATCTTCCAAGCTGGATTCGTTCAATGTAGTCAGTGGAGCCCCTCACAGGAAGTGACCCAGAGTTAGAGCTATCAGCTTGTTGGGGTCTTGAGAGAGGGGACACAGTGGTCTACATTTGAGAACGGCTTCGATTCTATAGAGCAAAGTAGAAAACTCTTCGAAGCGGAATTTGTGATTCCCGGCAGCCTTGTTAAAATGAGTCTTAAATCATTTGACTGCTAACTCCCATAGACCGCCCATATGGGGCATACTGGGAGGAATAAAATCCCATTCAATAGCTTGGGGAGAGTATTGGTCCCGAATGTCTTTGGAAACCTCCTTAGAGAATTTGAGGAATTCTTTACTCATGGCTCGTTGAGCTCTAATGAAAGTTGTGCCATTATTAGACGTGATTTTGGAGGGAAGGCCTCTTCTGCCAAAGAATCTGGCATATTCGGGCCGGAATGCTTCTGTAGAGAGATCATAGCACAATTCCAAATGAATGGCCTTTGTGAAAAAGCATACAAATACCGCCGCATACCCTTTGAGAAAGGCAACAGTTCGAAGTGTAATGTTTCAATTTCAAATGGGCCTGCAAAATCAATACCTGCGGCACCGAAAGGTACTGACAAGGTACACCGTTCCTGCGGCAGAACTGCTATAATTTGTGATCGGATCTTTTGTTTGTGGATGGTACAAAGTTTGCATAGAAGTATGCATTTCCTTATTTGGGGCTTAAGACGTGGGATATAGAATTCTTGTCCAGCCATTCTGAACATAAACCTTTGTTCCGCATGTAGGAGCAGAGTATGGAGAAACTCGAGATACAGAACGCAAAATCGGGAATTTTCAGGAAGAATGTTGGTGTCGCGCTCATTATATCTAAGACCAGAATGAGCTAATCGACCATTCACTCTCAAGAGATTTTCATTGTCGAAAAAAAAATTTAAAGTCAGCAAAAAACTTTTGTTACGGACAAAACGTAAAACGTAATAAATCACGCGTAGCGCCCCTGAAAATTATGAGAACCGATCGAGAATGTTGGTATGGTCCTCTAACGTGAGAAAATTATGTCTGAGAACTCGACATCTAGAGTTTCTCTAACGGGCTTGGTTAGGTGCGAAAGTAAGTAAGTAAGTAAGCCACACAATTCCAAACGTGGTAAGCTGACCGTCTGCAGAGGTGCAACTTTTCCTTTAGCCACCAGTAAATGACAAGATATTTGCTGATTCATATCCATTGATCGTATATACAGGGCTGTACAATGTGCTTTCTCTAAAGCGTCACAAAATCCATGAAGCTGGATTCGCTTCTCAGAGAATTGTACTCATGATAGAAACTGGCACTTTCTGTATTATTCTGTATTATTTCTAATTATGTTTACATATAAGTTCAAATACACTTCGTAAACGCGATTCATGTTGTGCCAACTTCCGACCATAGACGACGATGTCATACAAATAGACAAAACAATCTATACCTCGAAGTCCTGTTAGTACATGGTTCATTAGTCTTTGGAAGGTAAGAGGGGCTCCTGTCAAGCCGAAAGGAATTCTATTAAATTCATAGAGCCCAACACCTGTATTAAAAGCTGTTTTTGCTCTGTCTGATTCTTTCAATAACACTTGATGATACCCACTGGCCAAATTAAGTGTAGTGAGATATCTACAATGACCTAACTGATCTAATATTTCATCGATGCGGGGATGCGAAAAATTTGTTTAATGGTTGCGTCACTTAATTTCCTAAAATCTACTACTAGCCTCCATTTTCTATTACCATCTTCTCTCGCTTTCTTTGGCACCCAAATTATGGGAGAATTCTAGGGCGATGGGCTGGGAATAATTATGTCGTCTTCCAACATTTTGGTTACTTGCTTATTGATTTCTTCCTTATGCGCTTCTGGAAGCCTGTACTGTCGTTGGTTGATTGGCGCCTGGTCTGTTTTTATTGGTATTTTGTGTTTTATACCTTTGGTGTGAGACAGTTTGTCGCTTTCCAAGAAAATCAATCGTGGAATGACTTAGTATGCCGTCTACGGATCTCTTTTCCTCAAAGTTTAAGTTTTCGTCTAGTTCAATTGTTTCTAATATTTTGGTTACCCTTTTGTGGTTATCAGTTTCCTTAATGTTATTTATTTTATGAGCTATGTCGTATTCTTCGTGTTCTAAATGATGAAATTTAATTATATTAATTTTAATATAATTAAACAGTAATTTTACACTATCTTGTCTGTCCACCACCAGTTACATAAATTATCCGAATTTCATTTTGAGATAATTTAAAAACCAGGTAAAAGAAATTTAAATGCAGACGCACTCAGCAGAGTACCACAGCCAGAACCTGAAGTAGCTATGGTTAAGGCTCGTTCTATGGGAAGAAAAAAATACAAACAAAAATACAAAAGAACCTGAAGGACATTCCGACGACGAGCAATACCTGGTTAAAGAAACAGAAAATACAGAAAACTGCTCACCAATAAAAAGAATATAATGACAGTACTACGCAATTTCCACGATTCACCATTATTAGGACATCAGAGTGCACTGAAAAATTTTCCAGAATTAGAAGACATTATAGATGGAAGGGAATACGTTACCAAATTAAAGATTATGTAAAAAATTGAAAAAAATGCCAAATCAACAAAAGTTTAAGGCTTGCCAAAATGTCAATGACATTGACCGACACGCCTTCAAGACCATTTGAAAAAGTTTATATGGACATGGTGGGAATTCTCCCAGAAACCACATCGGAAAATAAGTACATTCTGACTTTTTAAGATGCTTTTTCAAAATTTTTCATTTGTGCGCCTATTCCTGATGCAGAATCTAGCACAGTAGCAAAAGCTTTTTACAACGAAGTTATTACCCGCTACAACATACCAAAAATTTTAGTCACAGATAATGGTACGAATTTTACATTAAAATTGTTCTCAGATACATGCAAGATGATAGGTGTTAAAAAATTACATATAACGCCATATCACCCACAAGCAAACGGTTCTCTAGAAAGAAGACATAGACCCTTAGCGGAATATCTTATGAGTTTCGTTAAAGAAGATGGTTCAAATTGGGATCAGTGGTTGCCATCAGCAATGCATGCTCACAACAGTACGGTACATATTACCACCAGACGAACACCTTTCAGAATACTATACGGTTTTAACACCCACATGCCAACGAAACTACAAGAACATCATTTTTCAACACAGAAGATCAAAATAAGTTATTAAAATATCAAATACATAGGTCCCACGAACTAATAAAGGAAAATCAGGAAAAGTCAAAGGAAAACGTCAAGAAGCGGTATGACAAGGAAACACACCCGGTAATTTTTAGAGCAGGAGAATAGGTTTTATGAAAAAATCAAACGAGGGAAAACTAATTTAGCCCTATTTGGATCGGACTCAACGAAATAGTAAACATAAACAGTCCAGTAACAACGACTGTACAAATCGGACGAAAATGGAAAAAGTACCACCATAATTTAATAGAACCGTTCCACCAAAATTAAATTAATATTAAATTCGATTATCTAAACCTCTACAAAAAACATCCTACAATAAAATAATACCGAGTATGCACGAGAATTAAATTTCCAGACTAAACAAAATTCAAAAAAATGCAAAACATAAAATTCCGTATGAAAAAAAAGCAATAATAATTATTAAAAAATTAATAACACTTTGACCATATGAAACGAAATGCATAGTATTGCAGCACCTGCACAGTAAAGTGAGAACAACACTCAAAATAATAAGCCATATAGATATACAAGAATCAAATTACAGTCAAAACGCATATGACACAAGCATATGCACAACTATGAAAATTTTTGTTTTGGACATAAAAGTATAAAATTCCTAAACATGATAACCAAAATAATTCCAACATATAAGAATATTAATTAAAATAAACAAATTCTAGATGGAAGAAATAAAATTATAATAATAAAAATCATAATTATTATAATAATAAAAATAAAATAAAATGAATCAACTGACAGTTTGACCATAGGTGTATGGAAATATACTTAATTGACTATTATAGAATGGTATGAGAATTACTTACTTATATGGCCATAACAACCGAATATCGATTTAGGCCGAAAATAACATGCTTCGCCAGCCATCTCTGTTCTTCGCTAGCTAGCGTCAGTTAGAAATTCTAAGCGCCGTCAGGTTCTCCAGTACTTGGTCTTTCCACTGGAGGTTTGGTCTTCCTCTTCTGCGTCGTCCTCCAGCGGGTTCCGAATATAACACCTTCTTAGCTAGAGCGTGTTCTTCCATTCGCTCGACATGACCTAGCCAGCGCAGCCGCTGGACTTTTATGCGCTTTACTATGTCAATATCGACATACAGCTCGTACAGCTCATGGTTGTACCTTATTCGGTACTCGCCACCAACGCAAATAGGTCCAAAGATCTTGCGTAGGACTTTTCTCTCGAAAACTCCAAGCATTCGCTCATCCGTGGTCGAAATTGTCCAGGCTTCAGCGCCATATGTTAGGACAGGCATGATCAGGGACTAGTAGAGTGTAGTTTTCGTTCTTCGAGAGAGGGCTCGACTTCTCAATTGCTGACTCAGCCCAAAGTAACACCTGTTAGCAAGAGTTATCCTACGCATGATCTCCAGGCTGACGTCATTACAGTTGTTAATGCTGGTTCCAAGAGAGACGCTACTTCAAAAGCGTAGTTGTCAACAGTGACGTGCTGTCCAAGACGCCGAGACTCTTTGTTTGTTGACACTAGATACTTCGTCTTGCCCTCGTTCACCGTAAGACCCATCCGACGCGACTCTCTTTCCAACTCTGAGAATGCTGCACTGACTGCTCGCGTGTTCATGCCGATTATGTCAATATCGTCGGTATACGCTAACAGCATGACAATTTTGTTGAAGATAGTGCCATTATGTCGTAGATCAGCAGCTCGTATTATTTTCTTCATAATAAAATTGAAGAAGTCGCACAATAACAAATCACCTTGTCTGAAACCCCGTTCGGTATTAAACGGTGCGGAGAGGTTCTTCCCAATTTTCACTGCACAACGGGAGTTATGCAGTGTCATTCTACAAAGTCGAATGAGCTTTGCAGGAATACCGAACTCAGACATTGTTGCGTAGAGGTAATCCCTTACCGGACTGTCGTAAGCGGCCTTATAATGAACAAATAGGTGGTGTGTGTCGATCTGTTTTTCTTGGGTCTTCTCCAGGATTTTCTTTCTCAATGAACCTAGCGTCTTTACTATTCACAACCGATCGTTTTCTTGGAACCCACATATCCGAATAGTACGCCTTCAACAGATTTTGGATCGAATTTACCGATGTTTGCTTCTTTGATAAGGGCTCCAATTTACGTCAAATGGTCAACGTTGGTCTTCTCACCGGACCACAATTCCTCTGGTGTTTTGTTTTCGTTATGTTTATTAAGGCATCTATTTCTAATGGACGCAGCTGTATTTATTAGCTCTGCCCATAATGCATCCGGCAGGCCTCTATCTAATCTAATCTAAACATTGCCATTTCGACAAACGTGCGATTTGTTAATTCTGAAAGCCCATTTTATTCAGGTGTGTGCGGAACCGTAGTTTGATGTTTTATTTCAGCGTTGTCCAAAAAACTTTTAAAATTTCGATTACAATATTCCATTCCGTTGTCAGTTCTGAGAACTTTCATTCAACTGGTTCTCAACAAGAGCCTTGAATAAGATACATGTCTTTAGTGCGTCACTCTTTTTGTTAAAAAAATAAACACAAATAATCTTTCTCGAAAAATCATCGACAAACGTTTTAAAATATTTAAATTTTCCAAGAGATTCGTGCCGCATTTGAATATATATCAGAGTGAATTTTCTGCAATGGTTTTGTTGTTTTCGTTTGGCTTTCAGCGAAAGGCAATTGGGTTTGCTTGGCTTTAATACAAACTGTGCTGTGATCTTCCTTAAATTTATCGGGAAGTCCGAACACTATGTTGCTTGAGAGAATTGTAGTTCAGATGACCATTTGTGTCATTTCGTAATCGATTCCACTCGAATATGCTTTGTACTCGCACTCATTAGAACCTGTTCATGTTCACTCATATAGTATAGTCCATTTCCATTTTCAGCTCGAATAATTTCTTCATTATTCTCGTTTAAAATGTGTGCTTCATTATTTTGGAAGATCACTTTATAACCTGTTGTTGGGGCTTTCCTTCTTTCTGTCGCCTACTTCTAATAAACGAGTATATACCGTAGTTACGGCTATTTTCACTCTGAGCATCAAATGCTGATTGAATGTCCTTGTACTCCTCGGAGAGTCCATCCAAGAGTATCACAACCAACAGGTCGTCATCTAGTTTAGCGCTTTTAGTTCTGTTAGCCGATTAACAATAGTTTTGAATTCACTCACATACTCTCCCACTGATTGTCCTGGTGGCATTCTCAGGTTAGTAAGTTCTAAATTCTTCGGTTTTTTGTCGTGGACCAGTTTTGTCCAAACTATGTGCAAGGTATTTCCAAATATCCTTGGATGTTTTTAAATTGGTGGTGAGTGACGCAATATTTGGCTCCATAACTAAAATTAGCTCTCCTTTCGCGTCCAAGTCTTTTTCGTCCCATGATTCACGTTCTACTCTTCAATTAGTTGGTCGTACTACTTGCCCTTTTACGTATTTCAAAAGTATTGTTCTATGAAGCACAGCTTCCATCTGTGCCCTCCATGTTAAAAGATTGTCACCATTTAGCACTGCAACCCCGTCATGTATAAGAATATTGTTGCTGCTCGTGGCCATTCTTTTGTTGGAAAAAAAAACTTTCTTTCACAAATGTTCCGGTAATGAACTTTTAATTTAATCCAATTTAGCGATTAGCTGGGCCCATAACCTGTTAGAAAAGTCCAATAAATAAGCCGATGTTCTTAGATTTATGTTCTAGATATATATTTATTGTTGAGTTTCGATGTGTACATTTCGGTTGCCAAAATCAAAACGGAAGAGACTAAATAAGTAACGAAACACATCACGTAACAAGCAAAGTAAAAGGCAGCAAGAGAAGTGTCAAACAGTCGAATGTTGAAATTGAATATACCACACTTGTCAGTTAAGACTGTATTTTGCAGTACAATATTACAACAACTTTCCTACATAATTCGTAGTTCTGCACTTACGTAAGCATACCAACAATGTTTAGACATTCCATGATAATTAAAATCACGTGAATTACTCATGTGTGTGAATATCAAAAAGATGCTTTCTCATATAATTGGTACGTATATACATACATGTGGTGTGAATCAATTGTGGATTGTACATTGTGTGTTATATGTTGGTATGTGGGTAGATCGACTTGTGGATAGTATTAGAAAAATGGTATATAAACTGCCAGCGTACTGAAGGCAGTCACTTTTTAGTTTTGAGTCTACTTGAATAGTGAAGTGTAAATACTGCGATCCTTACGAGGCCCTCCAGTATTAGTGAAATAAATAATTGTAATTCAAAGTGAAAAGTACCAGAAATAAAGTGAAGACATAAAAGCGCAAGTATAATTAACCCTGTTTTATAACACCTAACCAGTAATATAGTCCCGAAAGATACTTGAGAGCTTGGGTTTAGATGTGAATCTTGTGTGTTCCATCCTTTGGTCTAGCTGTTAGGTATTTAGGGAGGGTTGTGGAAAAATAGTACTCAACAGTCTCACCAAAATATATTCCAGGAGATATTTCCTGTTTAAGTAAGGGATTACTAAGTGCAGGTCTTTGATTGCATTTTCCTTGTGATTTGATGTTGCTAAAAGGTGTGCATGATAAATTTAACTCATGTCCATATTCTTTACATTTAATATAGAGAGGCGTGTTTTTCTTTTTTAAGTATTCATTTCTTGGGTGCTTCTTTTTATTGCAAAAGCAACATGTAGGAACTCTCCTTTGGTTATTTTGGTGACTTACGTTACGTGACTTATTTTGGTATTTGTCCATTCCGAGTTGAGTATTGTTCTGGTGAAATGCCACTGTATTGCTGGCTTCAATATGGTGAATGTTGTATGAATATAGGGCTCCCATATAGAACTGATTCAACCATTGTCCTATTTCGAGCAGAATACCCGTGTTTACGACTTCCTACGCTAGTTCTTCTAACGTGCCCGTCTTACCTAACATATGAGTTTTTAGCAACGGGTCTCGAAGGCCCTATATAAAAGATGTCATCGCATACCCCTCTAGCTCCCTTAACAACGCATGGTTTCCGATTCCACCGTATCTCTTTTTTAGCTTTTCGTGCTAAAATGCACCCAGAAGTACTGGGAGTGGTCTAGTAACGGTCTGTGATATTTCATCAATACTAATTTTTACCTTTAATTCCGGTTGTACTTCTGGTTGTGGCTTTTATTGTGTTATTCGTACTAGTGTACGACGACGAAGAGGTGTCTCTTAGGCAGCGTTCTCTTTCGAGATTTCTCACTTTTGCTTGGAGTGCATTGAAATTTGCTTTTTCTTTTAATAAATCTTCTAATTCCTTATTTCTGTTAAAGGTCTGAAGTTTAATTAAAGTTGATACAATAGAGATAGCCTTGTATATTGCAGTCTAGTTTTTTGGTTAATGTGTCCATATGTCCCCAAATATATAACAAAAACAAAAATGAAATGCGTTAAAAGTTGAACGTAAAACACCTTGTATATACATGATACCTCGCAGTAAACTACTGGCTGCACCATAAATATCGTGGCTACTTTTCTATGCCATACATTTACATCCAATAATACCCAATAAAAAATTACGTTCCCTAGGATTTTTAGTTGACGGTGGACATGGTACTTGAACCGAGACCACACTCACTTTTTAGTCCGTTAGTTAATTTTAACTCGAGCACTTGTAACTTGGAGGAGATTGCCCGATAACCCCAATTACAGATGATGGTGTTGATCTTCCACCACCCGACTATGACGAGGTTGAAACGTGCATTTCAAGGCTGAAGAACAACAAAGCTGCAGGTGCTGATGGCCTGCCTGCCGAGTTGTTTAAGACCGGAGGCGATGAGCTGCTCACCCGCATGCACCAGCTCATAAGCAGAATATGGTCGGATGAAAGCATGCCTGATGATTGGAGGCTCAGTGTCCTGTACATAAAAAGGAGACCCCACAATTTGCGCCAACTACCGTGGAATAAGTCTCCTGAGCATCGCATACAAGATTCTATCGAGCGTACTGTGTGAAAGGTTGAAGCCTATGCTCAGCAACCTGATTGGACCGTATCAGTGTGGCTTCAGACCTGGTAAATCCACCGTCGACCAAATTTTCACACTGCGCCAAATCCTGGAGAAGACGCAAGAAAAACAGATCGACACACACCACCTATTTGTTCATTATAAGGCCGCTTACGACAGTCCGGTAAGGGATTACCTCCACGCAACAATGTCTGAGTTCGGTATTCCTGCAAAGCTCATTCGACTTTGTAGAATGACACTGCATAACTCCCGTTGTGCAGTGAAAATTGGGAAGGACCTCTCCGCACCGTTTAATACCGAACAAGGTGATTCGTTATCATGCGACTTCTTCAATATTATTATGGAGAAAATAATACGAGCTGCTGATCTACGACATAATGGCACTATCTTCAACAAAAGTGTCATGCTGTTAGCGTATGCCGACGATATTGACATAATCGGCATGAACACGCGAGCAGTCAGTGCAGCATTCTCAGAGTTGGAAAGAGAGTCGCGTCGGATGGGTCTCACGGTGAACGAGGGCAAGACGAAGTATCTAGTGTCAACAAACAAAGAGTCTCGGCGTCTTGGACAGCACGTCACTGTTGACAACTACGCTTTTGAAGTAGTAAGGGACTTTGTCTATCTTGGAACCAGCATTAACAGCAGTAATGACGTCAGCTTGAAGATCACGCGTAGGATAACGCTTGCTAACAGGTGTTACTTTAAGCTGAGTAAGCAATTGAGAAGTCGAGCCTCTCTCGAAGAACGAAAACTACACTCTACAAGTCCCTCATCATGCCTGTCCTAACATATGGCGCTGAATCCTGGACAATTTCCACCTCGGATGAGCGAATGCTTGGAGTTTTCGAGAGAAAAGTCCTACGCAAGATCTTTGGACCTATTTGCGTTGGTGACGAGTACCGAATAAGGTACAACCATTAGCTGTACGAGCTGTATGCCGATATTGACATAGTAAAGCGTATCAAAATCCAGCGGCTGCGCTGGCTAGGTCATGTCGAGCGAATGGAAGAACACGCTCCAGCCAAGAAGGTGTTATATTCGGAACCCGCTGGAGGACGACGCAGAAGAGGAAGACCAAACCTCCGGTGGAAAGACCAAGTACTGGAGAACCTGACGGCGCTTGGAATTTCTAACTGGCGCCAGCTAGCGAAAAGCAGAGATGGCTGGCGAAGCATGTTATTTTCGGCCTAAATCGATATTCGGTTGTTATGGCCACATAAGTAAAGTAAGTACTTGTAACTTGTAACCCGGAAAATGAGAAGATGACCACACGGTTTCATTGCATAACAAATTCTGAATCTTTATTGAATATCTATTGGATTTTATAGCTAAAATCAATAAATCGGCAAGCTCATCATATTTTATATGCAATATAAAATATGCAATACCAAAATTGTGTATAGTTTGACCATGAATTAGTTCGTTGCTTACTATATTCCTATACCTACATATATGTATATATATATATATATATATATGCATATATATTTATATATATATGTATACATATACATATATATATATATATATATATATATACATATATATACACACACATATATATATATATATATATATATATATATATATATATATATATATATATATATATATATATATATATATATATACACGGTGTACAAGCTTAAATCCGCTGTTTTTCGGTAAAAAACACTTTTTTTTTTCATAGAAAGCCAAAAATTAATTTATTCAAAGTATTTGCCCTCACTAGCTATACATTTTTCCCATCTCTCGGGCAATTTGTGGATACCATGCCAAAAGAATTCCTCATTTTTCGAGGCAAACCACTCGTTCAACCATTTTCCGACGTCTTCATACGAATCGAAGTGCTGTTCGGCGAGAGCGTGACCCATCGACGAAAAGAGGTGATAGTCAGAAGGGGCCAGGTCTGGTGAATAAGCGAGATGAGGTAGCACCTCCCAATCGAGTGTGTCCAAGTAGTTTTGGACCAGTTTTGACGTGTGCGATGGGGCGTTGTCGTGGAGAAAAATCAGCTTCTCATGTCTTTGTTCATAACCAGGCCTTTTTTCACCCAAAGCACGGCACAATTTCACTAGTTGTTGGTGATAGCGGTGAGCATTGACAGTTTCACCAGGTTTCAATAGCTCGTTGTAGATGACACCCTGCTGATCCCACCAAAAGCACAGCATCGTCTTGCGTGTTAAGCGATTTGGTCTTGGAGAAGAAGTTGCTGGTTGGCCGGGATCGACCCACGATTTTTTTCGTTTAGGATTCTCAAAGTATATCCACTTTTCATCGATGCAGGAACGACTTTCTTTTTTGTCTAGCAAGCAAGATTTCGCATGTGTTTTGGCGTCGCTCCATCTGCCTATCGTTCAACTCATGGGGTACCCATTTTCCAAATTTTTGAACTTTCCCCATGGCTCGTAAGCGTATGGAAATGGCTTGTTGAGTAACACCTAACTGTTCGGCAAGCATTTTTTGCGATTGGGTGTCGTTCTCATCCAAAAGAGCCTGTAAATCATGGTCCTCAACTTTTCTGAGTTTATTTTCACGTTTCTTGTCACTCAAATCAAAATTGCCTTCTTTGAACCTACGAAACCAGTCTTTGCAAGCGGTTTCCGGTAGCGCACTGTCTCCACAAGCATTCGATGCGACTCAGCAGCAGATTTGTTTAAATTGAAGCAAAAAAATAGAGCTTCCCGCATATGCTCTTTTTCTGGCACGTAGTTTCGTGACATGATTATACGAGGAAAAATGTATGTTGTTATATGAAATCACTGATGATGTTTACTAATTGATGTAAACAGATGTCGTACTCATAAAAAAAAGGATACATAGTCGATAATAGCTCAATATACTCACTAACGCCATCTACGAGCAAACAGCGGATTTAAGCTTGTACACCTGGTATATATGTAAATTAATTATTGCCGAACGGCGAAATCAAAAAAATATATTTTCACCTTGAGCTTAAGCTCAACTTTATTTCTTCATCTTCAACTTAAAACTAACTCACAAAATTGCTTAATGCTAAACCTTTGCCAAAAATCCCTATCTACGTCACGTTGCACTAGCATGTGCTGGGAACCAACTTTCGCAACGCTTGCAAGTATTGCCTTGCGCGTGTGGTGTAATTCGACTGTTGCGACATTCCGCATTTGACACCTTGCAAAACGTGGGAATGTTAACTCCCCTCCTTCTTAAAGAAACGTCTCATTTCTCTCAATTTCTTCTGAAATGCTTTTAACTTTACTTAACATGCTATCAAATAATTTTTTATTTGATTTTATTTTCTTAATTTCATAACATTTAATTATTGCTTTAGCTACAATAAAAGATATGTAAGAGATACAGATTATGGTAAGCAGTGACAGAATGGAATATACTGTTGGTTGTCTTTTAACTTCTTGCTTTATTGAATTTAAAAAATTTATATTTTCGAATTTTAGTTCTTCATTAGTGCTCTCTATATATTCAATTATTTCAAATTGATTTGGCTTATTATTTTTTTAAAAAATTTCTAATTATGGCTGTTGGATTTTCGTAAGTTACATTATCGATTTTTGTCTTGTTTTCAAAAGTTATCAAGTAAACTCCTTGAAGTTTTTGGTCATTTACTACATGTTCTCCTGAAATTAAAATTGTGCCATCTTTCAGCACCTCCAAATCCTTATTTCCTTCTTTAATTTTTGTGCAATTGCCCTTATTATTATTTAGTAAATTTGAAAAACATGATTTTTTATAATTAAATTTACAAAAATTTCCATTTAGTTCAGCTTTACAGCTTTCGACATTATAAAAAAGATTTTTACACTTTACAATTTCTTTTTCTATTACAAGTTTGCCATCAGGCTGTGATATTGCTCTTGATTCAAATAAATTACAATTTTTTTCAACAATAGGATATTTAATGTGAATAACTATTATATCATTATTTTGTAATATTTTAAATTTTGATGCGTCCATTAAATCAGTCAGCGTAATTTTTTGATGTTCGTGATCAGTGATATCTTGTATTTCTTTGAGGTTAAGGATCGCAGGGTTTAGGATGCCCATTTTGGATAATGTTATAGTCTGTATTGTGTTCTGTAGTTCATTTATTATTAGTCTATTTCTGTATCTAGTAGTCAAGGTAATCTGCAAATTGGTTTGCGTATTCTGGAGTGAATTAGTCAGATCTGTAATGGCTTTAAATATTGCGGAGTTCGTTGTCCTTTGTCTATTGTTATTTTCTATCAATTCATTAAGATTTAAGTTGACTTTAACCATGTCATCATGGTCGGGACTTCCTGATATCCATTTCCAAATGGTTCCTAATTCATTTATTCCTCTTTTAGCCCTATAATTTGTCTGGATTAATTGCCGGAGCAAAGTATCAATTAGCTGTAATTCTAAATCTATTTCTTTATGTTGTGAACGGCTTACATTTTCTTCGGTATCAAAATAATTTCGCTTTTTGCTTAAAATTTCTTTAGTTTCTTTTATTATATTGGAGAAATACGTCAAATTCGTGATATGGAATATGTCACCATATTCCTTGAAAATTAATGCTTCCCCGTTCTGTACTAATAAATAGTCTTCACGGGTATAATCTATTACTTCAGCTGTGGTAATTACAAAAATTATACTCAAGACAAACATTTTCTGAAAATATTATAAGAAAATTGAAAAAATATTAATTACTAATTGTTTTCCACTAGGGATGATCATAAAAAGATTACGTTCTAATATTATTCTTATGGATAATTCTATTCCTACTGTATATTCTAACCCTATTCCCTAAATCTTCCTTTACCTTTTGTTTCTTGAATCTCGGTTGGAGTTTATTCCTCTGGCCTATTAGTTTCTCATAAATTATGTCGCCATCTTTGTATGTTTTTACATTACTTGGGCCATTTCTATTTAACATTTTTTCCTGTGCCTTTTTTAGCTTTCTATAAGTATCACTATGATCGATTTTATTAAAAATAATCTCCGATGGTTTTTGATCAACTACTGAGTGAATAGTTTCGTTGTACTGCTGTACCGCCCTAAAGAAACATTCAACGTCGTCTATTAATTTGTATTCTTCTTTTAAACAGCGGGCTATTTCAACTAATGTCGAATGGGCTCTTTCTATTTGACCATTTGTAGTGCTGTGACGCGGCGTACAATAAAAAATTTCTATGCCTAATCTTTGTATTAGTGTTTTAAATTGTGGAGTTATAAATCCAGGTTCGTTATCAATCGTCATCCTTTTTGCAAAGGGAAAACTTTGCAACAAGTCCAAGACTTTTTCGTCTAAATCCGATTTATCTTCGATATGCTTTATAATGAGGAATTTGGAATAAGGATCAATGCAAGTCATGAATTTCAAATTTTGCGCGTAAAATATATCGATATTTAAATACTCCCCCTCCTTCTTTGGAATTGGAGCCTCTCCAATTTGTGTTCTTTGAGGATGTCTATTGTATTTATTTTTATTACAGATTCCGCAGCTTCGGACATGTTGTTTAAAATCAGGAATCATGTGAGGCCAGTAGTATTGCTTACAAATTTGTAAATAATTTTCTTTGTAGCTTCTGTGAGCTCTAATGTGAGTTTGAACAATAATTGATTGTTGATCGTCCTTATTTGTAATGTCTATTGGAAAAGATCTTGTATAGACAAATTTTATAGTGAAAATGTTTTTAATGGTTTCTTTGAACACATAAAGATCCTCTGGTGCACAATATATACCGGTTACTATATTTGGCCTCAAATATTCTTTTAAAATTGTTAATAAATTTTCCTTAGTATCAAATTCTATTATGTGTCTTGTCCTGTTAAAAGTTGTGACTGATTCGTGAATGGTAAATGTATTTTTTGATAGGAGAATTTGTTGCTTAAATTCATTTAGTGGTTTCTTTGTCTCTATTATCGTTAAATTATCACTGCTTTCAATCGAGTGCTGCGTTTCCAAGATTGATTCGGTCGCAGACAAGTGGTTTAACCATTGTCTTGAAAAGGCGTCGGCCACTACATTGGCCGTGCCAGGTTTATATATCATTTTCGGTGAGAACTCTTCTATAAAAGCTCGCCACCTTTTTATTTTAGAGTTTGGATTTCGATTTGAAACAGCGAAAGTCAATGGCTGATGGTCAGTATGGATTTCTAAATTAGACACTCCGTATAGATAATT
Organism: Megamerina dolium; assembly: GCA_963854835.1. Lineage (NCBI taxonomy): Eukaryota > Metazoa > Arthropoda > Insecta > Diptera > Megamerinidae > Megamerina > Megamerina dolium. The sequence goes on from OY978530.1 coordinate 55,669,271, forward strand.
TCTTAGATTTTTTAGCGACCACACAATTGCGTAGAGTTCTTTCTCATTTGTCGCATAATTTTGTTCTGTAGAATTCAAGGTTTTTGAGATAAATGTAATGGGTTTTCCTTCTTGACTCAGTACAGCTCCTACTGCTACATCTGAGGCGTCTGTAGTTAATATGAATTTTTTATTGAAGTCGGGTTGTGCGAGTTCAACTTGGTGGGTAAGTAAATCCTTAAGCTTTTGAAAGGCTGATATTCCTTCTTCATCTAATTGAATTTCTGTTTTCTTTGACACGTATTGAGAAACTGCCATTCTCGCCTGCTAAATGTTTTGTTAATGGTTTCGCTATGCTTGCGTAATTTTTGACGAATTTACGATAATATCCTACAACTCCAAGAAAGCTTCTCAACTGTCTAAGCGTTTTGGGTAGAGGATAATTTTTTATTGCATCTATTTTGTTAGGATCGGTTTTTATGACACCGTGGGCTATAATGTAACCTAAGAACTCGACTTCTTTTGCATAAAACTTTGATTTTTCTAACGAGATTTTCATATTTGCCTCTTTAAGCTTATTTATTATTAATTTTAAATGCGAACTATGATTTTCTAAGGTATCCGAGTAAACGATAATATCGTCAATGTAGACATGACATATCCTACCTATAAATTCACGCAAAATGTTATCCATTGCTCTTTGGAATATACTAGATCCATTTTTAAGACCAAATGGCATACGCAAAAATTCATATTTTCCGTTATTAACGGAAAATTCCGTTTTTTCTATATCTTCTTTTTTCATCAATATCTGGTAAAAGCCAGATTCCAAATCGATCGTAGAAAAGTACTTTGCCTTTCCAAGATTAGACAATATAACATTGCAATCCGGAATAGGGTATTTATCCGATATGGTCTGTTCATTTAATTTTTTATAATCAATGACCATACGTAATTTTTGTGTACCGTCGTCATTTGTACCCTTTTTTGGTACGACCCATATGGGTGAGTTATATGGGCTTTTACTCTCACGAATAATGCCATTTTTTAATAAATTTTTTATTTCGTCGTTGACGAAACTATTTGCAGAAAGAGGATAGGGATATTGCTTGCTCCATATGGGCGCTTCAGCAATTGTTCGGATTTCCGCTTTAATATCCGTTCGAAATGGCAAATTTAAATTAATATTTGAATGAATGTTTGCTACATCCTCCCTTATTTTCCTATTTAGTGATTCCAAGTTTTCTTCATTTTTTAACTTCACTTCGATTCCTAAATCATTTTCTATTTTATATAGGATATTTTCTGTATCCTTTTTTCCTTTCTTACTTGAATTATATAAGTTGTCTTCACTTAAAGACTCATTGCTGCCAAAATTTAAAAATTTTTCTGAATGATCACCACATTGTAGAATTCCTTTTTCAAAATTTAAAATTATTTTTGCTTTTTTTAGAAAATTATACCCTATCAAGATGTCTGTTTCTAAATTGGGTATTTCGTAAAACCTTTGTGTTATTCCGAATAATGTGGCTACATAAAAATGTTTAATAATCGTAAAACCATTTATGGTTCTGACTCTTTTTTTTATTATAAGCTCCTCTTTGTTTTGAAATGTGTTCGGACTGCAGTAGCAACTAGTAGCACCGCTGTCAATTAAAATTGTATATTTTCCTCATTAATGTTATTTATCCGCTGTGCTTTATGCTGCGGTTGATTACTAACTTGCCCGCTACCCAGTGGTCTCTTTTAGGCTTGCTGAGCATATTGCGTATTAAAAGGATATTGAAAATTTGGTCTCTGTTGATACTGATATCTTTGATCATTAAAACCATTGAAGTTTTGCCTTCTGTAACTATTGTGAGTAGGGGGAACGCGTTGTGTCGACGGGTCGACTTCCATTGGCTCAGGTCTGGAGCTTTTAATAAAATTTTGGTTAAAATTGTTGGCTTGATTTGAATTGCCTGGATTAAAATAATTTTGCCTATCTCCCCTAGGAAAACGCAAGACGTTTTGTGTCTGTTGTTTATTGTTGTAAATTGGATTAGGTTTAACAAATTGTTGAGCGAAACTTGCTCTGACATGATTAGCCTCAAGCTCCTGGGCTTTAGCTAAAGCGTTTGGCAGGTCAACGGGCGAAATTGAAAATAAAATATCGTTTAGAGGACTATTTAGTCCGGTTATGAACACGCGAAGGGCATATTGCCTATTTTTGCTATTTAATTCATTCGTAAGGGGGCTATTTGAACCATGCGTCATGATGGTTTTATTTATTAATAATGTTAACTTTTTGTTAACTTCATTGTAAAAATCTAACAGTGTTTTCTTTCCCTGCCTCATAATGCTCAATTCCTGTTCAATGAGATGTACTGGCCGTTTGTCAGCATACGCAAAGTCGAGCCTGCTGACTATGGCATCAAAATGCAAAACAGTCCCATGGTTCGTGAGGACGTCGTTTGCCTAGTTAACTATTTTGTTGCGCAAAATAGTGAGAGCCGCGAAATATTTCCTACTACCTTTTGTATATAAGCTTAATGAATTATGAGCGGCTTCGCGCCAACTCACATACGTATTTTCTTTACCCGAAAATACTGGTAGCGATTTTATAACGTCTAAAGTTTCTTCACATATAATCCTTTCATCTATAGTTTGCTGAGTGTATTCTATTACTGTACTTCCTGAACTCAAATTTCCTACTTCAGTTTTAAGCCTAGTTATTTCTGCCTTCAGTTCTGCTGTACTCCTTGCAATAATCCTAGTGACCACATCCTCGGTCAATTGAGATGTCGAGCTACTTGTCGTCATGGTTGCGAATAAATTAACTAGCTCGTCCAGTATGTAATTTCTTTAATTTGAATAATTAAAATATTTATTATACGAAATAATATAGTAATTTCTAATCAACTAATTTTGTGTACAATATAATAATTAATTTTCCGTGACAATAAGCTAAATTATTTAATTTTGGTTTTATTTTGATAAAATCACAATTTTCAATAATAAACTTAAACTTTACTTATCGCTGTCACTTCAGGTGTCTGCTTGCTGCTTTATCCTATTCGCCCACTTATTACTTGTATCACCATGTGCTACTGTCTGTACGTTGATTTTGCTTTTCTTCCGTTGTTGTTCGCAGCGATTTTTCGCTTACATATTTATGCGCCCCTTGATAATATTTTTATTGAAATTTTAGTTCACTTTTCACGACGTGTAATCGTTTTATCCTTTTAACTTTGTCCACTTGTTGATTCTTTTGTAGAAGTTTATTTTACAAATATTTTCAAGGTTGTTTTAACTTGTTAATTTTAAATCTGTCTTTACGATTCGCATAATTAGATTTAATTAGATTAATGTGGATTTAGTTTTTTAATTTTCGTTAAATTTCCTGTGATTTAATTATTTCTTATATTTTATATTTCCACGAATTTTTATTAAATTTTTTATTGTTCTTTGTAAACATTTAATAAAATACCATATCACGAATTTATAATTAAAGTGAGAATTTATTATTTAAATTAAATTGCAAGAAACACCGTGCTCCTTCACTTGCAACTTTGTAACACTTTTGTGCGAATTTTTTGTTCAATTTTTAATCTCACTATTTGCTGTTCCGTTTTTGATTTATATTAATTTATATTTTTTGTTCCTTTAATTGATTAAAATTTTGGTTAAATTTTTAGTTGGGTTTTTTTGTTTTTTGGTTGGTTTATAATTTTATGGCACTCGCGTATCCTTACTTTGTATTTTTAGGATTTATTTTGCGTTGCCCCACGTTGGGCGCCAATTAATTATTGCCGAACGGCGAAATCAAAAAAATATATTTTCACCTTGAGCTTAAGCTCAACTTTATTTCTTCATCTTCAACTTAGAACTAACTCACAAAATTGCTTAATGCTAAACCTTTGCCAAAAATCCCTATCTACGTCACGTTGCACTAGCATGTGCTGGGAACCAACTTTCGCAACGCTTGCAAGTATTGCCTTGCGCGTGTGGTGTAATTCGACTGTTGCGACATTCCGCATTTGACACCTTGCAAAACGTGGGAATGTTAACTTGTATATATATATATATATATATATATATATATATATATATATATATATATATATATATGCGAGTACTTCAAAAACAGAGTATTATAATATTAATAATCGTGAAGGAGAACTTAAAACTAAATTTTAAAAAAATAGATAAAAACTTAAAATTAGGAGCAAATTATAATAATAATAATGGAGAATTGCTGAAGGATTGATGGAGAATTCTCATCCAACCAAGAAGTATGACGTATAAATTGGATAACAGTTTCGGAAGAACATGTTGAGAAGCGACATGATGATAAGTAGATCACTTTCTTCGATATGTACTGAGAGTAGACATACATTAGTGATGCTCAACAAAAATATGTGAAAGGCATTTCGGGAGGGAGAATGTTTTGTCGTGTATTGATTGATTGAATCTGGAAGGTCTACTCTCTTGCATACAAGCTGGTTCTCTTGGAACCAGCATTAACAGCAGTAATGACGTCAGCTTGGAGATCATGCGTAGGATAACGCTTGCTAACAGGTGTTACTTTGGGCTGAGTAAGCAATTGAGAAGTCGAGCCTCTCTCGAAGAACGAAAACTACACTCTACAAGTCTCTCATCATGCCTGTCCTAACATATGGCGCTGAATCCTGGACAATTTCCACCTCGGATGAGCGAATGCTTGGAGTTTTCGAGAGAAAAGTCCTACGCAAGATCTTTGGACCTATTTGCGTTGGTGGCGAGTACCGAATAAGGTACAACCATGAGCTGTACGAGCTGTATGCCGATATTGACATAGTGAAGCGCATCAAAATCCAGTGGCTGCGCTGGCTAGGTCATGTCGAGCGAATGGAAGAACTCGCTCCAGCCAAGAAGGTGTTATTTTCGGAACCCGCTGGAGGACGACGCAGAAGAGGAAGACCAAACCTCCGGTGGAAAGACCAAGTACTGGAGAACCTGACGGCGCTTGGAATTTCTAACTGGCGCCAGCTAGCGAAGAACAGAGATGGCTGGCGAAGCATGTTGTTTTCGGCCTAAATCGATATTCGGTTGTTATGGCCACATAAGTAAGTAAGTAAGTATACATTTGTTTAAGTGAGGGAGTTTTCCGACGGTGAACTATCAACGTCGTTTGCAGTGATGGCGGCGATGTTGCTGCAATTGGCTTTATAAATAAGAAGATCGCAAATTTCAGAAACGTTATAATATGTTATGTAATCAAAATAAATTGTAAACATTTGTATACCCTGCATAATGCAATATGCAAGGTATATTCATTTCGCTCAGATGTTTGTAACCACTTGAAGGAATCGCCGGAGATATATAAAGGTATACATATTCGTGATCAGCGTCACTTAAATTTTCGATTTAACGATGTCCGTCCGTCCGTCCGTCTGTCCGTCACCTGGCTGATTCGCACGATGACTTGAGCAAATATTGATCTATTGTGACGAAATTTGGCATAAGTAACCTATGATCCAAGAGGACGGAGGGGATTGATATTGGGCACGGTCAACAGCCACGCCCACACCAAGCATTCACAGCGACTAACCTCGAAATTTTCAAAATGTTTAACTTGCTATAACTCACTTAATATACTATTTGAGACAACAATACTTAGCACATAGCGTTACATTATGCTACTACATAACCTTGCCAGAAATGGGAGAGTCACGCCTACTTTTTATAGTAGCTCCCATACAAAGTGTCTGTACTTCTTTTAAATTCAAACAGCTGTAACTTTAACAATCTTCCGTCTACAAAAGCCATAATTAACACTTAGATTAACATGGTAGTCGAAAATAATCTGGCAAAAAATCAGCGTACCACGCCCACTCCTTCTTGGGTCTCCCATACAAAGTTGCGGAAATTAAAAAAAATGTTAACGGTTATAACTTGCAAACTGTTCAGCGTAGAACAACCAGATTTAAAGTATGGATTAGTATTGTAAGAGCAACTAGACTCACAGGAAATGGACTCCCCACGCACACTGTTTATAGTAGTCCTCATACAAAATGACCGAATTTCTTTTAAATTGAAATAGTTGTAACCTCTGCAATCTTCTGTCTAGAATAACTATAATTGAGACTTATGTGGTAGTCGGAAATAATCTGGCGAAAAATCAACATGCCACTCCTGCTACTTAATGGGGCTACCATACAAAGTTGAGATTATTCAAAACAAAATTAAACCGCTATAACTTACGAACTATTCAACGTAGGACAACCAAATTTAAAGTGTGGATTAATATTGAAAAATTAATTTTATTTACAAGAAAGAAGTAAGCAACACCCACTTTTTATATAGCTCCCATACTAAGCCTCGCATTTATCTTAAAAACCTCCTTTAAATTATCCCTTTTAGAACACTCATAACATACAAAGTATTTCGTCAAAGTCAACCATATTTCGGGTGTAAATTAGTAGTATATGCAAAAATTGTTTCTGAAAAAGTGGAAATAAAAGAAAAAGATGGATGTTCGAGTAAACTTTTTATACATATATCTACATATGCAGGGTATATTTTGGTCGGCCCTAGCCGACTGTGAGGTGATTTTCTTACTTCAACTATTGGCTGTATCCAAAATTAACACTTGTATGGCTTATGATGAATAGCTTGCTTGCTTCTTCCTCCAAAATCAAAACAAATTGTAAACAATTTACTTACTTCAGCTATTGGCTGTATCCAAAATTAACAATTGTATGGCATATGACGAAAATGCTTGGTTGCTTCTGTTCTGTTAATTTAAATGTATTTAAAATCTTATAAATTATATATATAAAAAATAAATAAATAAATATATGGCCTTTAAAGCCCAGAAGTGGTCATTGGCCGAGCTTCTCTTCAATTACTGTTGTGCGTGTTAAATTTTGGACAGTATTGGAAGGGACCTACTTATTTTAGCCGGTTCCGAACGGCAGAACCCTTGCGACATCACTTTTTCTGAACTTGTCACAGAGTTCTTTTAGAAGCTTTTTCATGGCAAGTTGTTACTCTCGGAAGAATTGCCAATTGCTTGCCGACAGGTGGGTACCGTTCGAAAGAAAAATCTTTTCGATATTAAATTTGTTATGCATGAGCCGGGGATTGAACCACGACCTACAGATCAGAAGGCGAACACACTAACCACTGAGCTACGGCACCCAATAATAACAACTTTAGTAATATTAACATAGAAACTTCAGATATACAAACAATTCCGGAAGGTATTCTAACAGTTTTAGGTTTTAGGACGTAACTCATGTGGCACCCATACATCGAGCTTCTTTTTGTATCCAGCCTTATTTAAATGGTTCCAAACGGTTTTTTGTGCAATGTGTAGCTCCTAGGCGTTAGAAACAGTGCTTACATGACGGTCAGACTCGAAGATTTCCATTATTTTATCGATATTTTCGACAATTGGCCTTCCAGAGCGTGGAGCATCTTTGACATCAAAATTACCGGAACGGATTAGAAGAAACCAAAATTGCACGTGATTGGCTGTTACAGTTGTAATGATATTACTAGTATTGCGCATACACATATGTAGCAGCAAACTAGAAATATGCTCGAAAAGATCACCGACTGACCTCCTACCCCGGTGCGTCTTCGTTTCTAAAACCTACTAACGAATGCGCAGGCAAGAAATATTTATCAAGCTACTTGCCGTAGCTGCTTATAGGCTTAAAAGCCGAAATGAGAAATAAATTAAAACACAAGGCGGTTTGCGTTCCAACTTAATCCTGATTTTATTATAAAATTTCAGTGGTATTTATACACAATAAGTTGTTGGAAAGTCAACAATGCTCCACCTCCAGCATTTCCATGCTGTCATAGTCAGCCAATCAAAATTAGCTGACTCTTCCAAAATTTTGGGTATTTAATATTATTGTATGATATTCAAATGTAAGCACATTCCATTGCATTAGTCAATGTTGACCTAATTATAGTTCGTTCGCATTCTTGCAATGGCATGTGCTGCTTGGTGGTTGCGAATGCAGCGAAATACACAGTGTCAAGTAACACAGCACGTTGCTGGCGACAATGAGTCGCTCAATGCGGTGCATTGCTTGGTGCATTAACGAAAGTGTTAATTGACGTGGGTCAATGCATTGGTTTTGTGCATTGGCATGTACTGTTAATTGACATGGGTAGTGCGATGTGTGTGGCATAGTACATGTATGTACACTACACCCATACCCTCAAGAAAAATTTTATTTGGATTTGTAAAAGATAAAGAAAATTTTTGTGTGGTGGAGGAGGCATTGCTGGTTTTTTACATATAGTCTTATTTTACTTATTTAGGGTTGATGTTAAATGTATAGTAATATGTGTATTGTGTACAATAAATTTAGTGTCTTAAGTACAATTTTAAATGGTTATTATGGTATGTCTTATACTTATTGTTTACGTTTAATATTGAATTTAGGCCTAATGTTTCTACAATTTCGTAAGGTCCGTGATACGGGCTCTGATTTTTTGTTCTACTTTCTAATTTCACATACACTAAATCTCCTATCTTAAATTTTATTGTATTTGTATTTTTGTCATAATTTTGTTTTCGTTTTTGTTTTGTTAATGATATTTCTGGCATTTTCAATTGATGTCTTGAGTTTCATTTTTAGCTCATTGGGATAATTTTCAATGTCGTATATTTTGTCTGTGTTATTTACACTGTCGCATGGCAGCGATGGTAATTTGCCGAAAACTAATTCGTACGGTGAATAGCCTGCGTCTACATGTGGTGTCGTGTTATACGCGAAAGTGTAATACGGTATCCATTTGTGCCATTCATAATCGTCGGTAAATGTAAGTAGATACTCGTTTAACGTTCTGTGGTTGCGTTCTAGTGACCCAATTGTTTGATGGTGATACGGAGCTGAGAATATTTGTTTTGTACCGAGTAATGTGCATACGTTGCGCATTAGTTCGTTTACAAATTCTGTCCATCTGTCTGATTTTAATGTATGTATGAAACCGTATTTGAGAATGAGTTGCTCAACGAGCGTAATTGCAATTGTTTTTGCGTCTTTTGTTTCAATGGGGTGCGCTATTACGAATTTGGACAAGTCGCATTGCATTGTCAATATGTATCTGTAACCGTTTGATATACGTAGTGGCCCTACTGTGTCAATTGATACTGTATGGAATGTTGAGGTAGGTGTGTCTGTTATGACAAGCGGTTCTTTTATGTGTTTTGTTACTTTATTTTGTGTACATTTCTTGCAGTTATTTATGAATTCTTTGACCATTTGTCGCATGTTTTTCCAAATGTATCTTTGTTTAAGTTTCAAGACAGTTTTTCTGATACCTAAGTGTCCTGATATGTTTGAACAGTGAAATTCGTCAATGAGTTTGTATTTCTCTATATTTCTTTTGATTTCTTTTGGAGCTTTATATATTAGTAATTTAATCGGCGCGCTTTTATTACTTTCTAATTCGTTATATCTCTTCTTAAATGCATTCATTTTTATCTTTTTAAATATGTAATCATCCTCACAAAGGGCTAGCTCCTTTATACGTGAATTTCTCAATGTACCATGTAGTTTCTCCAGCATTGAATCTTGATTCAAAGGGTCATCGCTACAGGTTACGTGCACTTCGTTATTAGTACTACTTATATCTTTAATTGTGAATTTTAATTTCATCAATTTTTTAACGTCATTAAAAGATGTACATTCCCAAATATGAAGTTGATCAGGCTTCTTAGGGTTTGTGTTTTCTTTAATGCTTCACCGGTATCAATATTTTTCTGCGCGTCTTTATTCATATTTTCTTTACTTAACTTTGCGGCCTTGCTCCTTGTTATAATATTTAATTTTTCTTCTTTTTCTGTCGTTGGTATCATTTGTCTTAATATGTCACTGTTAATTTTGATGCGAGAAAGTGCATCTGCATTTGTTTAAATTTTTCCTTGTTTATACACGATTTCAAAATCATATTCAGATAAATCTATTCTGATTCTTGTCAATTTGGACGATGGGTTTCTGTGGGAAAATAGTGATACCAGTGGTCTGTGGTCAGTCACTACAATGAATTTTCTACCATATAGGTATTTTTTTTTTTTTTTTTTTTTTTTTGTTAGCTTATTTTTTTTTTTATTGAATCTTTCTTAAATACGAGAAACTAACAATAAGTATTCAAATCTTACAAACTAAATAAAACTATGTGATATCCCCTACGTTCCATCACAATTTGGTGAGTCGCGAGATGTAGCAATTTTACAGCATATTCAGTGTGTCTTTTCTTTTTAATCGACGATGCCCCTTGCTCAGCAACAATTGCCTAGCAAGGGGATTCGGATGATTGTGTAATTTTTGAATGTAGCTTCTGCAGTACATTGCAACTTCCTCAGAAATTGTGGATACATTTAAATCTCGATGGATGTTAACGTTCCTCATATACCAAGGCGCGTTTACAATAATTCGCAGACACTTGGATTGTATTCGCTGCAATTTTTCGATATTAGAGGGAGATGCGGTGCCCCAAAACTGAATACCATAAGTCCAGATTGGTTTCAGGATTGCTTTATATAATAGCACTTTGTATTCAAGATTCAACTTTGATCTTTTGTGTAACAGCCACCATAACTGATTCATTTTAAGCTTGATCTGAGTTTTCTTTGCCTCTATGTGATTTTTCCATGTCAGCCTTCTGTCGAGGTGAATACCCAAGTACTTTGTTGAGGAACATTGTGGAACTGATTGGCCATTAATTTTAAGTGGGGGACATGTATCTAGCCTTAGCGTGAAGGTTACATGTACGCTCTTTGATTCATTGACTTTTATACGCCATTTTGCTAGCCAGATTTCGAGAGAATCGACATGAGTCTGCAGGAGTTTAGTAGCTTCTATGGGGTTAGAGCGAGAGCACAATATTGCCGTATCATCAGCAAAGGTCGATATGATTGTATAGTTATTGTTGGGCATATCTGAAGTGTATAAGAGATACAGTAAGGGACCCAAAACGCTTCCTTGAGGAACGCCAGCATGAATATCCAATGGATTTGTTGTGTAATCCTTGTGATGTACGAGAAATTGTCTTTTCGTGAGGTAGCTACTAAGCAATGAGGAGACATTTGCAGGCAGTAATAGTTTGAGTTTGTAAATAAGGCCATCGTGCCATACTTTATCGAAAGCTTGAGTGATATCAAGAAAGACAGCTGAGCAATACTTTTTTTCTTCAAAAGTGTTCCTTATCAGAGTTACAATGCGGTGGACTTGTTCTATTGTGCCGTGCTGTTTTCTAAATCCAAACTGATGTTGAGGAATCAGTTGGTTGAGATTAATAAATGGAGTTATATTCATGACAAGTAGCTTTTCGAATACTTTAGAAAGTAGAGGCAGGAGGCTGATAGGTCTGTACGATGCAACTTTTGTAGGGTCTTTTCCTGGTTTTGCTATCATAATAATTTTTGAAGTTTTCCAGCATTTGGGATAGTGTTTAATACGAAGGATAGCATTGAAAATGTGCATCAGATGAATTACTGAAGCCGGAGGTAGCTCTTTTATCATTTTACCGGTAATTTTATCTGGACCAGGTGATTTTTTTGGGTTTAAATCTTTATAAATTGCTTTGAATATGTCCTTTTTTTTAATTTTGAGCGTTATTGAGCAAGGTTGAGAAGTTAATTTTGGTAATGAGGACTGTGAAGAAGGTGGATTGGGTGTAAACACACTTTTTAGGTGGTTTGCAAAAGCCAAACCCTTCTCACAGTTGCTTCTAGCCCAATTACCGTCACTCAAATGGATGGGGGAATCAGTGAGAATTGGCCGATTTGATTTTTTTGCTGATTTCCACAAAGAGTAGTCTGACGCTTCACCAGGTGTTAATTTCGCTATGTGCTCTTCTAACTCTTTGTTGTTTTTATTTTTCAAGGCTTGCTTTAACTTTCGAGTGCAGTGCTGTAGCTGTGTTTTCAGATTCGGTGATCTGAATTCTTGCCATTGTCTTCGGAGTCTTCTTTTCTGTCTTACTAGCAATTCAATGTCTGCTGGTGTGTATTGGCTATATTTTGATTGCTTGCATACCTTTGTGCAGGTGGCTGAGCTGAGAGCTAATGAGAGTAGCTGGTTGAATTTTTCGAGTACTGAGTCTACATCGTGTCCATTTCTTAATACAGTACTCAGAGGAAGATGGGAATTTATATATTTCTTGAATTTTAACCAGTCTATTTTCTTTCTAACGCAATTGCCTTGGGGGCTTGGTGATTTTATAGATATTACCGTGGGTGAGTGGTCAGATGATAGATCATAATTACACTCTGTGGAGATATTTTCCATCTGCAAACCTTTGGCGACTCCAAAGTCTATGAGATCGGGTATTTTCCTCTTGTCCGTCGGCAAATATGTCGGTTGACCATTTGAAATAACATCGTAGCCATGGTTAGTGATGATATGGTATGTCCTAAAATAGTTGATAGCCCAATGAATAGCTAACAATTCTTTTTCAATAATCGGCTTGTTAATGTCGTGTTTTTGTAATGATTTGCTTGCATAGGATATAGGTAAATCATGGCCTATTTCTCCTTGCGATAGTACCGCTCCTAGTGCGAAGTCAGATGCGTCAGTCGTCAGTATAAAAGGTTTGTCAAAATCGGGATATTGGAGTATAGGTGGATTAATTAATTTTTCTTTCAAATTGTTGAATGATTTTTCGCATTCTCTCGACCAAATGAAAGGTTTTCCTTTCTTTAAAAGTGAATTAAGGCATTTAACTATTTCAGCAAAATTTGGGATAAAACGTCTGTAATTGTTGCAGAATGCAACGAATCGTCTAGTGTCATCGGCATTTGTTGGCGTTGGATAATTTCGTACTGTTTCGCATTTTGCCGGAATTGTCTTGATTCCTTTGTCTGTAATTAAATGTCCTAAGTAAATGACTTCTTGTTTAAGAAATTGGCATTTCTTAGCATTTAGTTTTAAATTGTACTGCTGTAGTCTTTCTAGTACTTTAATTAGATTTTGATTGTGGTGCTTAATTGAGCATCCGAAAACGATGATGTCGTCTACATATAAAAATGCTAATTCTTTTAGTCCGCTGAGTGCTATTGTTAACATTCTTTGAAAGGTATTTGAGGAAACTTTTAGTCCGAAAGGTAGACGTTTGAATTGGTAATGACCGTCTTGCGTTGAAAATGCAGTGGGTGGTCGTGATTCTTGTTCTAATGGAATTTGGTGGAAAGAGCTTGTCATATCCAAGGTCGTGAAGTATCTTGCTCTGCCTAATATGTCTAACACGTCTTCTAATCTTGTTAAAGGAAATTTATCATTGACTATTTTGTTATTCAATTTTCTGTAATCTACGACTAGTCGCCATTTTTTGTTGCCGTCTTCGCTTTTCTTGGGCACCAATAATAAAGGAGAATTATATGGGCTAGTGGAAGGTTCTATGATGTCGCTGTCTAGCATTTCTCGGACTTGTTTTTGAATTTCTTTTTGTTGGGTTTGCGGTAGTCTGTAATTTTTTATGTATACTGGTGTGTTGTCGGTCATGTCAAATTTTTGAGTATAAAATGTATTAGTTGATAACTGTTCGTCTTCTAAGTGGAATACAGTTTGGTATTTGTAGAATATTGTTTTTAATTCTTTTTCTGTCTCTTTATCTAAGTTTTGTAGTTTTAATTCTTCTAATAATTTATTAAATCTTTCTTTATTGTGAATATCTGGTTTGTATTTATTGTATAATATGTTATAATTGGACAGATTTTCTGATTCTATGTTTAAATTATCTATTTTTACTGGTTTATCGTTAACATTTATTAGTCTAATGTGGCATATGCCTTTTGCTGGTGCTATTGAGTTTGCTAGTAATACTCCGTTTGAAATTTCTTTATTTAAAATTAAACTGTCTTCTTCTAAATTAATTTTTATTGGTAGTATAATTTCCGTCCTTGCTGGGATTTCTATGGTGTTATTAGTTGGTAATTCTGTCTCTATGGGTAATGTGTATTCTCGTTCGTTAATTTCAAAGGTTAATGTGAACGTTTTGTAGCAGATGTTGCTAAAGTGCTTAGCTAAAATATCTCTGCCTATTATTCCGTCAGTGGCTATTGGAAAGTTTTCATCAACAATATTAAATTTGAAATTTGTTGTAATATTTTCTATTTGGAATGTTAGATTTGCGATACCTAAAGATGTTAATTGTTCTTTTGTGATGCCTGAAAATTTGCATTTGAAATCATAATTAATGTCGAAATCATCATTGCAATAGTTTTTGCATAGTGAAACATCGGCTCCAGAGTCTATCAAAAAGGTCATTTGTCTCTTTAGTATAGTATTGTAAAGTTTAATGTAATTGGTTAAATTTTTTGTCACAACGTATATTCTCAGCTTTCGTTTTTCATCTAATATTCCCCCGGAGGCAATGGGTTGCTGTCCTCCGGGTCGCTCGCGTTTCCCTGGAATTGAACCATATTTACGCGGCGCCCGTTTCTATTTACATTTGTACTTTGTTGGACATTTCGATTCCTATTGTTGTTATAAGTTCGATAATTGTTATTGTTTTGATAACGATTATCATTTTGGCGGTAATTGTTAGTATTACCTTGGAAGCGATTATTATTTTGCGAAAAATTGCTTGGCCTAGGTGGGTTTGTTGGTCGTCTATCATTGTTTTTATTGTTATTTCTGTAGTTAGTCTGGTTATTGTTGTTATTATATTGTTGTCTGTAATGTGTGAAATTTCTGTTATTGTTTCTGTTATTGTTTGCAACAAACATAACTCGTGAGCTGCCGTGTGGCATCTTTTGCTCAAGTTCAAGCGCAATGTCGACGGCTGTGTCGAAATTCTTTGGCATTGCTGCTATGATGGTTGACTTGAAATTGTCATTTAGGCCATTTTTGAATACTGTCAGGCTGTATTGTTCGTTTAGTTTTGTAACTAAATGTTTTTGTTCTGTAGTGGCTGTATTGCCTATTAGTGAAATTTGCAGTTTATTTAACTCTGAAATTAGTTCAAGTATTTTGTTTTTAAAATTTGTTATACTTGAATTTCTCTGCGTTATATTGGCTAGCTGATCTTGGACTTGCGTGAGTGTCACTGTGCTTTTATATTTGCTTTGTAGTGAATTCTTTAATTCTGTGAATGTTGATGGCGCTTTTATTGCCGTGATATTTGTC
Source organism: Megamerina dolium (assembly GCA_963854835.1). Taxonomy (NCBI): domain Eukaryota; kingdom Metazoa; phylum Arthropoda; class Insecta; order Diptera; family Megamerinidae; genus Megamerina; species Megamerina dolium. The sequence continues at coordinate 55,684,369 of OY978530.1, forward strand.
CTTACTGTCTGGGATAATTTTACGAAGATTATGAAGTCAATTAATGCAATTTGGCCTGTTGTGTTTAAGCCATTGTAAACAATTTCAATGATTTTGAGGAAAGAGTCTAATTCTCTTTAATTTCCCGAAAAGCTGGGTATAGCTTTTGTTGCTATTTCTAGATTGAAATCGGTCATTGTTGGTTCTGTTTGGTTGAGGCTGGTACTCAAATTTTCAAATGGGTATTCAATATGATTGACTATTGAATGAGGTATTTCTATGTCGATGTTGTATTTTGTCAAGGCTATGATTAATTTATCCCGAAGCTGCCAAAATATGTTCAGAGATGTTTCTCTGTGTTCTATTGTTAATTTGTCTTTATACGCATTTATTTTGGACCTTATGGTTTCCAATGAATTAAATAATGTTCTCAAATGTTTATGTAACGTGTCTTGTTTGACTTTTACTGATTTATTTATGCATTTGTGTGCTTTATTAAATTCTTCTTTTTCGTTTAGCAATTGTTCATGGAACTTTTGCCATTGTTCCATATTATTTTAATATAAATTTTTGTTTTAAATTCGTTCCTGTTGTCGCATCAGGCCACGTTTTATTGACTTTAAAATTAGTTTTGCAGTGTATAAAATAATAATTATTATTAAGATTGATCCTAGAAATATTTCGATGTAGTCTTTGCTATAATTTCTGTTATTAATGACATCATTTGTTTCAATTTTATTTGCTTCAATTTTATTTTCTAAGGTATTATCTTTGACTGTTTTTCCTACTTCATACCCTGTGAATACAATTGGTATGGCAGTGATAATTTTTTTCCAAATGCCCATTTTAAATTTTCATGTTATTATTGAATAAAAATTGAATGATATATATTTAAATACTAATTTTTATTTATGGATTCTATGATTTTCTTTGCTGATTCAGTAGTTGGGCAATGGTACATATCTTTTTTTTTTGCTCATTTTATTAATAATGTTTATTTGTGTTAGTATATCTTTGATCTGCTGTGAAGTTGTTGCCAGCTGCAGTTGTCTGTATAATTCTGCTTTGCGTCTTCTTCCTTTCACTTGTCTTCCCGCTCGTTTATTCTGTTTGCGTTGGTGTAGTGGTTGACTTTCTACGAAGCTGTTTTCTTTTGGTTTTGAGGCGTTGCGTCTCCTGTATTCTTCTATTGAGATCCTCTTTGGACCCGCTGTCTTCGGTGTCGGCACGTAGATTGGTTGATTAAGAGTTGCACCGGTAGGAATGTATGGTTCGATCTCTATTGTTGTTCTTCTTTCCATTGATGATTGATTAATTTGTAGTTGGCTCAATTGGAAAAATCATGAATTTGACAATGCAATTGGTACGTATTTGACTTAATAGTCGTTTAGGCAGGATCGCCATGTAATGATATTACTAGTATTGCGCATACACATATGTAGCAGCAAACTAGAAATATGCTCGAAAAGATCACCGACTGACCTCCTACCCCGGTGCGTCTTCGTTTCTAAAACCTACTAACGAATGCGCAGGCAAGAAATATTTATCAAGCTACTTGCCGTAGCTGCTTATAGGCTTAAAAGCCGAAATGAGAAATAAATTAAAACACAAGGCGGTTTGCGTTCCAACTTAATCCTGATTTTATTATAAAATTTCAGTGGTATTTATACACAATAAGTTGTTGGAAAGTCAACAATGCTCCACCTCCAGCATTTCCATGCTGTCATAGTCAGCCAATCAAAATTAGCTGACTCTTCCAAAATTTTGGGTATTTAATATTATTGTATGATATTCAAATGTAAGCACATTCCATTGCATTAGTCAATGTTGACCTAATTATAGTTCGTTCGCATTCTTGCAATGGCATGTGCTGCTTGGTGGTTGCGAATGCAGCGAAATACACAGTGTCAAGTAACACAGCACGTTGCTGGCGACAATGAGTCGCTCAATGCGGTGCATTGCTTGGTGCATTAACGAAAGTGTTAATTGACGTGGGTCAATGCATTGGTTTTGTGCATTGGCATGTACTGTTAATTGACATGGGTAGTGCGATGTGTGTGGCATAGTACATGTATGTACACTACACAGTATCAGGAATAATAAACACTATTTACAAGCCGTCTGGCTTGTGTTTTCGCCTTTATCGAAAAAAACTGTAAAATATGGCGTATTTCTCTTTACTGGTGTCCATCTTTAACGCGTACTCAAACAATACTGGATCAAGCAATCACAAAACTGCCTAAAAAGTATATATATATATATATATATATATATATATATATATATATATATATATATATATATATATCTATATATCTATATATCTATATATATATATATATATATATATATATATATATATATATATATATATATATATATATATATATATATATATATATATATATATATATATATATATATATATATATTTGACGCATCTAGTCAGAGATTACACTAGTCAACGACGGATAAAGTTAATTGCATTTGGACACTCGAATCGTCCATTTTTCCATTTTTTGTTTCAAAAAATTAAATAATGAATATATAAAACAAAAGAAAGTAACACATTTGAAAACAAACACAACAACAAAACTAATTCAAGTATTACAAAAGGCGTTGCGAAATAATTTGTCAATTACTTCGTAAGCATAAATATATATATACCTCGTGGCACGTACATATATACACCTAGCTCCTATGAAAAGAAAAAAAAACTTTAAGTGCATCGATCAAACTATTAAATTTGCGCAAGAACGAGAAATAATCTGAAACAATCTTCGGAAACATAAGCCCATATCAGAACATAAGATCAAGTGATATGAGTAAGAGATAAACAATAAAAGAAATATAATTTAAAGAGAAAACAAATAAAAATAATTTTCTCTGAAAACTAAACAAATAAAAATAATAAATAAAATAATAATTTAATTAATTTTATTATTGATACTGGATCATCGATTAGCTTAACAAAGCCAAGGATTTTACAAATTGAAACTACTGAAGTGAATCCATTCATTTTAACAACGGTCACTGGAAAGGTTATGCTAAACGAAAAATAAGAGATATTTTGTTTCGAACACAAATTGACTTTTTATATTTACGACTGTTTAAATAACTATGACGGACTCATTGGAAATAACATCCTTCAACAACTGAATTCAAAAATCCATTTTACTAAAAATACAATAGTACTTATTTTGGCATTTTTGAAGATTTTGTCATTTTTGGGCAGAACACATCAAATTGTTCGTATTTCGTCGATTACACTCGCACTGGTAAACGCACTCATCTACGCCTGCGTATTTGTTATCGCTTTTGCTCTCGTTTCATGAGGAAGCAAAATACTCAACAAATTTTTGATTTTCCATTTTGTCTTCCATATACAAAACAAATTCACACATTCGTAACAAGGCGGTTCGAATTTGTATAGCGAAAAAAAACGACAAAACTTATAGCAAAAACTGAAACTACCTAGGATTCTACGTATATTTTCAGAGATACCGCGGATCTAAAAACCAATTTAAGCCCAGCGCATTTCCACAGGTAAATATTTGCTTCATTACAATATACTAAAAAAACAATTTGTTTTTAATGGATAGAAATAAAAATGGATAGGAGTAAAAATTAATTTTCGACCCATGGTATCTTTCAGTTTTCCCTACACACCGCAACGCACTACTTAAGATATGTCACAACAATTTTATCGCAGACAAACCAACAAGAACAACGTATTATATCCAAGGTTTTGTGTAACAAATTGAAAGGTCGAGCATTTCATATCATCCAACAACTTAGCGAACCAAGTTTTGAAGATGTATTGTCCAAACTGAAGGAGTAATTTGGTGTGAAATCAACATTTTAAAGCCTAAGAAATAACGCAATGAAGGTTAGAGCTTTAAATATTGAATAATATGTTAGGAATTGTTTTACAAACTATGAATACAAAATATATTTTGGAGGGTGAAAATGATTTTTTATATACACCACATAACAATTCAAAGTCAATTTTTGACGTTTACTTGCAATTCTTGCCTTTTAATGTAAAAGCTTTGTTGTTGCAAAATCACATAAAATCACAAAATCCACTAATTTAAATACAAATTACGAAAATCGTAACAATTATGCTAGAAATTTTGGAAATAAAATCTATTATGATAATCTTAATAACAAAAAAATAAAATAAATAAATATGTGGCACATAAGGCCCCAAAGGGCTCATTGGCCGAGCTTCTCATCCATTACTGTTGCGCGTCTTAAATTTTGGACAATATTAGAAGGGACCTACTTATTTTAGCCGGTTCCGAACGGCAGAACACTTGTGACATCACTTTTTCTGAGCTTTGTCACAGAGTTCTTTAAGAAGCTTTTTCATGGCAAGTTGTTACTGTCGGAAGAATTGCCAATTGCTTGCCGACAGGTGGGTACCGTTTGAAAGAAAAATCTTATCGATATTAAATTTGTTATGCATCAGCCGTGGATTGAACCACGACCTACAGATCAAAAGGCGAACACACTAACCACTGAGCTACGGCACCCAATAATAACAACTTTAGTAATATTAACATAGAAACTTCAGATATACAAACAATTCCGGAAGGTATTCTAACAGTTTTAGGTACAACCGGCAGCCCCATGCTGTTCCAATGGAAGTAGACGATGTTGAAAATTTTAACATCGAGCGACTTACTCCTGATAGATCTTACCATCGAAGGTATTTCAATAAGATGACTAGTCGATACCGGATCGGCTACCACGTTAGGCGATGTTTTTGAAGATTTTTAGAAATTCTCACAGCCACAGAGCATTAAAAAAACCTGTCCTCATAAAGACACTTTTTGAATGCGAAGTTATATCAGAAGAAGTCATTGTTAATACTACTTCAGAATTTATGAGTAAAAACGAAACAATGTCTGTTAAATTTAAAAAAGAAGCCATTCCACTGCATACTCGGACTTGACGTTCTTGGTCCCCTAAACCTTTTAATTTATTTTTCACAAAAAGTAGTACATGTCGACAACAAATTAATTCCGTTTGCTAGTAATGGGGTTGCAAGTTGTTATACTAATGATGATGAATTTTACGATTATTGTTCTCAAACCGACACATATCTTGACAACTTTTCTTTAGATAAAAGCAATTTTTATGTAGATCCATTAATTAACACTGATTTGAATATCTAAGAACGACGGTTATTGAGATGGTTTCTATTAAAATACAAAATATGTTTTTCCAAGAAGGTCAACACTTTCCAGCATTAGCATCTGTTAAACATCAATTATATCGAAACCTCTTGCTCCAATATACAGTAACAATTATCGAAATCCATATTCACTGGATGAAGAAATAAATTCCCAGTTAAATTCTAAGTGGGATAACAGAATAATTAGGCTAAGTATGGCCCAAATGGACATTACGAATTTACTCGCATGCCATTTGGTTTTATAAATGCACTTGCTTTCTTCCAGCGTATGATGAATACGATTTTAAGCGATAATATAAAATATGTATAATTTATATGGATGACAACTAATATTTTCTATATCTATCACTGATAATTTTGAGAGTTTAACTAAAATATTTAATCGCTTGTCCGAAAACAATTTAAAAATTCAATACGATATATGCAATTTCCAATCAAGGTACACGGAATTTCTAGGTCATATTATTACACCTGAGTGGATCAAACCAAATTTCGAAAAAATAAAGCCTATAGAAAAAATAAAATTACTACTGACTGTAAAAGAAATTCAATCCATTCTATGGCTGACGGGATATTACCGGAAGTTTATAAGAAATTATTCTGTGCCTATAATCAAGTTTTTGGGGAAAAACGAAAAACTTATTTTAAAGAATAAAGACTATATTGAGGCATTTGATAAAAAAAACTTATAATGGCATCACCCACACTACTGGCATTCCCTGATATTTTTTTAAAATTTGTCGTGACAACAGATGCCAGTTGCAATAGATGCTGTCCTAAGCCAAATTATTTTGCCGTACATTAAATGGATCCGAAAAACGTTACCACATGCTGGAAAAAGAGCTGTTAGCAATAGTATGGGCGGTGCGACACTTCAGACTATATTGATTCGGTTGGTCATTTGTTGTACTAAAATGGTTGTATTCCATGAAATATCCAAATGAACGCATTTTGAGGTGGAAACGTTGCTTAGGGAATATGAATTTGAGAAAACTATGACATTAATCCTCAGCTTAAAAATTCGATATAAACGGTGCATTCAGCATGCGAAAATCTAAATGATCATTTGCTTACCACTGAAAAGCGAAATACTATACAAGAAATACCTCATGCAGATGTACAGAAAAGTAGAAGGGAAGGAACAGTTAGAATTCATTAAGAGCTACCGAATAATATATACAATATTGTTCAAGAAAAACTAATAGACCTATTTTCAAATGACAGCAAAATAAAATTTACTAAGTGTTGTTACAAGGCGTTGGACATGAGAACAGAGGAAGAAGTTTTAGAAGCAATGGAAAAGATTCATACGGAAGAAAATCATATGGTAGTGTTAGAAAATTATGAGCAATGTATGGACTGGTTAAAGTGAGATCTAACACCTCCTCTCTAATCGCATTAATAAATGTAGGCCTATTGCCTGTATTACTAATATTTGTATTGTTACTTAAAAGATAATTTAAGAGAGACTGACTCACCTCCGTTATTTGTATCCGAGCTGCCCCAGACATGGTGATGTGCATTTACATCACAACCAATCACGAACTGCAGATTGTGTGCGTGGCAGTGCTCAATTAGCGCCTGCACCACCAAAGGAGGTATGTTGCTAGAGTCACTAGGGAAGTATGTAGATGCACAAACAATTTCGTGCTCTTCTTTTCCCGTTGAACTCTCTACACGGATGGTTACTAGGTCCTGACTAGTAAGTTCTGAAATGAGAAAGTAGTTAGTATTATAATCAACCATAATTGTTGCACTTGGCCGCAAACAGTGATGATATACCAACTTACATCCTTTAAGTGTAAGACCTTTAATTGGTCCACCAATTACCCATGATTACTGTAATAAAGCCAGGGACATGGTTTCATCGACGAATCTCCTGCACATGGTGGCTGATGCTCCTTTGGCACGGTGCAAGTTCGCCTGTCGCGTTTATTTATGTCGGTTTTCCGCAACAAGTTTCTGGAGCCTAGCACCCTTAGGACCCTTGTTCTTATAGTCCTTTTGAGCACCTGTATGCTGGACTTTATTACGCTGTGGTACCTTCATACCGTGCCCAGCACGACGGTGGGCTTGCATCCCTTTTCGCCTCCAACCGCGTTTTGTCGCTCCAGTGCGGCTTTGCTGGTTGAGGGTTTATTTGCCTCCGCTTCATTGGACTTTACGTCTCTAGCAGGCCCTTCAGCGCTACTTGCAGATATAGCTACAAACTTTTCTTTAGTGCCCTTCGGCTCCTCAATAACTCAACGAGGGTATTTTCAAGACCCTCGTTGCTTACGCATCCAGTTAGCAGTATTGACATTAGAGCATAGGAACGGTAACCACCCGTTTCTGTGTGCTAGGCCTTCAAAAACTGGTTTGTCGCCATTGTCATCGACCTCAATCATTATATCAAATTTTCCTGGATTTGAACCAATTGTTCTTTTGTAAACGCCCCATTGATTAAGTCGGTTGGGACAACACCCAGCCGAATAATTTTGGCCACTTGACTAAAAGTAGGCTTACCAACATAAGTAGTTTGTCTTTTTTTCCACCGGCGTTTCTTTTGAATACTCTTCTGAGCGTACTCCTTTCGCCGTTGCACCGCTTTTTGCAATCTCTAGGGCTTTTTCCCTGGAGTGGCCACTTGCCAATGCATTCTTAAAGCATATTTTTTCTGCCGATGTCATTTTGACAAAGTTTTGATGTACAGATTTTCCAAATCTGAACCAATATCAGTGCAACCCGATTTCTCTGAGATCACGCTGTTATTGTCTTCTCCCAGTGTTTTGGCATCAGAGAGTCCATTGATTCTTGTCTTGACCCTGGAAGCTGCGGCAGTAGCATAGAAACCCGAGAAGTTTCTCTTTTTCCTTCTCTCTCCATCGCCTTAGAGGATTTTTTCTCATGAACATCTACTAGTGTAGATGATGGTGCAGGTTGGGTAGGTGCATGTCCAACAACACCGCACGCAGCTGAAGAGAGTTTATCTAGCACAACAGCTGATTCAGAGGAGCTGAACATTTTTCCATTTTTTGTTTCAAAAAATTAAATAATGAATATATAAAACAAAAGAAAGTAACACATTTGAAAACAAACACAACAACAAAACTAATTCAAGTATTACAAAAGGCGTTGCGAAATAATTTGTCAATTACTTCGTAAGCATAAATATATATTGTTACGTTTTTATTCTGTGAGCGTTTAATTCTATTTGAATTACCTTGTTCGATCACTGGATTCTATTAATGATAACTGCAACACTTATTTTATACAACTATATACAGCAACAATTTATTTAATAAACACTATTTACAATCAACTCTGTTTATAATCAACTATTTACAATAACACTTTAATGTACTAGCAACTTTTGCCTCTGTATAGATGTTTGCGCAGTCACGATCTGAATTCGATTGATTCTCACTTCTCAACACTGGCTCTATTTATACTCTGTTGGCAACACCCCAGAATCTTCCTTTATCGAGATTCTTCTCTTCCTTTCTCGTTGGCTTGTTCTGGTTATCGCTTATTTCTTTTTGTTGACATTCATGTCGATGCTGCCAATAGTGTCAGTCACAATAGTGATGAGTAACCAACTATCGATACTCGTTACACTGCCCTCCTCTTAACCTTGTTCGTCCCGAACAAGTTTTTATACTTCCCCTCGATATGGCGCAAATCGCTCCAAGTGCACTACTTTAAACTTTGCTCTTTTATTCCACGCACGTTGAATACGATACACTACGTCATTTATCTTTGCTATAATCTCATATGGTCCTTCCCAATAAATCTGTAGTTTAGGAGACAGGCCTTTCTTTCGTTGTGGATTATGAAGCATTACAAGCTCTCCTTCATAGAACCCTTTTGAATTTGCTTTCAAGTCATACTTGGCCTTCATCTTATCGCTTATCATCTGCGACCGCTCTCTGATGAACCTATGTACTTCATCCAACTGTTCCCGCTTTTCGCTAGTATAATTACCTTCGGTTGATCTCGTTGGTGTTACGACTCCATATTTTAAATCAGTTGGCAGTCTTAAATCGTTTCCAAAAATTGCCATTGCCGGTGTAGTAGCCGTAGTATCATGTTGTGCGCATCGATATGCCATGAGGAACATTGGTATATGTACATCCCAGTCTCTTTGGTATTTATCTACGACTTTTCTCAAATATTCCTCCAAGGTACGGTTAAATCATTCTACCATGCCATCAGATTGTGGATGCAAAGGTGTTGTACGAGTTTTGTATATACCCAGCATACGGCATATCTCTTGGAATACAACTGATTCGAAATTTCGACCTTGGTCTGAGTGTAATTCCATCGGTACACCAAAACGAGTAATCCATTGGTTGACGAATACATCCGCAACTGTACTAGCTTCTTGATTTGGAATGGAGTATACTTCAGGCCATTTACTGAAGTAATCTATAACCAGCAGAACATACTTGTTTCCTGCGTTGCTTATTGGAAATGGCCCAGCTATGTCCATAGCAATTCGCTCAAATGGAGCACCCACGGTGTATTGGTGCATCTTACCTCGACTTTTCTTAGTGGGACCTTTGGCCATTGCACATTGCTTACATTTCCGAATCCAATCAGCGACATGGTCATGACATCCAACCCAATAAAATCGGTTCTTTATTTTCTCGACGGTTTTGGTGATTCCCAAATGCACTCCACTGGAGGCATTGTGATACTCAGCTATCACTTCATTTATTCTCGCCTTGGGTACCACTAGAAGATCATTAGTGATTTTTCCATCCACACTTTCCCATGCTCGGAATAAACATCCGTCTCGTAAGTGCAGGCTTTGCCACTGCGCCCAGTATGCCTTTGCTATTGGACTCTCATTAGCCATTTCTTGCCAATCTGGACGTATGCCCTGCTCCTTGTATTCCATAATCTTTACGAGATCTGGGTCGTTCCACTGATCTTCTTGCACTCGTTCGGTGGTCCATGACTCTTCCGGCAATACATTCGTAAGACAACAATGTGGTTAACAATGTGATTCTGGTTTCTTTCCCGTTTACTATCCACGGTGCAAGTAAGACGATATGGAGTAACAGCTTTACTACGATGAATGACATCACGATCGTCCTTTCGTTGTCCTGGTGAATTCGATCTTTGTTGCTTGTGTCGTAGACGACAATTCCGCGCCTTGTGCCCTCTTCGATGGCATATGAAGCACTTACCGGCAAATTTATATTTGCGTTGATTCCTTGTTCTACCTTTAGGCTTCATATTCGATTGATTGCAATCACGCGCTCTATGCCCTCGTTTGTCGCAAATGAAGCACTTACCATTAAATTTGTTTTCACGTCGACCTGTTGTTCTTCCTTCAGGCTGCATTACTGACTTAACTGCCTAACACACTGCTTCAACCAGATCTGCTGTTTCTGTTTCTAGTTGGCGTACCCGTGGCATTGGTCTACACATCAAACTGGCGGCTTCAAATGTCAAGGCACTACTGACTGTTTCGGCATAAGTATTCCTGGGTGACATGACCAGAGCACGCTTTGTCTCTCCATCACGTATGCCATCTATGAATGCCTCTATTTTTATTTTTTCGACAAACTCTTCCGAATTACCGGAGAACGCTAGATGACATAAGCGCTCAATATCGGAAGCGAATTCCTGAAGGCTCTCATTACTCCGTTGCACTCGCGATCTCAATTCCACTCGATGTAATTCACTCTTGTATTCATTTCCATATTTCCGCTGAAGTGTGTCCATCAGTGACTGATAGCTACCACGATCTTTCTCTGGAACCATCTGTAACACCTCGGAAGCATTACCTTTTAATGCGACTATTAAAGCAGCAGTCTTGTCGCTGTCATCCCATTGATTCTTCGAAGCTGTTGTCTCGAATTGAAGCTTGAAGATATTGAATGGCGTGCTTCCGTCAAATGTTGGTGGCTTTAATTTGATTGTACTTGAATCTCTAATCACTGATGTGGCTGGTCCATTTATTTTTAGTTGATTGAGTTCGTGCTGTAATTTCTCGAACTTATCTTCCCAGTCGTCGACATGTTCCTTCAGCTTATCATCCAACTCATCCACGTGTTCTTTCAGCTCTGTGACTTTGTCATTAATAGCTCCGGAAATTTTCTGAAATCTAAGTTCAATTCCTTTTTGTAGATTTTCGATGACGTGTTCTTGGCGAGCCGAATGTTCTTGAATTTCCATACGCAATTCACTAATAACGCCCTCTTGGCGAGCCGAATGTTCTTGAAACTTGTAGTCAATTGTTTTCTGGAATTCTCCCATAGCGTTTTCTTGGCGGGACGAACCTTCGTGAATTTTCATACGCAATTCAGCCGAATGTTCTTGAAGCTTGGAGTCAATGCGAGAGGCATTTTGTTGTAACTGTTGTTGCTGCTGTTGCATCATGGTTTTCATAAATTCCATGAGTTGACCACTCGAATCTACCTTGCTCTCTTCCTCAGCGTGCACAACTGCTTGTATATCGGCTTCCTCGAAGAACTCATGTTCTTCTACATTAATTCCCTTAGCCTCCATAGCTTGCCTCAGCCTCACCAGCAGTTCCGCCTTTGCACCTGATGACGATAGATTCATCTCTACTAACAGCTTTTTAAGATGGTCTACTTTCAGTTGGTCAATTTTCACCATCTTTACAGAATCCCACTTCTGACACCAATTGTTACGTTTTTATTCTGTGAGCGTTTAATTCTATTTGAATTACCTTGTTCGATCACTGGATTCTGTTAATGATAACTGCAACACTTATTTTATACAACTATATACAGCAACAATTTATTTAATAAACACTATTTACAATCAACTCTGTTTATAATCAACTATTTACAATAACACTTTAATGTACTAGCAACTTTTGCCTCTGTATAGATGTTTGCGCAGTCACGATCTGAATTCGATTGATTCTCACTTCTCAACACTGGCTCTATTTATACTCTGTTGGCAACACCCCAGAATCTTCCTTTATCGAGATTCTTCTCTTCCTTTCTCGTTGGCTTGTTCTGGTTATCGCTTATTTCTTTTTGTTGACATTCATGTCGATGCTGCCAATAGTGTCAGTCACAATAGTGATGAGTAACCAACTATCGATACTCGTTACAATATATACCTCGTGGCACGTACATATATACACCTAGCTCCTATGAAAAGAAAAAAAACTAAGTGCATCGATCAAACTATTAAATTTGCGCAAGAACGAGAAATAATCTGAAACAATCTTCGGAAACATAAGCCCATATCAGAACATAAGATCAAGTGATATGAGTAAGAGATAAACAATAAAAGAAATATAATTTAAAGAGAAAACAAATAAAAAGAATTTTCTCTGAAAACTAAACAAATAAAAATTCTATATGAACCTAGACGAAGAATTATAAAACTTAAACCATCGATTAAACTCATTGAACTTAACACCTGTAGCTAATATGACGACATATAAAGAAAAAAGAGAACACACAATATTACATTAATTGAATGTTTTGACTTAATTTTTTACAAATAAGTCAACAAAATAATGGTAGCTACAGCTTTAATAATAGGAGTTTTAACTCTAATAATGTACAAGGAATTGCCAATCAGCACATTGGAAGAGCAATTGGGACTCCTTTGAACCAATCGAGAGTTAGGTGTTTTGGTATCCCCGCACCAATGGAACAGGACGAATAAAATTTTCAATTCCAAGCCTCGGAAGGTTACCAACAATAGACTTAGCGATCAATAATAATTTAATTAATTTTATTATTGATACTGGATCATCGATTAGCTTAACAAAGCCAAGGATTTTACAAATTGAAACTACTGAAGTGAATCCATTCATTTTAACAACGGTCACTGGAAAGGTTATGCTAAACGAAAAATAAGAGATATTTTGTTTCGAACACAAATTGACTTTTTATATTTACGACTGTTTAAATAACTATGACGGACTCATTGGAAATAACATCCTTCAACAACTGAATTCAAAAATCCATTTTACTAAAAATACAATAGTACTTATTTTGGCATTTTTGAAGATTTTGTCATTTTTGGGCCATCCACCAGCCACCAAAATCAAAAGGAAGACACAGAACACATCAAATTGTTCGTATTTCGTCGATTACACTCGCACTGGTAAACGCACTCATCTACGCCTGCGTATTTGTTATCGCTTTTGCTCTCGTTTCATGAGGAAGCAAAATACTCAACAAATTTTTGATTTTCCATTTTGTCTTCCATATACAAAACAAATTCACACATTCGTAACAAGGCGGTTCGAATTTGTATAGCGAAAAAAAACGACAAAACTTATAGCAAAAACTGAAACTACCTAGGATTCTACGTATATTTTCAGAGATACCGCGGATCTAAAAACCAATTTAAGCCCAGCGCATTTCCACAGGTAAATATTTGCTTCATTACAATATACTAAAAAAACAATTTGTTTTTAATGGATAGAAATAAAAATGGATAGGAGTAAAAATTAATTTTCGACCCATGGTATCTTTCAGTTTTCCCTACACACCGCAACGCACTACTTAAGATATGTCACAACAATTTTATCGCAGACAAACCAACAAGAACAACGTATTATATCCAAGGTTTTGTGTAACAAATTGAAAGGTCGAGCATTTCATATCATCCAACAACTTAGCGAACCAAGTTTTGAAGATGTATTGTCCAAACTGAAGGAGTAATTTGGTGTGAAATCAACATTTTAAAGCCTAAGAAATAACGCAATGAAGGTTAGAGCTTTAAATATTGAATAATATGTTAGGAATTGTTTTACAAACTATGAATACAAAATATATTTTGGAGGGTGAAAATGATTTTTTATATACACCACATAACAATTCAAAGTCAATTTTTGACGTTTACTTGCAATTCTTGCCTTTTAATGTAAAAGCTTTGTTGTTGCAAAATCACATAAAATCACAAAATCCACTAATTTAAATACAAATTACGAAAATCGTAACAATTATGCTAGAAATTTTGGAAATAAAATCTATTATGATAATCTTAATAACAAAAAAATAAAATAAATATGTGGCACATAAGGCCCCAAAGGGCTCATTGGCCGAGCTTCTCATCCATTACTGTTGCGCGTCTTAAATTTTGGACAATATTAGAAAGGACCTACTTATTTTAGCCGGTTCCGAACGGCAGAACACTTGTGACATCACTTTTTCTGAGCTTTGTCACAGAGTTCTTTAAGAAGCTTTTTCATGGCAAGTTGTTACTGTCGGAAGAATTGCCAATTGCTTGCCGACAGGTGGGTACCGTTTGAAAGAAAAATCTTATCGATATTAAATTTGTTATGCATCAGCCGGGGATTGAACCACGACCTACAGATCAAAAGGCGAACACACTAACCACTGAGCTACGGCACCCAATAATAACAACTTTAGTAATATTAACATAGAAACTTCAGATATACAAACAATTCCGGAAGGTATTCTAACAGTTTTAGGTACAACCGGCAGCCCCATGCTGTTCCAATGGAAGTAGACGATGTTGAAAATTTTAACATCGAGCGACTTACTCCTGATAGATCTTACCATCGAAGGTATTTCAATAAGATGACTAGTCGATACCGGATCGGCTACCACGTTAGGCGATGTTTTTGAAGATTTTTAGAAATTCTCACAGCCACAGAGCATTAAAAAAACCTGTCCTCATAAAGACACTTTTTGCATGCGAAGTTATATCAGAAGAAGTAATTGTTAATACTACTTCAGAATTTATGAGTAAAAACGAAACAATGTCTGTTAAATTTAAAAAAGAAGCCATTCCACTGCATACTTGGACTTGACGTTCTTGGTCCCCTAAACCTTTTAATTTATTTTTCACAAAAAGTAGTACATGTCGACAACAAATTAATTCCGTTTGCTAGTAATGGGGTTGCAAGTTGTTATTCTAATGATGATGAATTTTACGATTACTGTTCTCAAACCGACACATATCTTGACAACTTTTCTTTAGATAAAAGCAATTTTTATGTAGATCCATTAATTAACACTGATTTGAATATCTAAGAACGACGGTTATTGAGATGGTTTCTATTAAAATACAAAATATGTTTTTCCAAGAAGGTCAACACTTTCCAGCATTAGCATCTGTTAAACATCAATTATATCGAAACCTCTTGCTCCAATATACAGTAACAATTATCGAAATCCATATTCACTGGATGAAGAAATAAATTCCCAGTTAAATTCTAAGTGGGATAACAGAATAATTAGGCTAAGTATGGCCCAAATGGACATTACGAATTTACTCGCATGCCATTTGGTTTTATAAATGCACTTGCTTTCTTCCAGCGTATGATGAATACGATTTTAAGCGATAATATAAAATATGTATAATTTATATGGATGACAACTAATATTTTCTATATCTATCACTGATAATTTTGAGAGTTTAACTAAAATATTTAATCGCTTGTCCGAAAACAATTTAAAAATTCAATACGATATATGCAATTTCCAATCAAGGTACACGGAATTTCTAGGTCATATTATTACACCTGAGTGGATCAAACCAAATTTCGAAAAAATAAAGCCTATAGAAAAAATAAAATTACTACTGACTGTAAAAGAAATTCAATCCATTCTATGGCTGACGGGATATTACCGGAAGTTTATAAGAAATTATTCTGTGCCTATAATCAAGTTTTTGGGGAAAAACGAAAAACTTATTTTAAAGAATAAAGACTATATTGAGGCATTTGATAAAAAAAACTTATAATGGCATCACCCACACTACTGGCATTCCCTGATATTTTTTTAAAATTTGTCGTGACAACAGATGCCAGTTGCAATAGATGCTGTCCTAAGCCAAATTATTTTGCCGTACATTAAATGGATCCGAAAAACGTTACCACATGCTGGAAAAAGAGCTGTTAGCAATAGTATGGGCGGTGCGACACTTCAGACTATATTGATTCGGTTGGTCATTTGTTGTACTAAAATGGTTGTATTCCATGAAATATCCAAATGAACGCATTTTGAGGTGGAAACGTTGCTTAGGGAATATGAATTTGAGAAAACTATGACATTAATCCTCAGCTTAAAAATTCGATATAAACGGTGCATTCAGCATGCGAAAATCTAAATGATCATTTGCTTACCACTGAAAAGCGAAATACTATACAAGAAATACCTCATGCAGATGTACAGAAAAGTAGAAGGGAAGGAACAGTTAGAATTCATTAAGAGCTACCGAATAATATATACAATATTGTTCAAGAAAAACTAATAGACCTATTTTCAAATGACAGCAAAATAAAATTTACTAAGTGTTGTTACAAGGCGTTGGACATGAGAACAGAGGAAGAAGTTTTAGAAGCAATGGAAAAGATTCATACGGAAGAAAATCATATGGTAGTGTTAGAAAATTATGAGCAATGTATGGACTGGTTAAAGTGAGATCTAACACCTCCTCTCTAATCGCATTAATAAATGTAGGCCTATTGCCTGTATTACTAATATTTGTATTGTTACTTAAAAGATAATTTAAGAGAGACTGACTCACCTCCGTTATTTGTATCCGAGCTGCCCCAGACATGGTGATGTGCATTTACATCACAACCAATCACGAACTGCAGATTGTGTGCGTGGCAGTGCTCAATTAGCGCCTGCACCTCCAAAGGAGGTATGTTGCTAGAGTCACTAGGGAAGTATGTAGATGCACAAACAATTTCGTGCTCTTCTTTTCCCGTTGAACTCTCTACACGGATGGTTACTAGGTCCTGACTAGTAAGTTCTGAAATGAGAAAGTAGTTAGTATTATAATCAACCATAATTGTTGCACTTGGCCGCAAACAGTGATGATACACCAACTTACATCCTTTAAGTGTAAGACCTTTAATTGGTCCACCAATTACCCATGATTACTGTAATAAAGCCAGGGACATGGTTTCATCGACGAATCTCCTGCACATGGTGGCTGATGCTCCTTTGGCACGGTGCAAGTTCGCCTGTCGCGTTTATTTATGTCGGTTTTCCGCAACAAGTTTCTGGAGCCTAGCACCCTTAGGACCCTTGTTCTTATAGTCCTTTTGAGCACCTGTATGCTGGACTTTATTACGCTGTGGTACCTTCATACCGTGCCCAGCACGACGGTGGGCTTGCATCCCTTTTCGCCTCCAACCGCGTTTTGTCGCTCCAGTGCGGATGTTGGTGGTTGAGGGTTTATTTGCCTCCGCTTCATTGGACTTTACGTCTCTAGCAGGCCCTTCAGCGCTACTTGCAGATATAGCTACAAACTTTTCTTTAGTGCCCTTCGGCTCCTCAATAACTCAACGAGGGTATTTTCAAGACCCTCGTTGCTTACGCATCCAGTTAGCAGTATTGACATTAGAGCATAGGAACGGTAACCACCCGTTTCTGTGTGCTAGGCCTTCAAAAACTGGTTTGTCGCCATTGTCATCGACCTCAATCATTATATCAAATTTTCCTGGATTTGAACCAATTGTTCTTTTGTAAACGCCCCATTGATTAAGTCGGTTGGGACAACACCCAGCCGAATAATTTTGGCCACTTGACTAAAAGTAGGCTTACCAACATAAGTAGTTTGTCTTTTTTTCCACCGGCGTTTCTTTTGAATACTCTTCTGAGCGTACTCCTTTCGCCGTTGCACCGCTTTTTGCAATCTCTAGGGCTTTTTCCCTGGAGTGGCCACTTGCCAATGCATTCTTAAAGCATATTTTTTCTGCCGATGTCATTTTGACAAAGTTTTGATGTACAGATTTTCCAAATCTGAACCAATATCAGTGCAACCCGATTTCTCTGAGATCACGCTGTTATTGTCTTCTCCCAGTGTTTTGGCATCAGAGAGTCCATTGATTCTTGTCTTGACCCTGGAAGCTGCGGCAGTAGCATAGAAACCCGAGAAGTTTCTCTTTTTCCTTCTCTCTCCATCGCCTTAGAGGATTTTTTCTCATGAACATCTACTAGTGTAGATGATGGTGCAGGTTGGCTAGGTGCATGTCCAACAACACTGCACGCAGCTGAAGAGAGTTTATCTAGCACAACAGCTGATTCAGAGGAGCTGACCGACGACAATAGCCCATCAGCTGATTTGTCGTTTGTTTGTTTATTTAAATTTTTTATTTCTATATCCATATAGATTCCCACGAGTGTTAGGGTATTTAGGTCACCCACGGCAGAGCCCTTGTACCGCAGGAAGGCATGTAATTTAAACCTGAGGTCACCAGGTATCCGGAGTTCGCATATTCAAGACTAAGCACCCTCTTAACCATGCATCCCTCGGCATATGCTGCTCCACCTTGGATTATGGTTTTTTGGATTGTTTGCTGCAGAGGAGGTGTTCACGCCTACTCCTACTTACTATACGCTTATACAGCCATTTAGGTTACAAGCAATCCTTCCCTTCTCTTTTAACAAATAATTTTAAATTTGTTCCACTTTTCCTTTAATTGGGTGGGTTTAATACGAGTTAGAAAATATCTAAATCTGATATTGAATTATTTATCTGTTATTTATTTTTAATGTTTATTTAATGATTTAATATTTCCGGAAGGCCCACTTTTTGTTTATACTTTAGTAGGTACCAAGAGAATTTTCTGTTATGATTTTTAAAAAGTCTTAGTGTGTTTGTGCAAAAAATTCGTTCTTTAAGTTTGCACTAATTCCTATAAATTATATCCTCGCAACTTTTCATCTTGCTCCCAGTTCCACCTTGTTCCTATTAATATATGTTATTAAGATATATATACTTTTTATATATACTTATATATATTATTTTTAAATACTAAGGGAAAGCAGTTTCAATGTTATTTATGTGATTTTGCAACAAGAAAGCTTTTACATTAAAAGGCAAGAATTGCAAGTAAACGTCAAGAATTGACTGAATTGTTATGTGGTGTATATAAAAATCATTTTCACCCTCCAAAATACATTTTGTATTCATAGTTTGTAAA
This sequence comes from Megamerina dolium, assembly GCA_963854835.1. NCBI lineage: Eukaryota > Metazoa > Arthropoda > Insecta > Diptera > Megamerinidae > Megamerina > Megamerina dolium. Next base: position 55,703,448 of record OY978530.1, read on the forward strand.
ACAATTCCTAACATATTATTCAATATTTAAAGCTCTAACCTTCATTGCGTTATTTCTTAGGCTTTAAAATGTTGATTTCACACCAAATTACTCCTTTATTTTGGACAATACATCTTCAAAACTTGGTTCGCTAAGTTGTTGGATGACATGAAATGCTCGACTTTTCAATTTGTTACACAAAACCTTAGATATAATACGTTGTTCTTGTTGGTTTGTCTGCGATAAAATTGTTGTGACATCTCTTAAGTAGTGCGTTGCGTCGAAAATTAATTTTTACTCCTATCCATTTTTATTTCTATCCTGTTTTTAATGGATTTTTTTAGTATATTGTAATGAAACAAATATTTACCTGTGGAAATGCGCTTAAATTGGTTTTTAGATCCGCGGTATCTCTGAAAATATACGTAGAATCCTAGGTAGTTTCAGTTTTTGCTATAAGTTTTGTCGTTTTTTTTCGCTATACAAATTCGAACCGCCTTGTTACGAATGTGCGAATTTGTTTTGTATATGGAAGACAAAATGGAAAATCAAAAATTTTTTGAGTATTTTGCTTCCTCATGAAACGAGAGCAAAAGCGATAACAAATACGCAGGCGTAGATGAGTGCGTTTACCAGTGAGAGTGTAATCGACGAAATACGAACAATTTGATGTGTTCCGTGTCTTCCTTTTGATTTTGGTGGCTGATGGATGGCCCAAAAATGACAAAATCTTCAAAAATGCCAAAATAAGTACTATTGTATTTTTAGTAAAATGGATTTTTGAATTCAGTTGTTGAAGGATGTTATTTCCAATGAGTCCGTCATAGTTATTTAAAAAGTCGTAAACATAAAAAGGCAATTTGTGTTCGAAACAAAATATCTCTTATTTTTCGTTTAGCATAACCTTTCCAGTGACCGTTGTTAAAATGAATGGATTCACTTCAGTAGTTTCAATTTATAAAATCCTTGGCTTTGTTAAGCTAATCGATGATCCAGTATCAATAATAAAATTAATTAAATTATTATTGATCGCTAAGTCTATTGTTGGTAACCTTCCGAGGCTTGGAATTGAAAATTTTATTCGTCCTGTTCCATTGGTGCGGGGATACCAAAACACCTAACTCTCGATTGGTTCAAAGGAGTCCCAATTGCTCTTCCAATGTGCTGATTGGCAATTCCTTGTACATTATTAGAGTTAAAACTCCTATTATTAAAGCTGTAGCTACCATTATTTTGTTGACTTATTTGTGAAAAATTAAGTCAAAACATTCAATTAATGTAATATTGTGTGTTCTCTTTTTTCTTTATATGTCGTCATATTAGCTACAGGTGTTAAGTTCAATGAGTTTATTCGATGGTTTAAGTTTTATAATTCTTCGTCTAGGTTTATATAGAATTTTTATTTGTTTAGTTTCCAGAGAAAATTCTTTTTATTTGTTTTCTCTTTAAATTATATTTCTTTTATTGGTTATCTCTTACTCATATCACTTGATCTTATGTTCTGATATGGGCTTATGTTTCCGAAGATTGTTTCAGATTATTTCTCGTTCTTGCGCAAATTTAATAGTTTGATCGATGCACTTAAAGTTTTTTTTTCTTTTCATAGGAGCTAGGTGTATATATGTACGTGCCACGAGGTATATATATATTTATGCTTACGAAGTAATTGACAAATTATTTCGCAACGCCTTTTGTAATACTTGAATTAGTTTTGTTGTTGTGTTTGTTTTCAAATGTGTTACTTTCTTTTGTTTTATTTATTCATTATTTAATTTTTTGAAACAAAAAATGGAAAAATGGACGATTCGAGTGTCCAAATGCAATTAACTTTATCCGTCGTTGACTAGTGTAATGCTGCAACTAGCCACCGACGTAAAAACGTAGAACGTGTCAGCTGACACGACCTATCTTATGTGAATGCCGTGTTAACGAAAACTCACCAACGTATGACAGTGACGTAGACGTTGCTCGTAGCGGAGAGAATCAACAGCAATTTGATTTTTTACGTAAAAACGTGTCAGCTGATCGCTCTATATGTGTACAGGGTTACAAGCTTAGACTTTTATAAATGAATAAAAAATTAACTAAAAAAATTTAATTTTTTTTTTTAATTAATCAAAACCATCATCGTGTTTAGTTATTTATTAAAATATACTTCACGTATATTAATTTTTCTTTTAGTTTCTAACATATATTATGAAATTTGATCATGAAAATGGTAAGTGTGATTAAAAGCATGAACGCACATTGATACATGGCAACATTGTTATGTATGCATATAAGAAAGAACAGTCGATTTCTCCGTCGCTGCTACGGGCATAACTTTTGACAAATTTTTGCTCTTACGTACGGGCGGTACGTACGTACTCTACGTCTGTGGCTAGTTGCAGCATAACCCCTGACTAGATTCGTCAAATATATATACAGTATGTCAAGAATGAGTTTACACATTGAAAAATAATTCAAATTTTCAACTTTCTTAGCAAAAATACATTAACTTTTATTCCCACATACACATTTTTTTTTATTAGGTATAGATATTTAAAGTATTTATAGATTCATGAAAAAAAATTGCAAGTTCTACGCAAAAGAAAATAAAAGAACAACAAAAAGAAATTTTACTCAATTTTACAAGTGTCAAGAAAGGATACAAAGTTTTTTTTTTTATAATATTTATTAGTTAAAATTTGATCAAGTAAAATATTTAGTATTTAGTATGGCCACCTTTAGCATCTATCACGGATTTTAGCCGTTTATTCATAGAATAAACCAACTTTATTAGGTCATAATTGCTCGGTATATTTTGCCACTCTTCCAATATAGCAGTTTTAAGTGCTCTACGGTTTTTAGGTTGCCTTTTAGCCACTTTTTCTTTAAGTAGAGCCACAAATTTTCAATAGGGTTAAGGTCTGGACTTGGCTATAAAAGCCAATTTTCCTACTCCTCTGCTTGAGATACATCCAAAAATCATAATGGACATTTTTCCAAATTTAATAGTAGGAATTATGTGTCGATTTTCTAAAGCTGTTAATGCCTTGCGCCACAATCTGGTCGGTCCATCGTTGTAATACAACATCATTTTTGTCTCGTCACAGAATATTACGTCGTCCCAATATTCATCAGGTTGAGAAATAAGCCTTGAGGCTAAGGAGAAACGTTTTCAATATTTTGTGCTGATAGCAGCGGCTTCTTACGAGCAACTCTTGATTAGTATTTGTTTCTCAGTATGGCTGTCGTACAGTTTCATGGGAAACCACTATACTACACTCTTCCTTGAGTTTCTCCGCAAACGTTCTGGTCGAAATTTGTGGATTTTTGTGCAGTTCCCTCATCATTAAGTGCTCTAACCGATCAGTAATTTTAAGCTTAGGGCCACCTCCACACATTGGCTCAATCTACCCTCATTTTCAGCTCGATTTAAAACATTATAAATTGTCTTACGTGTTACATAGAACATTTCTGATAACTTCTCCACATTTTCTCCCAATTGGCGATTGTAGTATATAAACTGAACCACTTCAGCCGATAACTTTTTGCCTGGCATTTTAAAAACACAATATTTAAACAGATGATGTGGACAAAGCAAAAATTAATCACAAACTAAATAATTGTGAAAAGAGTTTCTTGACACTTGTAAAATTGAGTAAAATTTCTTTTTGTTGTTTTTTTATTTCTTTTGTGTAGAACTTGCAATTTTTTTTCATGAATCTTTTATAAATACTGTAAATATCTATAACTAACAAAAAAAAGGGTATATGGAAATAAAAGTTAATGTTTTTGGCTAAGAAAGTTGAAAATTTGAATTTTTATTCAATGTGTACACTCATTCTTGACATACTGTATATACATACATATATATATATATATATATATATATATATATATATATATATATATATATATATATATATATATATATATATATGAAAAAGTTACAGATCTGAAGGAACATGTAGATGATTTGGAAGATAAGTTCGAGAAATTACAGCACGAACTCAATCAACTAAAAATAAATGGACCAGCCACATCAGTGATTAGAGATTCAAGTACAATCAAATTAAAGCCACCAACATTTGACGGAAGCACGCCATTCAATATCTTCAAGCTTCAATTCGAGACAACAGCTTCGAAGAATCAATGGGATGATAGCGACAAGACTGCTGCTTTAATAGTCGCATTAAAAGGTAATGCTTCCGAGGTGTTACAGATGGTTCCAGAAAAAGATCGTGGTAGCTATCAGTCACTGATGGACACACTCCAGCGAAAATATGGAAATGAATACAAGAGTCAATCACATCGAGTTGAATTGAGATCACGAGTGCAACGGAGTAATGAGAGCCTTCAGGAATTCGCTTCCGATATTGAGCGCTTATGTCATCTAGCGTTCTCCGGTAATTCGAAAGAGTTCGTCGAAAAAATAAAAATAGAGGCATTCATAGATGGCATACGTGATGGAGAGACAAAGCGTGCCCTGGTCATGTCACCCAGGAATACATATGCCGAAACAGTCAGTAGTGCCTTGACGTATGAAGCCGCCAGTTTAATGTGTCGACCAGTGCCAGGAGTACGCCAACTAGAGGGGAAAACATCACATCTGGTTGAAGCAGTGCGTCAGGCAGTAAAATCAGTAGTTCGGCCTGAAGCAAGAGCAGGTCGACGCGAAAACAAATTCAATGGTAAGTGCTTCATTTGCAACAAACGAGGGCATATAGCGCGTGATTACAATCAATCGAGTATGAAGCCTAAAGAAAGAACAAGGAATCAACACAAAAATAAATTTGCCGGTAAGTGCTTCATATGCGAGCAAAGAGGACACATGGCGCGTAATTGTCGTCTACGACGCAAGCAACAAAGATCGAATTCACCAGGACAACGAAAGGAAGATCGTGATGTCATTCATCGTAGTAAAGCTTATACTCCATATCGTCGTACTTGCACCGTAGATAGTAAACATTGTTCTCGGGAAAGAAACCAGAATCACATTGTTAACCTACGACTTACGAATATATTGCCGGAGGAGTCATGGACCACCGAACGAGTTCAAGAAGATCAGCGGAACGACCCAGATCTCGTAAAGATTATGGAATACAAGGAGCAGGGCATACGTCCAGATTGGCAAGAAATGGCTAATGAGAGTCCAATAGCAAAGGCATACTGGGCGCAGTGGCAAAGCCTGCACTTACGAGACGGATGTTTATTCCGAACATGGGAAAGTGAAGATGGAAAAATCACTAATTATCTTCTAGTGGTACCCAAGGCAAGAATAAATGAAGTGATAGCTGAGTATCACAATGCCTCCAGTGGAGGGCATTTGGGAATCACCAAAACCGTCGAGAAAATAAAGAAACGATTTTATTGGGTTGGATGTCATGACCATGTCGCTGATTGGATTCGTAAGTGTAAGCAATGTGCAATGGCCAAAGGTCCCACTAAGAAAAGTCGTGGTAAGATGCACCACTACATCGCGGGTGCTCCATAAGCCGAAAGGCATTCTATTAAATTCATAGTGCCCAACACCTTTACTAAAAGCTGTTTTTTCTCTGTCTGATTCTTTCAATAACACTTGATGATACCCACTGGCCAAATCAAGTGTAGTAAAATATCTGCAATGACGTAACTGGTCTAATATTTCATCGATGCGGGGAATGAGAAAAATTTGTCTAATGGTGGTGTCATTTAATTCCCTGAAATTTACTACTAACCTCCATTTTCTTTTACCATCTTCTTCCGCTTTCTTTGACACCAAAATTATGGGAGAATTCCAGGGCGATGAGCAAGGAATAATTATGTCGTCTTCCAACATTTTATTTACTTGCTTATTGATATCTTCCTTATGTGCTTCTAATAGCCTGTAGTGTCTTTGGTTGATTGGCGCCTGGTCTGTTTTTATTGGTATTGTGTATTTTATACCTGTGGTGTGAAACAGTTTGTCGCTTTCCAAGAAAAATAAATTGTAGAATAACGTAAGTATGCTGGCTATGGACCTCTTTTCCTCAATGTTTAAGTTTTCGTCTAGCTTAATTGTTTCTAATGTTTTGGTAACACTTTTGTAGCTATCAGTTTCCTTAATGTTATTTATTTTATGAGCTATGTCGTAATCTTCGTGTTCTAAATGATTAAATTTAATTATATTAACTTTAAGCTTATTATTTACAATACATGAATCTATATTCGTGTTGAGCATTGGGACATATACTGTGTTGTCCGCCACACTGTCCAATGTCTAACCTAAATAGATTCGAAGAGATACTTCCTGTTTCTCTACTATAATTTGTTTCGAAATTTGTATTTACTTTCTCCCAGGTACTACAACCTCACTGGTGTGTAATATTCTGTTACCCTCGGTAAACGGTTGGGTGGTAAAGGCATCAAATGCTATTTTCGCTCACCGAAGAAAATCAACTTTTTTTTCATGGTATTGATAACTGATAACTGTCTCTACCTAGGATAGCATCAACAGGTATCCCTATCTCTTAAGAGATTAAGTGTAGTTCTAAAATCAAATCTTTAGTCCTCTCGTGTTGGATTGCTATTGACCCTAATGTGGTGACAAGACTTTCCTTAAATGTCGCTTCTTACTAACAGATTCATCAATTACTGATGACTTTATTAAACTGGTATCTGCCCCAAAGTCTACAAGTAAAATGAGTTTTCCATTTTTTGCTTCCTCACACTGAAACTCAATGAAACACATCATCTACATCAGAGACTCCCGAACAGTAGCCATGTTTGTTATTACTGGATGGGAAAGATGGTTCAACAATCCCCCTGGACGCTTGACTACCAACTTCCGCCATTTTGCTATCTAACTTGGAGGGTGTGTCAACAATCTCTAAAGACGCATGACTGACACTTTCCATTTCAACTAGCCTACTTTTTGCAAAATTTTTGGGGTTCCCGGTTTATTGGCCGTACCTGGGCTCCCCGTAGTTTCCCTGGATGTTTTCCCATTCTTTGCGTTTATAACAGTCGGCGAACCTGTGTCCCGGTTTCTTACAGAAAAAACACCTGGTCTCAGAATTTCCGCGATTAGGGCCTTTGCTTTCTTGACCTCCCTTACTAGGTGCAGGTGTTTGATTACCTTTTCCTTGTGACCTGTTGTTGCTAAAAAATGTACATGAGAAATTGAACTCATGTCCGTATTTTTTACACTTTATGTAATAGGGCATGTTTTTTCTCTTAAAGCAGCCGCCTCTGGTGTGTCCCTCTTTGTCGCAGATGGAGCAGGTTAGGAACTTTCCTTTGGCTATCTTGGTGGCTTACGTTATCTTGTCATTTCTGTTCTGGTGAAATGCCGCTGTATTACTGGCCTCAGTCTGGTGAACGTCGTTTAAATATAGTGTTCCCATATTAAACTGATTGATCCGTTGTCCTCTTTCGAGCAGAATACCCGTGCTTACCTCCTCCTCTGCTTATTCTTCTAACGTGCCCCTCTTACCTTGCATGTGAGTTTTTAGCAATGGGTCTTGAAGGCCCGATATAAAAGATGTCCTCGCATACACCTCTAGCTCTTTTAATAACGCTTGGTCTTCGATCCCACCGTATCTATTCTTAATACACTGTATCGCCGTGGATTTTAAATAACCTAATCTCCTTGCAAAAACACGTATATTTTCCTGATCTCCTTGCAAAAACACGTATATCTTCCTGAGGTAGTTAGCGTGTGACTTGAATTTGGTACGTGAGCGATTCCAGACGAACGGTATTTAAATATGTGTTTCGCAGAAGGATATACAATTCCCTTATATTGGCGAATTTCTTGCTTAGTACAAAGTTATAAGCATCACCATATAGTCGCTGTTTTATACAAGAAATCTTCCAACTCGTCGGGTCATATGGCTTTTCGTGCTCATTCGCACCCAGAAATGAACTGGTGAACTTCGGTCGTCAAATCTTTAGACTCCACTCCAGTGAGCATTGGCACTAGTTTACTGACGGTCTGTGCTATTTCGTCAATACGCGTTTTTAGCTTTAAATACGGTTATACTTCTGGTTGCGTTTCTCGTACTGGTGTACGGCGACGAAGAGGTGTATCCTGTGCTAGGCAGCATTCTCTTTCGAGTTACCTCTCTTTCGCCAGGAGTACACTTAGTTGGTCAGGGTCAACCTAGGTTTTGAGCCTTTTCTCTATAAATTCTTCTGAAATGCCATTTTCTTTTAATAAATCTTCTAATTCCTTATTTCTTTTAAGGGTCTTAGTTGTCTCTACTTCTAGCTGTTCCGCTCCGGGTCCCTGTTTTGCGAACTGAGTTCGCAGGGCCCTAATTTGTATCTCTGCTGCCTCTAAATCGTCCTTTTGTTTTAGGGCTGCTTCAGCCTGGCTTTTCAATAGATCGTTTAGCTCGGATACCGTAGCGTCTAATCCTTTATTGGATTTAGTACCTTTACGTGATGTGCCTTTGATCTTATGAGCTGGAATTGCTCATATGTGCTGTGTTGCTTAATCAAGCTCCACACGAAGTCGATTGACTCGGTTATTGTAACGTCTACCTCCCTTGCTAATGATTCATAGGTTTTAGGGTCCATTTGACTTTTGGTCAAACACACACTATAATTAGATCCTATACTGCGTAAAACGTTGAACGTAAAGCACCTTGTATATACAATATATTTCGCAGTATCCTACCGGCTGCACCAAAATGTTGCGTACTATTTTTCCACAACACTCACTAAATACCTAACGGCTAGACTCGAGGATGTAACACACAAGATTCGCAGCTAAACCCAAGCTCGTAAGTATCCTTCGGAACTATATCACTGGTTAACTGAAATAGAACATGATTAGTTATACTTGCGCTTTCATGTCTCCTCTTTATTTCTAATACTTTTCACTTTGAATTACAATTACTTATTTCACTAATACTAGATGGCCTCGTAAGGATCGCGGAATTTACACTTCACTATTGAAGTAGACTCACAACTAAAAAGTGACTGCCTTTAGTAATATAGGAATGGTATTATACCCGCGGACATGCGGTGCGGATCTTCTATATATAGCCTGGCCACTTTTCTAGATATTGAGGGGGCCTTCAATAGCATAAACCCAGAAGCAGTCGAAAACTGTCTTGCTATGCTTAAGGTGGATGAACCTATTTTTATATTCATTAGTCTGTGGCTAAAGGAAAGAGTGATAAACTCAAAATTGGGTACCTCATGTATTGTATCGCCTCTTTTGTGGAACTTAATCATCAATGAAGATCTCATATCATTACAGGCCACGGTTTGCAAAGCGGTGGCTTATGCAGATGACGTGGCACTTGTGGCATCGATTGATAAGGCATCAACTATGCCTTATCAATCCTGTCCATATGGGCTCTGGTCTGGCCATCAACCATGACAAAATTGAGTTAGTCCTCTTTACTAGGAAGCATAAAATACCTATTTTTACCTTACCTAGAATTGGGAGAACTAGTCTAAAACTAACTTTTTAATAAACACAAATTTAGTAGTGTGCAACAGAGGTGACACCCCCACTTTCATCTTTCCAAGCTCGGAGCAGTATGATGGATGGGCGGAAGTGTTGGATGTCACTCTGTTTTCAGATAGCGATGCGATAGGGGTTAAAAATTGGAGAGTTTCCAGCGAAAACTCCTTCTCGGATCATAGCTGGATACTAGCGATTTGGATCTTAAGGTAGACCCACCCTTGCCACACCGTAATCCCCATAGAACTAACTGGGCGCGGTGTGAAAATTTTGTTAGAAATAGAATAGGAGGGGCTCTCATTCATAGAATAACATCCATTGATTCGCAAAACAGTAGGGTCGAAACATTAGAAAAAGCTTTCGGTAAGACCTTTAAAATGTCGTGCCACTGAAACATAGCAAAAAAACCTTCCCTCCCTGGTGGAGCCAGGAACTGTCGGAACTAAGGAAGAAAGCAAGAGCAGATTACAACATCAGCTACTCCACTGGAAATTGGCAATTGTACAAACAAAGCCGTACAAGAAAGCTATTAGGAGCGCCGAAAAGGAGGGCTGGAGAGAATTCTGCTAGAATTCTGCTAGTAACGAACGAAAAAATTGCATGGGCAATTAAAAGTTTTTCACCCTTGAAGTCACCAGGTCCGGATAGGATCATGTCCAAACTGCTGCAGGTAACATTGGACTGTGTGCTCCCGTGGTTGGTTCAAATCTTCAAAGCGTGTTTGAACCTGAAATATGTACCTACTAGCTGGAGGCTAGTAAAGGTGGTCTTCATACCAAAGGTTGGCAAGACAGGACACGAATCAGCGAAGGATTTCAGACCCAGCAGTCTAACCTCTTTCGTATTAAAGACGTTTAAAAGGCTTCTGGATATATACTTAAGGAATTCTCTGGAGAATTCCGTTATATCCACTGCCCAACATGCGTACCGAAAGGGGAAGTCGACAGAAACGGCTCTCCATGAGGTAGTACATACAACTGAGAGATCTCTGGACAACAAACAATACACCATGGCTACCTTCTTTGACAACATTGTTAGCACAGAATTTATCAAACGGGCGTTGATAGAAATAGGAGTGGACAACTGTGTTACAGATTGGATCATTTCTATGCTAATGACTAGGGTCATAAGTGCTAACATGTGCAATACCTCAATAACAAAGCTAGTCAAAAGGGGAACCCCACAAAGAGGAGTGATTTCTTTGGCTATGCGTAATAAACAATATCCTAATAAAACTGAATAGAGGGGGTGTCAAAGCGGTGGCGTATGCCGATGATGTGGCGTTAATGGTGCTAGGACTGTGCCCTAGCACGATCAGTGGGATCACGCAAAAAGCGTTTGACGAGCTCAGCTCTTTGGCTAGCAGGTGTGGCCTAAGGTTGAACCCGGATAAAACAGAACTGATGCTTTTCACCAACAGAATAAAAATACCCAAATTTGACTTGCCTAAATTAAACCATTAAACCTTAAATTTTTCTTCCAGTGCTAAATACTTGGGGATTATTTTGGACTCGAAGCTTAGCTGGAGGTTAAATACTGAAAACCGGGTAAAGAAGGCTTGCATTGCACTCTATACCTGCAAAAGAGTAATTGGAAGGAAATGGGGTCTCCAACCAAAACTTACTTTATGGATGTTCAAAGTGGTTGTATGTCCAATTGTATCGTATGGCTCGGTTGTTTGGTGGAAAGCCTTGGATAAGGCCTACACCATTAATAAACTTAGCAGTATACAAAGGTCAGCATGTGCAGCGGTAGCCGGAGCTATAAAGTCGTGTTCCGGGGATGCTCTTAATGTTCTGACATACATGCTCCCTATTGATCTATACATCAAGAAAACGGCAACCATGTCCGTAGTGAGGCTAAAAGAAGGGGGTCACTCGAAGGAGAGAACCTACGGACATGGATGCATACTAACAAGGGAAACGCAATATGCGTCTGACAGGACAGACTACATCATGCCGAAGATGAATTTCAATAGAAACTTCATAGTAGTTTTTCCTTCGAAGGATTGGACTAAGGGATGTCTGTTAAACAGCTTCGACACCATAATCTACACAGACGGCTCCAAAATGGATTGTGGCGTAGGGGCAAGAATATATTCCGAGAAATTGAAAGTGGACAAGTCTGTGCGCCTCCCTAACCTGTCTAGCGTATTCTAGGCGGAAGTGTTTGCAATCGGTGAAGCTTGCAGGATACTAATCGCAGACTTCAGATTCAAGCTCAACATAGCTATAATATCGGACAGCCAAGCTGCAATTCAGGCCTTGAATTCAGCAGTCACATGCTCGTTCCTAGTGGAACAAAGTAGAAGGAGTCTCAACATACTCAGCGAGCGGCACAACGTTTCATTGATCTGGGTTCCGGGACACCGGAACATAGAAGGAAACGAAAAAGTCGACGAACTGGCAAGAAACGGATCTGCCATGCAAGAGGCTCTTACAGAACCAGTGTTCATACTGCTGAGCGTAGCTAAAAGAGCTATCAACACAAAATATCTACAAATACCGGATTGTAGGTGGAAAAGTCTTACGAAATGTAAAAGTAGTAGGTCACTGTGGCATTGTATGCATGCTAAACAATCAATGTTACTGATAAACAGGAATCGTAAAGACGCCTCTAGTCTTACGGCAGTCATTACTGGCTTCTGGCTCATCGGAGAACAGGAGGCCAACATGGGAATGTCTCACAACGATTTCTGTCACAGTTGTAACCAAGTGGAAGAAAATGAAACGGTCTTCCATTTCCTTTGTAAATGCCCTGCCTTTGGAAGCAGAGAATGAACACCCGAGGTAAACCACTCTTCAACAACATTGAGGTGTTGGCGGATTTAACCGTGCTGCCCACACAAACAACCTAACGAACAGTTGGAAGCGAGGATGTGGTAACAAAACGGTGCGTAAGCGCTATTTGGACACATGGATGAGTCACCACTGCAACCAACCAACCAACACCTACAGTCAAGCCGCCATTTGAGCTCTCGCAGGAACAATCGCCAAATCGGTACTGGCCCTTAAATGCCGCTCAGCTCTTAACGAGCTAGCGGAGCACTACAATGTACACATTGTATGGGTACCGGGGCATGGGGATATTTCAGGGAACTGTGAGGCAGATGACCTGGCGGAATCAGGCACTAGGTTGCTATAGATCTATCCATCTCATCAAGCAGGAATTCCGATTGCAATATGCAAACTTCTTGTCACACAACATTTCCTCACTATAGCCAACAGAAGATGGCGGGATGAGAGCTCTTGTGTTACTACTAGGAAAGTCTGGCCAGCTCTTGAATGGAAGAACTGTTGTCAATGAGTAGGAAAACTATCAGTAATGTAGTTGCCGTACTAACGGTCCACTCGTTTGTGGGTAGGTATGCTATCAGGTTTGGTTTACCGGCTAACGATTTTTGTCACAGCTGCCAGGACGAGGAAGAGGATGCTCCGCCTTGGCATGCAGAAAGCACACTCTACTGGGGAGTGCCTTTTTTACAGATACCACTGAGCTTGCACCCATGGATGCCTGGGACATTGCTCTATTCATTAGGAAATCCCAATGGTTCCGCTTAACAGAAGGAGCAGGATAGTAAGCATCAGTGATCCATGGTATCACTGATGGTATTTTTTTCCTAAGTGAGCCCCCCTCTGGGGAACGGCCGCATAACCTAACCTAATCTAGTAAGCCGCCAGCTTATGTATGTATGTACCCATTGTATGAGAAAGCAACTTTTTGATATTCACACACATGAGTAGTCCACGTGATTTTAGTTATCAGAAAATGTCTAAACATTGTTGTCATGCTTACGTAAGTGCAGAACTACGAATTGTGTGGGAAAGTGCTTTGTCAGCTTTTTTCCACCCAACTGCAACTCATTTGGCTGAATGTTCTGGCATTCCACAATTATAAGAAATATTGATATGGATTGTGTATATCACAACTTGTAGCAAAGTTGGTATGTGTATGGATAAACATGTATTTTCATATTTCATATTTTGGCTCGCAACAGTAACAAAAATGAAAAAAGCAGTAAACTTTATGTTTTAATTTATTTTGGCACAATTAAAAGTTAACATTTAAAAAATAAAAACCATTTTATAATCATTAAACATATGTTTCATTTAAAGGGCCGAAGGGCTCATTGGCAAAGCTTCTCTTCCATTACTGTTGTGCGTGTTAAATTTTGGACAGTATTAGAAGGCAGAATCCTTGTGACATCACTTTTTCTGAGCTTTGTCATAGAGTTCTTTTAGAAACTTTTACATGGCAAGTTGTTACTGTGGGAAGAATTGCCAATTGCTTGCTGACAGGTACTGTTCGAAAGAAAAATCTTTTCGATATTAAATTTGTTATGCATCAGCCGGGAATTGAACCAAGACCTACAGATCAGAAGGCTAACACACTAACCACTGAGCTACGGCACCCACTAAATCTTAAGGTTTTGATATTTTCCGAGTTCAAATAAGCAGATTCAAATTCAATACAATAATATTTATATAGCATTCTGTTTCTGATATAAGCCCCTTTTTGTAAAACAGTGCATATAACACATACCTTTTGTCATAAAGAGAATTAAGAATAAATGTTCCTTATGCGTATCTTATATTATAAGGGAGTTATGGAAGGGAAGAATATTACCTCTCTTATTCACTGATTTTCGTCTGTACCTTACGCCTGCTTTACAAAGTAAACTGTGTTGGAATGGAGAACCGAGAGAATACGATTCACAATACTCCATTAAACGCGCTATACTGCTTACATAAGGTATATAAATAGTAAGGGAGATTTGGAAGGGAACGTAGAAGACCTCGAGAATGAAAAATATGGAAGTTATAATGCATTATGTTATGCTGCTGTTTCGACTGGACAGTGTTCGGACTATCCTACAGTTGTGGCAAACCTACCACTACAAAAATGTCATTTCTCCCACAACTACTTCAGTAAGCTTGAAACCTACCATATTTTACAATTTACAAATGTTGTGTAAAAGTAATATAATATTTGAATTACCAGAAGATTTACTTCAATTCTATAAGAATATTAAAATTATTGATGGGTCTTTCGTTCCTATAACTTTAACTTGCAATATATAGATTAGTATATATAAGTATGTGATTTAGATTTTATATGAAATCTCTTTTACATGAGTTATTTTTTTTTACATGCTCCTGTAAAGTTATATTTTAATAATATATATATACGAGTACATATAAGTACATCCATTTGTGATCTAATTTTTTATTTACACATTAGAAATAAATGTAAAAGATTACAATTTTTGTTGGATATTAAAAAACGATTTGATAAGCATTATAATCTTTTAGTTCATTATAATCTACTACTAAATTTTCCGAACACTGCTCTTTATGTCAAACATTAAGAAAACATACAAAGGAGTACACATGTCACCGAGAAACATTTCTGCCCATGTAAAAGCGAACGGAACATATATATATATATATATATATATATATATATATATATATATATATATATATATATGTATATATATATATGTATATATATATATATTTATATATATAAAAATATATATATTTTATATATATATATGTGTATATATATATATATATATATATATGCAATGTTTAGCTCCTGGGCGTTAGAAACAGTGCTTACATGACTTTCAGACTCGAAGATTTCAATTATTTTATAGTTATTTCGACAATTAGCTTTCCAGAGTGGTGCATCTTTGACATCAAAATTACCGGAACGGAATCGACGAAACCAAAATTGCACGTGAATGGCTGTTACAGTACCAGGACAATAAACACTATTTACATTTTCAACCGTCTGGCTTGCATTTCCGATTTTATCGAAGAAAAACCGTAAAACCGTATTTCCTCTTTACTGGTGTCAATTTTTGACACGTGCTCAAACAATACTGAGTCAAGCAATCACAAAACTATTGCCCAGGAGCTAAACATTGCATTGCTAAAATAAGGCTGCATACAAAAAGAAGCTCGATGTATGAGTGCCACACGAGTTAGCGCCAAAAACCTAATGGTCCGAATTTCCATCTGCGAATCGCTACTGAATCGCAACAGAATCGATCCATTTCTGAAGCGGATAGTTACTGGTGATGAAAAGTGGGTCACTTACGACAACGACAACGACATGGATTCGCCTTAAGAGAAGCTTGTGAAAATCGACTGTCCAAGTTTTTTGCCAATAGGGACGAGGGTTTCTATGAGAGTGGCATTATGAAATTATCATCAAAATGGCAACAAGTTATCGAACAAAACGATGCATAGTTGGCATAAATCGGATCATTCTAACTATGATAAATAAAACCTCTAATTTAATGCAAAAACAATTTTTCTTTTTACTATATATATATATATATATATATATATATATATATATATATATATATATATATATATATATATATATATATATATATATATATATATATATATATATTATATATATATATATATTATATATATATATACATATATATATATACATACATATATATATATATATATATATATATATATATATATATATATATATATATATTTGCCTATATAACGCAAGAATGTCTATTAGCATTACAAAATCTGAAAAGCGACACGTCATCATGGGATCCGCAACTGCTTCATCTATTTCTGATGAAACTGGTTCAAAAGACGCGTCTATGTGATGAACAAACACTCTCGAAGCCAAGAAAATTACAACCAATTAAGAAATTTCTTCAGTTTCTGGAAAAACATTTCCAATCTATGGAGGCAATGGGTGTCAAGGAAAAATCATCAAATTGGACTCCAAAGGTGTGCACTTCTATCAGATCCAAGAATCAAAGCACTGACGCCTGGAGTATGTGCAGAAAGGGGAAACATCCATCGTTTTCCTGCAAAGAATTCTTACAATAATCGCCATCAGCGATTATTGTGTGCCGTAGCTCAGTGGTTAGTGTGTTCGCCTTCTGATCTGTAGGTCGGTGGTTCAATCCCCGGCTGATGCATAACAAATTTAATATCGATAAGATTTTTCTTTCGAACGGTACCCACCTGTCGGCAAGCAATTGGCAATTCTTCCGACAGTAACAACTTGCCATGAAAAAGCTTCTTAAAGAACTCTGTGACAAAGCTCAGAAAAAGTGATGTCACAAGTGTTCTGCCGTTCGGAACCGGCTAAAATAAGTAGGTCCCTTCTAATATTGTCCAAAATTTAAGACGCACAACAGTAATGGAAGAGAAGCTCGGCCAATGAGCCCTTTGGGGATTTATGTGGCCACATATTTATTTATTTTTTATAATCGCCATCAGCACGTTTCCAGTATGAAATCTCATACTGCCAAGAATTGCTCCTTAAGAAACTGTATGAAGTGCAACAAAAAACACAACACACTGCTACACTTCGAGAAATCGAAAAAAGAGGAAGCTAAGCCTGCATCAGGACCTTTACAAGTTACTTCTGCAAAAGGCCCAGCACCACCAAATATTACGCCATCAATAGTGGAAGATGAAGCTATGTCATTGGCGACAGCAAAACATTGCAAATCAAAATCATACGTACTCCTCAGCACAGCCGTGGTAACAGTGAAAGGCAATGGAACAGAAGTAGAGTTTCTGTCTATTCTTGACTCAGGATCACCGAATGACTGGTCAAACGCTTTGGCATCACCATTAAATCAACAGCGATACATATCAATGGAATTGGATCAAGCAATGTACTCTCGAATAAACAACTTCACAACAAGATTGGAAGCAGCCGTATTACCACATATTATATCTCCAAAACCATCGCAAGATCTCAATATCGACAAATATCCAATTCCTGGCCATAATATGCTAGCAGATCCGGCTTTCAACCGTCCTGACAAAATTGATATACTGTTAGGTGCTGAATTTAATCACCAGCTCCCTCATTCAACTCCCTGGTGACCTATCTATCCTCCAAAATACGGTGCTAGGCTGGATAATCTCAGGTAAAATTGGCGGCAATAATCTATCAAATGTGTCATGTGGAATTTGCACAGATGACAGCAATCTGGAAGCAGCAATTTCTCGACTATGGGAGCTTGACGAGGTGGTAACATCAGGAAAGCCGCTTTCTGTAACAGAAAATCTGTGTGAAGCTCATTTCTCGCAAAACACCACGATTGATCAAGATGGTAGATTCATTGTGAAAATACCGTTTTGTGACAGTCCGGATGCTTTAGGAAAATCTCATGGATTGGCATACAACAGGTTTCTGTCGCTGAAACACCGTTTAGACAAATCACCTCAAGTAAAGAGCCAATACGTACAGTTCATGGAGGAATATGACAAATTGGGCTACATGAACGAAATAAACATTACCTCTGTCAAGGAGCCAAGCTATTTTATTCCGCACCATTGCATCGTGAGACCTGAAAGCCGTGCTACAAAGCTATTTGACGCCTCGGCAAAAACAACTTTTGGTCTGTCATTGAATGACCTCATGTATATAGGACCCACAGTGCAGAGCGAACTCTTTGCCATATTGCTACGCTTTCGCTTGCCACGTTTTGTGTTCACGACAGATGTCAAAAAAATGTATCGACAAATGCTGGTGCATCCAGAAGACCGGAAAATTCAAATTCAACCACACCCATTAAATATTATCAGCTTAATACTATCACCTATGGGATGAGATCAGCACCATATTTGGCTACAAAATGCCTACAACAGATTGCGAAAGACAATGCACTGCAATACCCACATGGTGATCAGTTTCTCCAGGACAGCTTTTATGTGGATGATGGTATTGGTGGATCAGACTGCTTGGAGACAACTCTAGAAATCCAGCGGCAGCTGATACACATCTTGAAGCAGCATGGGCTCAACTTACAAAAATGGACCGGAAATCATCCAAAATTAATCCAAAAAGTAGACATGGAAGAGCAAGAAGTTAGCATTGACTTCGATGAAGAAGATAGTCCAGCTATTAAAACTTTAGGCTTAACATGGATGCCTAAGTAAACTCAAGGAGTTATTTCTGTGGTTCTTTATTGCTTATACTGTAACGAAGTAAATACATAAGTACTTCGTCACATACTTCGTATACAAATATTTACTACATACATACTATCTTAAACATAAGATAATTTTCTAAATGTAATACCCCAGGTAATCCACTCATACACACACACATACTCGCACTCACACATTTATCGTACACACACATGCGAAACTACACTCTCACCGTTTACTTACAATCCACATCAACTAGGAGAGAGAGAGAAGGAATACCATCCACACAGGGAGATGTAATGAAGTAATCCACTCATACACACACGCATACTCGCACTGACACATTTATCGTACACACACACATGCGAAACTACACTCTCACCGTTTACATACAATCCACATCAACTAGGAGAGAGAGAGAAGGAATACCACCCACACAGTCGAAAATATGTTTCACAACCAACGATCACTATCAAGGGACTTACGACGACTTAAATCAACAGTTGGCCTCTGGCTGCCGTGGTGTGGGGACATATCTCCATACTGGAACAGAAAGAGACCAACTACACACACATGACTGTGTCACAGAGTGTCGATTCGGTACCAATCGGCGCAGGCGACAAGACATGTGTCGTAGTGCACAGGGCACCTACTGGTTGGTAACCGCCATAGGACCCAGGCTTTAGTACTAACACTAATTAACCACTAATACCATCATCTTCCATAAAACTCACGAGCCGAGGTTATGTGAGAGTCAGAGGAGGAGGAATTGGACAGACAGGGTCTAGCGGTTCGAAGTGCCAGTAGTCGTGGAGCGCAAACATGTGGTAATCAACCCTTTCTTAATTGTGTGATTTGCTTGCAATATACCGATAAGTAATATAATAAATAAATGGATTAATATAATAACTAAATGAAATAAAATAATAAATAAATGAAATAATATAATAAATAAAGGGAATAATATAATAAAAATAAATAAATTCAATTTGAACCCTGGCACCGACGATTTTGACCAGCAGAGAGCATTATAATACAAATAAGCAAAAAGAACAATAAAATAAAAAAAAAAAAATTATAATAATAATATCGTTTGCAAACATTTTGTTTGTAATATGAGTGTTCAGCGCTCTCCTCTCCGGCAACGGCAATCGCCTGTTAATGTGTGTGTAAACAATAATTTGCAATCACTCGCGCAAAATTTTCAACAACAATAAATACAGACAAAAAAAATAATTTGTTCTCTCGTGATATACTATCTCCCTCTATACCGTGGAGTGTACAATGCGCTTCTCCTGCTGTAACACCAACAGCTACAACATCAAAGCAAACAAATAACGGCCTTTCTACTGAAGTGTATGACCCAGTAGTAAAAGCAACTAGTGCGATGACTAATAAAGAACCAGTTGCTGTTCAAACTGGAATTGATCGCTACATTACTGTAGTAAAGCGAAAATGAAGTCCACAAAATTCAAAACAAATGAATTCAACAAAAATTCAAAAGCAGAACAGTACCCCTATTAGTTCGGTAAATAGATACGCTCTGCTTTCAGGTGATGAAAGTGACGAAAATATTATCTCCAAGAAAAATTTCAAACCCCCACCCATTTTCTTAAGAGAACGCAACTCAGATAAGTTGATTTCTAGAATTACAAGTCTTATAGGACCAAAGAATTTCCACGTTGTTCCTATTCGCAAAGGCCAAATTGAGGAAACGAAAGTGCAAATCTACAGCGAAACTCATTATCGCAAAGTAATTGCGGAATTTGATGCTGTAAAAAAGAATTACTACACATATCAGCTAAAAAGTAGTAAGGGCTTAATCGTTGTACTCAAAGGCGTCGAACCCAACGTTGATATTAACGAAATCAAACTTGCCCTTCAGGAAGAAGGGTTTCAAGCCAAAACAGTATTCAACATTCTCAACAAGAGCAATATACCTCAACCGTTATATCGTATTGAGCTTCAGCCTGAAACAAAACCCCTAAAAAAAGGTGAAGTACACCCCATATATAAAATTCGATATTTATTGCATCGCAAAATCACAATCGAAGAACCCCATAAGAGAACTGGACCTCCTCAATGCAGTAACTGCCAAGAATATGGACATACTAAGACATATTGACATATTGTACCCTAATGAAAAATCAATCGATGTTACTCCAAACATTGCTATCCAGACCATGAGTTTTCTCAAGATATGCCACTAGAACGCCAACGGCTTAAGCCAGCACCGTTTGGAGCTAATTCAATTCCTTGAATCCAGCCAGATCGACATAATGATGATATCTGAGACCCATTTCACTGACAAAAATTGCTACCGAATACCACATTACAAACTGTACACCACAAATCATCCGCATGGTAAGGCACGCGGAGGAACTGCCATATTGATAAAAAGCAGAATAAAACATCATGTTATCGAAGATTTCAGTAGAGTCTACTTGCAAGCAACATCTATATGTCTGGAAGAATACATCTCTAAGCTAGTAATATCTGCGATATACTGTCCCCCAAGATACAGTATTACCAAACAGCAATATAAAGAATTTTTCTCAACTCTTGGTAGCAAATTCTTGGTTGCTGGCGATTTCAACGCCAAACACACTCACTGGGACTCCCGCTTAATAACTCCAAAAGGCAGAAGACTATGCTCAATCATTACTAACCACGGCTACGATGTAATCTCAAATGGTCAACCGACATATTGGCCAACGGACAAAAGGAAGATACCCGATCTCACAGACTTTGGGGTCGCCAAAGGTTTGCAGATGGAAAATATCTCCACAGAGTGTAATTATGATTTCTCACCTGATCACTCACCCACAGTAATATCTATAAAATCACCAAGCCCCAAGGCAATTGCGTTAGAAAGAAAATAGACTGGTTGAAATTCAAGAAATATATAAATTCCCATCTTCGTCTAAGTACTGTATTAAGAAATGGACACGATGTAGACTCAGCACTCGAAAACTTCAACCAGCTGCTCTTATTAGCTCTCAGCTCAACCACCTGCACAGGGGTATGCAAACAATCAAACTATAGCCCATACACATCAGCCGACATTGTATTGCTAGTAAGACAGAAAAGAAGACTCCGAAGGCAATTTCAAGAATTCAGATCACCGAATCTGAAAACACAGTTACAGCACTGCACTCGAAATTTAAAGCAATCCCTAAAAAATAAAAACAACAAAGAGTTGGAATATCACATAGCCAAATTAAGACCTGGTGAAGCGTCAGAGTAGTCTTTGTTGAAATCAGAAAAAAACTCAAATTGGCCAATTCTCACTGATTCCCCCATTCGTTTGAGTGACGATAATTGGGCAAAAGCAACTATGAGAAGGGTTTGGCTTTTGCAACCTCTTAAAAAGTGTGTTTACACCCAATCCACCCTCTTCACAGTCCTCATTACCAAAATTAACTTCTCAACCTTGCTCAATAACGCTCAAAATTAAAAAAAGGGACATATTTTAAGCAATTTATAAAGATTTAAACCCAAAAAAAACACCTGGTCCAGATAAAATTACCGGTAAAATGATAAAAGAGCTACCTCCAGCTTCAGTAATTCATCTCATGCACATTTTCAATGCTATCCTTCGTATTAAACACTATCCCAAATGCTGGAAAACTTCAAAAATTATTATGATAGCAAAACCAGTAAAAGACCCTACAAAACTTGCATCGTACAGACCTATCAGCCTCCTGTCTCTACTCTCTAAAGTATTCGAAAAGCTACTAGTCATGAATATAACTCCATTTATTAATCTCAACCAACTGATTCCCCAACATCAGTTTGGATTTAGAAAACAGCACGGCACAATAGAACAAGTCCACCGTATTGTAACTCTGATAAGGAACACTTTTGAAGTAAAAAGCTTTCGATAAAGTATGGCACGATGGCCTTACTTACAAACTCAAACTATTGCTGCCTGCAAATGTCTCCTCATTGCTTAGTAGCTACCTCACGAAAAGGCAATTTCTCGTACATCACAAGGATTACACAACAAATCCATTGGATATTCACGCTGGCGTTCCTCAAGGAAGCGTTTTGGGTCCCTTACTGTATCTCTTATACACTATAGATTTGCCCAGCAATAACTATACATTTATATCGACCTTTGCAGATGATACGGCAATATTGTGCTCTCGCTCTAACCCCATAGAAGCTACTAAACTCCTGCAGACTCATATCGATTCTCTCGAAATCTGGCTAGCAAAATGGCGTATAAAAGTCAATGAATCAAAGAGCGTACATGTAACCTTCACGCTAAGGCCAGATACATGTCCCCCACTTAAAATTAATGGCCAATCAGTTCCACAATGTTCCTCAACAAAGTACTTGGGTACTCACCTCGACAGAAGGCTGACCTGGAAAAATCACATAGAGGCAAAGAAAACTCAGATCAAGCTTAAAATTAATCAGTTATGGTGGCTGTTACACAAAAGATCAAAGTATATAAAGCCATCCTGAAGCCAATCTGGACTTATGGTATTCAGTTATGGGGCACCGCATATCTCTCAAATAACGAAAAATTGCAGCGAATACAATCCAAGTGCCTGCGAATTATGGTAAACGCGCCTTGGTATATGAGGAACGTTAACATCCATCGAGATTTAAAAGTACCCACAATTTCTGAGGAAGTTGCAATGTCCTGCAGAAGCTACATTCAAAAATTACACAATCATCCGAATCCCCTTGCTAGGTAATTGTTGCTGAGCACGGGGCATCGTCGATTAAAAAGAAAAGACACACTGAATATGCTGTGAAATTGCTATACCTCGCGACTCAACAAATTGTGATGGAACGTTGGGAATATCACATAATTTTAGTTAGTTTGTAAGATTTGATTACTTATTGTTAGTTTCTAAGTAATTTAGAAAGATCCAATAAAAAAAGCTTGTTAGAAAAAAAAAATGAATGCCTAAAAATTACCGATTTGCGTAAAAGTATGTCTAGGAATTTGTACAAAGATGACCAAGCAAACCATTAGCACCGATTTGGCCAGGCTTTTCGATCCGCTTGGAATAGACTTATGGCAGCTAAAAATGACATTGGATGAATCATTACCAGCAGACCTACAGGAAAAATGGACAACATTTCGCAATAATTGGAATGCCTGAATAACATGGAGTTTTCACGGCACATATTTGACAAATCCCATCGAAAATTCAGAATCATGCCTTCGCTGATGCCTCAGAAAAGACATAGGGTGCTGCGATCTACTTCAAGTCGTGTTAGAGGGTGGACAAGTAATTGTAAAGCTGATGTGTGCGAAATCACGAGTAGCACCTTTAAAACGGCAAACGTTGCATCGCCTTGAACTCTGTGCAGCAGTATTAATTGCTCCACTGGCGACAAAAGTCAATGCAGATCTAAAAATAAATGGTGTACCTACATACTATGGACCGACTCGCAAATTGTGCTGGCATGGATAAATTCGTGATCATTCAAGACTTGACCACAGTTGAACAATAGCGGCATATAAGCTCAACAGATAATCCTGCCGACGTTATATCATGAGGAATATCACCAAGAAAATTAGCATCCTGCAACCTCTGGATTAATGGACCAACTTTTTTGCATTACCAAAAAGACACTTGGCCACAAACTCTATCAACCTTCAAAATTTTACAACGCGTTACTGACTACATGCTGAAGTTCATCAATAATGCAACAAAACATATACAATAGTCTGAGATTTCATTGACCACCCACGAATTAGAAAATGCTCTTGTGTTAATTTTTCGAGAAATACAGCAGTCAGGCAACAAAAGCACTTTCAGCGGCCTGTCTTCGAGCGGCATTATTCGAGTTGGAGGGCGATTGCAAACAGCTACGCTTCTATACGAAGCCAAACACCCAATATTATTTCCGTACAACAGCTCCATAACAATGTTGTTGATGCAGATGATCCATGGACAAAACCGTCATTGCGGGCCACAAGCACTATTGGCATTCACAAGGGAAAGATTTTGGCCATTAAAAGGAAAGATCTTGGCGCGGTCAATAGTTCAAAAGTGCGTAAGAAGCACCAAAGCCAAGCCAAAATTGCTTACTCAAATTATGGGCGATCTTTCAGCAACAAGAGTCACGCCAGCACGACTATTCACCAGCTCAGGTGTGGACTTTTGTGGACTATTTTGGGTCCACTTTAAAAATCGAGGAAAGAAACTACAAAAGGCTTACATTGCGGAATTTTACTGCTTTGCAACAAAAGCAGTACACTTGGAGTTAGTCAGCGATCTAACAACTGATGCGTTTCTTGGCGCATTTATATTGTGGCAATGCGACAAACAGAGTTATTCAAGTCTATTCATTCTAATCCTTCAAGTCAATCAATTGTGAAGGAATGCGGTGCAAAAGGAATTACACTTCGGTGATCTATGGGAGGCTGCTGTGAAATCAGCTAAGCATATACTAGTGAGCAGCACATCCACAGCATCCCTCACATATGAAGAATTAGATACGGTAGTCGTCGAAATCGAAGGAATCCTAAACTCGAGACCCATCAGCCCATTGTCCGCAGGTTCAAATGATCTGTCAGCTTTAACTCCTGCTCATTTCCTCATAGGAGAACCTCTCAACGCACAGGTGGATATTAACAGCAAGCCAGAGAAAATAAGTTTATTAACTAGATGGAAGCGAGTTTCATACATAAAATAGGAATTTTAGAAGCGATGGTCTCGTGGTTACTTGTGTGAGCTTCAAGCGAAGAATAAATGAAAGAAGTTCAACAACA
>OY978530.1:55733543-55741043 GCA_963854835.1 Megamerina dolium
GCCTCTCCCCTACCTATATATATATTTATATATATACCTATATATATATTTATATATATATTTATATATATATATATATATATATATATTTATTTATATATATATATATATATGAATCATGCGGAATTAGTAATTAGACGAAAAAGACATGTTGTTTACCTTAGTTGTACGTGAAACCCATGAGAAGACTATTTCTTGCTTTTTGGTTTATTGGACAACGTCTACGAATGACACATACGCAATACTTCATACTTCAACATATGCAATTTTTTTTTTATTCAATTGTGATATGTTTTTAAAAGTCTTGGGTTTATTCGTTTCTACATTTAAATTTATTGCTCTACAAATAATGCAGACTGTTGAAGGAGACAAAAAACAGCTGCATAGGCAAGTTTTCATTATCGTTTGTTTTCTATTACTACGTATGTGTTTAACATTTTGATTAATTCTTAGTATACTAATTGTAAAATTATTAAATTATTATTACTTATATAATAAATTTTGTACAAAATGAAATAAAAGGAAATCATTTAAACAATAGAAGCAGCATTCTTTTGCAAACGAGTTGCAAAAGAACACCAACTCGCTTAAAATTGCTCCTGTACTCACTTATAATTTCTCTTTAGATACTTAGCAACGCTGGTTGTATATATGGTTGTTTGTGAAATTTGTAGACGAAATCAAAACAGAAAAGAAGCAATTCTGCAGAATCTGTGGTAAATATATTCATTTATTTAAAATACATTTTTATTTGCACTTGCTTTATTTTGCTGCGTTTTGTTTATATTTACAATAATTTGACGTGTAATTGAAATTTCACAAGCACATTCAAGTAGCCTATTCAGAATAGTCTTGTTTTTTTTTTTTACTTTGTAATACTATATCTCAGGTCGCTTAAAATAAGCGAGCTCGCTTATTTTTGTAGTTGCTTTGCATGCAATTCGATACAAAAGCGAGTTTCTTTTGCAACTCGCGTGCAAAGGAACGCGGCTAGTATATACTTAAGACAATAAATAGCACATCAAAATGTTTGCTTACACTTATAAACGTCTCCGTATAACATATGCGTAGTCAAATAAATATGTACATATGTAATTCCTTTCATACATCACATTGTATATACACTACTAGAATATATATATATATATATATATATATATATATATATATATATATATATATATGTATGTATGTGTATATAAAGGGTTATCCATTTCGCGGTTTCAAAAGTATAGGGCTAGAATTTGACATCTGTCAAGCTGAGTTGTTAAAACAATTTCTTTCTTTTTCAGTTCAAAGTCTGACATTTGCGAAAATGGATCGCTTAACTATCGCACAACGCATTAAAATTGTAAAAACCTACTACAAAAATGGTGATTCTACCACAGCCACATATCGTGCTTTAAGAGGAGATTATGGTTTACATAATCGTCCAACTACGCAAGAAATTGGCGAAATTATGAAGAAATATGAAGAGACTGGATCGGTTACAGATATTGTAAGGCCTGTGCATCATCGTTTCGCTCGTACCACCGAAAATATCGCTGCTGTAAGTGAAAGTGTTGCCGAAGACCCGAATGTGTCGATTCCTCGTCGTTCTCAGGAATTAGGACTGTCTTACGGCACATTATGGCGTATTTTGCATTTGGATCTACACCTACATCCTACATCCATATAAAATCCAGCTCACACAACAACTGAAGCCAGCTGACCATTCACAACGTCGTAGATACGTCGAATGGGTGCTTGAACAACAGGCGGTGGACGGCGATTTTTCGAACAAAATTTTCTTCAGCGACGAAGCACATTTCTCACTTGGTGGGTATGTTAACAAACAAAATTGTCGTATTTGGGGTTCTGAGAATCCTCAAGTAATTGAAGAGAGGCCACTACATCCACAAAAAGTCACTGCTTGGTGCGCTCTTTGGTCCGGAGGTGTGATTGGACCTTACTTCTTCGAAAACGACGATGGAACGACTGTCACCGTCAATTCGGAGCGTTATGGTCATATGATAACCGACTTTTTTTTGCCTGCTATTGAAGAATACGACTTAGAGAATATGTGGTTTCAACAAGACGGTGCCACATGCCACACAACTCGAGCGAATATGGCTTTATTGCAAGAGAAATTTTCTGGCCGCGTAATTTCTCGTCGTGGCGATATCAAGTGGCCACCAAGATCATGCGATTTGACACCGCTTGACTTTTTTTTTGTGGGGCTACGCGAAAGACCGTGTTTATGCAGATAAACCTTTAACTCTTGAGCACCTAAAAACCAACATTCGTCACGTTATGGCTGAGATACCGCCCAATATGTGTCAAAAAGTGGTCGAAAATTACCTCAAAAGAATCGATGCTTGCAACAATTCGCATGGTGGTCATTTAAATGATGTAGTATTTCACACATAATGTCAACGTTCAAAATTTAAAATAAAAAAGAAATATCATGATAAAAAATATTTTACATGTGTTTTATTTACATTTACTTTTGAAACCGCAAAATGGATAACCCTTTATATGTGTGTACGTGTGTGTGTGTATGTTTGTACGGATATGTATGTATATATTAAACGTCTGCATGAGTAATAGTGCGATTAGTCAACAGGTATTGAATTAGCTGTTCTGATCTATCTCATACAAAAGCCATGAGCGATCTGTTGGAATCTGTAGAAATTAGATTTTCAACGGATCATATGAGAGTAATTCTCTTTTCTTTCAATCATATATCTATTTTATACTAAACCGAGCTACCTCTTTCCTACTTATATAGCATATGAACTGAGCTATCCATTTTGACTACTCGCACTCCATTTTTTACATTACTTGACATTACATTCTGTTACCTTTGACTAATCGCACTATTAGTTT
The DNA here is from genome assembly GCA_963854835.1 of Megamerina dolium. Taxonomy (NCBI): domain Eukaryota; kingdom Metazoa; phylum Arthropoda; class Insecta; order Diptera; family Megamerinidae; genus Megamerina; species Megamerina dolium. The sequence continues at coordinate 55,736,412 of OY978530.1, forward strand.
GAAATCTCTTTCAAGACATCCGGTAATTATTCACTGCAATGTACTGATCCATTCTCAGCAAACGGATCAAACAAAAGCAATATTCAAAAATAAGAAACTCAGTGATTGCTCTGCATATTACTGTTTCAAATCATTAATTTGCTACAACACATTAAAAGCAGTACGCACTAAAAGCAATAAACACGATATGCAAAAACACAAAACTACCAATTTTATATGTTTGGAATTGCTTAAAAATTTATTAGTATATAATAAAAACTAGTAATAAATGTATTTTTGATACAATAAATTAAAACAAGATATATAATTCAAAAATTCAATGACAAAGCAATATTATTAATGATTCGTGTACTCAGCGTCTTTTGACTTGCGACAATGGTGTGTATTAGATAGCAAGAAGTGCATGCATTGCTTAGCAAAGCAAATGTGTATTACTTATCACTGCTGTCTTTGCATTGCATTTAAACATAATTTAAATACACTCATGCAGAATTTAATATATAGTAAATAGTATATATTCTATATACATATATATATATATATATATATATATATATATGTATATATATATATGTATATATATATATATGTATATATATTATATATATATGTATATATATATATTTATATATATTATATATATATATATATATATATATATATATATATATATATATTTATATATATATATATATATATATATATATATATATATATATATATATATGTATATATATATATTATATCAATCAATCAGAGTGTCAAAATAGATACCAATTCACAAGATTACCCTAGATAATACAATTTCGAATCACGAATCAACTATCGCGAACACGATTTACTAGACCTACGTTTCCTTCCTACGCCAGGATATTCCATAAAGTAGAGACTAAAGATTGGTGCCGAGAAAATTTGTTTGATTTCCTCTGCGCCACAGAGTGGCCAGCATCATCTTCGGATCTCAATCCCTTGGATTTTTGCTGGGTCTATATGTTGAGCAAAATTGGGCTTAACAATTGACAAGGATTTGGGACGAAATGGACTATAATATGGTGCCTGCCTTCTGTGTATTGTTTTTATAACATTTACCTATTGTAATAAAAGAAGGCGATGAAGATTCGAAGTTCATAATCAATTTAAGAAATTGTGGAAGATTATTAAACCTTTGAAATGAATAAAATTAAGAGTATGATTGGGCCAACTTCTTCTTATGGCTGTGTTTGTTTGTGTGGGCTTTCTTGTTCGTCTATTTTTTGTTCAAATTAAAAATAAACTTGAGTTTCAATTTTCTCCTACGACTTTCGGATTATATTAATATATTTTCAGGAAGTCTGTTTATTAAAAAAAAATACAAAATTATAAGACATTACACATATCCCATTTGCGGATTTCAGCATTTAAGTTTCACAAATACCATTTTTGGCTCTTACATTTAGTTTATGCACAGTACTTTTTAATTGCATTTATTCGTAAATACATTGCTTTTATATCTATAGCTTCTATAGCTGCTGCGTATATTTGCGGAGAGACGTCTTTTCAGACGTAAGAGAGAGCTAGAAGGGCGCGAGTGTAAGGAGAGGAGATGTGTAGAGACAGGAATGAGACTCGAAAATTCTTTGAAAGGATCAAGCGCCTGAATGGCGGTTTAAATTCCGGAGCCCTTTCCTGTCGTGACAACAATAGGAATCTGGTTACAGATGTCGAGTGTACTGAGCTTATGGAGGAAACACTTCTCCACGTTACTGAATAGCGATGCCTCGAACAATCCGCCAGTGGAGGAGATGGGGTAGATGTTGCACCACCAGACCATGACGAGCTCAGAGAGACCATTTTTAGGTTGAAGGTGCTGATGGCCTGCCTAACGCGTTGTTTCGGACTGTAATTTCTGCCCTATATTTCTGACCACCAGACGTTCACTCACGTATACGCTAGTTCAACCAGACTTCCCGGTTCCAGTCCTCGCTGGTCTCAATCGGCACGCATTTGATCACATGATAACATGCGGAGAAGAACTAGCTGCATAGCATAGCGGAGCTGGGCTATGCAGCTGATCATCATTATACATGCTTACGGCGGAATGGACCTCCCTCGGCCTTATCTAAAAACTCAGTTCTGCAACCGTAAAGCAACCCAGCAAGAACCCATCGCAAGGCAATCGTAAAAATACTTAATTACGGACAATTATATACCGTAAGAGCATTCTTGTACCCATGCAATACAACAACCGACGGGACACTTGTGCCCACACGATTCTTGGATGACTGAAGTAGTACTCCGTTCCTAAATATAAAACTCGCTTGCCCAGATTTCAATAAGAAAATCGATGTGGCTTTCGGCGGCATTATATCTTCAACAATTTTACATCCAGGTTTGTTTCCAACCGTGAATTGACAACCCATAGCACAAAATAAAATTTTCGGCTGGGTGATCTCTGGATTAGTTCAACGTAAAGCATATAATATTTTTTTAAACCCTATTCGCTTTTTGCACATATATAACTTCATTTTTATAACTACACATGAGATTTTAAAAAAACACAAATTAATTTAAGAATTCCACTAGTTATAAGTATTGTATTGTATTGTATTATATAGTATACCCATTTATATTCAATGTTTTTTGAAGATTTTTTGTAATTGCAATACTGCCAGGCGAGCGGCAATGTTGAAGCCAACCCTGTAGTGTTACGAATAATATTTAAATTTAAAATCTATATTTAAATTTAGTGGTCAACAGTGTTCTCTTGCCTTTATACACATATATGTATAACAAAGAATACATTACACTTTAAAGCCTTTATAATAAAAATCACCCAAATAAATTTATTTATTTTATGTTGAGCCACAGCTGATACTCAACGGAATATTTATACTGTCCACATTAAACCCAAACATTTAAAAAATCAATCATTAACAGCAAAGTAACCGTTACAGGGTTAAAATAAATACGGTTAAAAATACGGTGGATAAAGTTAGAAAGATCCAATCCCATCTCATACAATTGAAATATTACTATAATAAAAATTCCGAATTTAATATCATTAAATTCGGAAAAACAAAGCTACAGGTGCTGATGGTCTTCCTGCCGAGTTGGTTAAGACCTGAGGCGATCAGCTGCTCACCAGCTCTTAAGCAGATTATAGTCGGACAAAAGTATTCCGAGGATAATTGGAGGCCCAGTGTTCTCTGTCCCGTACATAACAAAGGAGAACCCTCAATTTGCGCCAATTATCGTGGAATAAATCTTCTTATCATCGCATACAAGGTTCTATAGAGAGTACTGTGTGGAAGATTGAAGCTTATTCTTAACAACCTGATTGGACCTTATCAGTATGGCTTCACTGATAAGCTCCAATCTACCAGATTTACACATTGCGCCAAATCCTAGAGAATACCTAAGAAAAACAGATCGACACACCATCTATTTGTCGATTATAAACCTGCTTTCGACAGTCCAATAAGGGATTACCTCTGCACAACAATGTCTGAGTTCGGTATTCCTGCGAAACTCATTCGTCTTTGCATAATGACACTATGTAACTCCCATTGTACAGTGCGAATTGTTCTCTCCGCCGTTTAATACCGAACGGGGTTCAGACAATATGATTCGTTATCGTGCGACTTCAAATAATACGAGCTGCTGATCTACGACATAATGGCACTATATTCAACAGAAGTGTCATGCTGTTAGCGTATCCCGATAATATTGACATAATCGGCATAACCACGAGAGCAGTCAGTGCAGCATTCTCAAAGTTGGAAAGAGAGTCGCGTCGGTGAACGACGGCTAGACGATATACGTAGTGAGAAAAAAAAGAGTCCAGGCGTCTTGAAGAGCATGCCACTGTTGATAACTACGCTTTTGAAGTAGTGAAGGACTTTGTCTATCTTGGACCAGCATTAACATCAGTAACGACGTTAGCCTGGAGATATTGCGAAGGATCACTCTTGCTAACCGGTGCTATTTTGGGCAAAGTAAGCAATTGAGAAGTCGGGCCCTCTCTCGAGAAACGAAGTCTCTCATCATGCCTGTCTTTACATATGGCGCCGAAGCTTGGACAATTTCCACCTTATATGATAGAATGCTCGGAGTTTATGAGAGAAAAGTCCTACACAAGATCTTTGGACCTATTTGCGTTGGTGGCGAGTATCAAAAAGGTACAACCATGATCTGTATGAGCTGTATGCCGACACCGTCATAGTAAAGCGAATTAAAATTCAGCGGATGCGCTGGCTAAGTCATATCGAGTGAATGGAAGAACACGCTCCGGCTAAGAAGATGTTATATTCGGTGCTAGTATGCTGCTTATTTTTATATAATTTTGTGGTACAAATTCATGTTGTTGTTGTTGTAGCAACTTCAATTTGTGTCGTCGTCAGCATCCCAAGCTATTGTTCGCTCGTGTCCTCGTGAAGGTCAAGTCCCAGAAATGTGGCCACCTCAAGAGGGTGTGTCCAGAGCTGTATGTGTATCAGATTTGTGGGGTGCAAGGGACAATTGAATAAGTGGAGTGTCGTGCGGTGATTGGCCGCAATCGGGGCATTCGTCCGGTATATTGGGATCGATTTTTGAAAGATAATTATTGTGGAATTTACTGTGTCCCGATCTGAGTTGCGCCAGGGTGCACCTTGT
>OY978530.1:55743543-56033543 GCA_963854835.1 Megamerina dolium
TACATATATATATATATATATATATATATATATATATATATCTACATATATATATGTATATATATATATATATATATATATGTATGTATAGGTATACATGAGTGTGGAGGATAAAAAGACAATTAGCCATTTAAAAGATATTAATATAAAATATAAATTAAGCCAAAATGTAAAAAAAATCCATTCTAGTGCTTTTTTGCGTAATATTGATTTTTTATAAGAGCTGCATTAAGTAGTGTGCGTGGTTGTCCTAGATTATCTAGGACAATCAATTAAAAAATCTGGGACTATATTGTACTTACATTATATAGTGGGCGTGGCTCACCTCTTTCATTTACTCATTTCAAATTATAGCCCACTACAATATTACATAACAAAGATTGTTGTCCTATAAGAAATATTAAAAAAGAAATCTCAATATGTCTTTTAATTATCGTGCGTAGCTGACTGGCGACAATCGGATCGGATCGGACGGATATATTTATTTCGGCCGTAGTTGTGACGCTTATTAAGAACATATATACTTGTTAATATATCCAGACCTTCCTTGAAGTAGTTGGCTACAAACATCTGATCAAAATGAATATACACTGCACTCCAGCGGGCTAGTAAAAATGGGGATGGGTATAGATGATTGGCATTACATTATTGAGAACTTCCCCGGACCAGCCAGCAGCTCACTTTGAATTTTGTTCTATGATAACCCTATACCACCCGCGGTACGTATTTGTTGTGGCTGTTGAATTATTGGCTGCAGCGCCATTTGCTGTTTGTAAATATTATGATGATTACGTCCACCTGATGCATTATGGATACCAACAGCCTGGAGAGCCCGAAATCGGACAAATCCCTGTTCTGGAACTAGCATGGTGTTGCTACTACTGCTGCAATTACTATTTTTGTTGTTGTTGCAGCTCTTACCACCAGCACAACTACCACCAAAACTAGAAGTGTTCGTGATAGTGGTAAACGTGCTCGTTGTGCTAGATGACTTGCAGGAAAGTAATGAACCATTTTTAGCACCAACACCATAATTTTGATGTTGTTTTAAATTGGTTGTATGGCTGTGTAAATTCGGCGCTATGGTAGTAGATGATCTCCCGTTGTTGCTACCAAATTTTGTAGCTGATGATCGCATTTTTTTATTATTAATACCATTGCTGCCATTCAATGGTGCTGGTACCGCTGGTATTGTTTTATTTTCAACGGCATAATGGTTTTCGTCTTGTCCAGCGTCATCATTCATGTTATTAATTAAATTAATACGTTCAACAGCGGCGGTGCCATTACTATTGTTACAAGCTCCACCGACTTCACTATGTGCAGCTGTTGCTACCGCTATCACCGTTGTTAACATTATATCAGCTTCATCAACATCATCATCATCACGATCATTATTGGCATCAGAAACGTTGTCATATGAATGTAAATCATCATCGTCGGCGGCAACCCAATCGTCTGATTCATCAGCATCATCATGCTGTTGCAGGAATATATGTTCCCGTTGGCGTGGTAATTTAAGTAATTTATTATTATTGCTGATATTATTGTGTTTATGTTGATGATGGTGTTGCTGATTCAATGAAATACTATCACCACAACTATTGCCTATATATCGAATTGTCATGCCACAACTATGACTAGGATACTTATTATGATACACAGCAGACGATATGCTGCCGCCGCTATTTGCTGTTATATTACTGAGTGTACGACTTTTTCGTACAATACTAGCAAAACTACCACGCTCCAGTGTACTATAATCACTAGAGCGATAAGGTTCGCCACTGCAACCAACGCCACCACTAGTTGATGAATATGTCCATTTGAAACTATATCTTTCGGGATTTACACAAGCATCTGCAATTGATGGCTTATGACGTTTATTCCTTGATAACGGTAATTTTTGTGGTAACGTTGTGGTTGTAGTTCCGGTTGTTGTTGTTGTTGATGGTAATTGTGGTGGCCCTAATGTTGATGGAAGGGTATCACGAATATGTGATTGTTGCTGTTGGGGCATAAATATAGAGGAGCAACTTGGCAATGATGCCATCCGATCGACAAGTAATTGTATCGGCTCCGAATAACAATGATCGATCGTTGCAGGTGAAGAACTATTACCAATGTCACCACAAATATTTTCACCATCTACTATATCAAGACCTCTCGACGTTGTCAATGTGGTGGTTATTGAGGTCTTCGCTCTAAATTTACTGTTATTTTTACTTCCGCTGCTGGTGGCGGCAATACTGCTATCACCATTATTAAAGCCACCAGCAGCCAATTCAAAATTTGGATTCTCATAATGTTGACCAGCACCACCACCATCTATTAAACTATCAGTATATGATGAATGTTTATGATGACAGTTATAATGATGTTTTGAATAATTTACTGTACCGTCGCCATCACCATCGTCTACAGTATTAGAATCAACACCATGATGATTATTTTGCTGATGTTGATAATGTGGTATATTAGATGTAGTCATTGAGCTACGCAATGAGGCAGTATCATATGGACGCTGATATGTTGGCTGATCGCGTAATTCTCGATGCTGCTGCTGATACTCACCAGCAGTATCAACTGATAATGAATTCAATGCATAACTGTCATCGTAGATAAATTTTCCAGTGCGCATTGTATACGTCTGAAGATTCGTATTTGTATTGCAAACGGCTGGAAAATCTGTATCGAATTGTTCTTGACTTGATGATGAGGTATTGGTGCATGGTAAAAAGAAGCCAGCCATCATATTGGTTGTTGTCGTCGATGATGAAGTAGATGAATGCTGCTGTTGCTGGTGGTTATGTATCTGATGATGTGATGTGGAATGTTGCGTCGAAGACGCCGTTGCTGGGTAATGATGTAATTGTTGATGCTGTTGCTGAAGGTGTATAGCAACATCATACTTTTCACCAACAGCTCGATCGCCTGCATCACCAAAGAATGATGTATTATCATTAGAAACTCCATCATAACGCAAATCATCACCAGCATGTGCAATACCTTGTCCACTAACTAAACCGACACTTCCACCAGCACCACCAGTGCTACCGCCACCACCGTCGTTAACGCCAGTGCTATTACTACTAATTGTGGTCTTAAGACCGGTTACCACTGATATCAACGTTATTATAGCAATCTCAATAAGCCGTAACGAAAACTGATAGCCCCATTGCAACCAATCTGAGTCAGTAGTAGTGCTGCTGCTAGTGTTGTTGTTGCCGCTGATATGTGGACGAGCTACCGATAATATCGTTGCTGTTGATGATATACTTATGGCTCCAAATATTTGTAACGCAGCAAGTAAAACAAATAATAACGCAGTTGCTATAGTAATATGAATCGCATATGATACATTCTGGTAGCCGTGAATATAGTTTTGCGATTTGGAGCGTAGAATGCGCTTTAAAATATGATACAAGTACAAATAGAGCAAACCAAGACTTAAGCAAATGAAAATATAAATAATTTGACAAATCAACGACAGCACACGTGGAGGTGATGGTTGACTTGCAATACCAGCTACTACTGCTGCCGGAATACTACCACCAGCAACAGTAATCAACGGACCACCCCCCCACACAGCTGCGTGTTCTGAAGTAAAACTGCTTGTCTCTGTCGCATACTGCTGTTGAGGGCGATGTAATGAATGATGCAGTTGATGATAATGCTGCTGTTGTTGTTGTTGTTGATAGTTTAAATATTGTTGATGTTGTTGGTGCTGTAGCAAAGTATACGACTCCACATAATGTAGGGTAACACAAAGCATTACATGTACACCACATCCAACTATCACAGTGAGTGGTCGTATCAGCGCAGAATAACGATTATTCTTATGATTAAGTGCTTTACGGAATAAATATAAAATAAGCACTGAAAATGAGATCGTTAAAAACGTTGCTGGCAAATTAAGCAACATTTCCGAAATGAAAAGATGAAAGCTAGTGTGTATATTGTATGCATCGTAGCATAAATAAAATATGCGCGCTATACAAATGATAATCAAAATGAGATGAATGCACACGAAGTACGACTGCGAAAACAGATGTGTGAGCTTATTGTATGTAAGCATTTTATATAGTGAGTATACTGCCAAAATGGTATATAATATGACTGTCAAATAAATGTGTATATTCCAGGCAATGGTCCAAGTAGCTTGCGCTGCTGCAGCTGCAGCAGCGGCTGCGCCAGTCGATGAAGTGGTGGGTGGTACGGATGTTGATACAACCGATGAAGATGACGAAGGCGGTGAAGACGATGATATTGATACTGTTGGTAAAGAATTGCCATAATTATTATTAATGACTGTGCTAATGGTCGACCTGGATTGCGTCGATGAAGATGATGTTGCCAATACAGCGGCAGAATCACCTATAGCTCCACTTGCAGCTGGTGTTGAACTAATGCCGACGCCCCCACTATTTTCACCACCATGTGACTCTGTAGACATCTTAGTACGTGGAGGCATAGCTCCTCCAACATCTGTATATCTCCAATCAGAAGCTCTACCATTTGAATATAATGATTTACTATGATTGATATTAGCATTCGGCTCACCACCAACACCACCGAAATTCCTATTGACACTAGTATTCTCCAGACCTGATATTACTATTGGTGGTATTGCAGGTTGCATATTAAGTTCATTATTTTCAATAATTGGACGCGCTGTTGCTGGCTTGAGTAATACAGTAGGTATATCAGCTTTATTACCATTCGAACCGCTCAAAATACGTATTATACTGGGTAATACTTTTTTTGCAGCAGTTTCACTACCACCACTACTATCAACTGCATGGTGCGTTGATGGCATCTCTTCGTAATGGTTTTTATATTCATTATTAACGGAAGTAGTGACAGACAACGATGCACCAGCAATACGTGCAGGCGTATTCAACGGTTTTTTGTGATCATTATCTGTTGTAGAGTTAGATGTGTAATTGCTCTTATTGCCCCAACCATCAACACCTACTGATGTTGTTGTAATTGCCACTGCCACAGACTGTGCCAAATCCGGTGGACGATATGGTATACGCTCATGGCCAGGCATTAAACTGGGTGGCGGTATTGGCCTACGATTAATAAATGACGTGCCAACACCAGTCACTGTATTGGTGCTAGTAATGATGCCACTATTAGAGTGGCCAGCTACACCTCCTTGACTACCACCTACAGCACCCTCGTTGTTAGTTCCACGTAAAGTTGGCTTATCGGCAAATGGATTTTGATAGTCTGGTGGCAGCGGAGGTGTAAAAAACGCACGTGCAGACGATGGGTATGATGGTAAATCACCATTATTATGAACAACAGCACCTGCACCGAAACCAACAGATGTATACATTGATATTGTTGATGTCGATGATTGCCCACCCACATTCAATTTCCTAAACAAATTTGGAACTAAAAAATGTATATAAATAACAAGGAAAAAGAAATTTAACATACTGAAATATTTTGGTAACAGATGGTACGTATGTCTATGTACTTACATGATGGCATTGGTGTTGAGTTATAGAAATGACGATTCCAATTATCAAAAGTAGGACCACCACCACCACTAAAACTACTAACACTGCTACTGCTACCAGAGCCAACAGTACCAGCACCACCACCATTGCGATGATGGTTATGATGTCGATTAGGATTTGGATATGTTGGATTGCTATTACTCTTCAATATATCCGCATTTGGAGCTGAGGTTGGCAGTGCATGATCACGTTCCAAATCCAATTCATAATTACGATGATGTAAATTGATTTGTTGCTGGTGCAATGATTTATCCATGTACCTGTCAATATTCAACAAATAAATTAAAATATATGGAAGAAGAAACTTAAATGCAATTAGCACCTTTGTGTAGTTAGCAATGGTGTTGCAATGGTTGTTAAGCTAGCTGCAGCAACATATGGTGGCATTACTATATTATCGGGTATGCTGCGTTTTGTAGTTGATGATGTGCCATATGCAACTTTAATTAATATAGCAGCAACACTTCGCTCTAAATTACCTAATTTATCTAAATATTCACGTCTTCCATCATCAATTTCACTACCAACAGCTTCTGCATTTAAAAATTTTGTATCAGTCATACTACTAATTATTCCACCATTTGATATCGTTGTCGTACCAGCAGCTAAAGCGCAACCAATCCCTGAAAAACCCACAAACCACGTATTGTTGCTACGGTTGTTAGTGCCAGTACTACTGCTGTTATCACGGCTAGTGTTAGCACTACCATTATTAATTGTGGTGTGGTAAGCAAATTGATGTAATTGTGTTAATAGCAAAAATGCAATAAGTAATAGTTGTTGCTGCAGTAAGAAAAATTTTCTCCGTCGTCGTCGTAACAACAGTGGTAGCAATCGCAATAGCAACAACAGCAATGGTAATAGAAATGGCTGCGATTTCTTATTAACGGATTCCTCTTCTCCTTCTCCTCTTGACGATCTTCTCCTTTTTTTTCTGCTAATTCCCAAGTTGGTGCGGCGCCAACTTTTTCGACTATTATCCTCATAATCTCCATCTGTATTTGTGTTGGCACATGTATTCGACGATAGTTTCTCATTGTCGTCTTCTTCACAATTGACGTTATACTCTTTTGTCTTTCGATTCTGAACGTGTGCATGTTTTGTTAAAATTGCTATACTCTTTGACATTCTCGACACATGATTACTATCGTGGTGACGAAAGCCACCAGTAACAGTGGTAGTAGCGCTATTATTATTATTATTATTATTCAAAACTGATGCTGCATTTGGTGTACATGGTGAAACCTTATTGTTATTGTATTCCTGCTGCTTCTCCTTAATATATTCCTTAATTGCTGTTGAGCTAATCGTCATACTTATATTTTTTATTTTTTATATCCGTGTATTAAATTCATAATATCTTTTATTTGTCTCTCTCCATTTTTTTATATTTGCAATAGCCTAAACTACATGGGTCTTATATTTTACATGTCCTGTCCTCTGCTTTTCTAGTACTTTTTGCACCATTTTTATTGAATTACAACTAAGCAACAACTAGAAGGAATAGAAAAAGAGATTAACAATAAATGACAAATGCATTATGTACAACAACACATATTCATAAATAATATATTACAACCAACAGGACACTGGAAAAAACTTATCTAATGTTTGAAAAAATATTATTCAATTGTCAATTTGATTTTCAGAACTGTTATCATTTGAAAACTTTTTCTCAAACATTGCTTTTCACTTTGAGAAACTCTTAAAATTTTTTAGCATTTCGTTCCATTCCTCTTCAAGTATTGTGCTATATTACTACAGCATAGAAAACTGTAAATTTTATCTTTTCAAAATTTTTTGCCATCGAAAATTCGTCAAAAGAAAATATAAACGTAAAAATAAGAGTAATACGAATAATAATAAGAAAATAATAAATATCATATAAAAAGCAAAAAAAAAAGAAGGAAGTATTAATTACTTTTGATATTCAGTGATATAATACTCGTAAATTATGTATAAATCCAAAATAGTTAAAAGTGAAATGAGACAGAAAAATAAATAAATCTGCTCACAGAGTAGCGCAACAGTGGGACACGAAAAAATATTTAACCCAGGAGTAGATGAGACCATAGCGGAAGGTCCTTCTACTTCCAGTAATATGGTGTATAACATAAGTGATTCGCAAATTTAAGTATTAACATTTTCTTGATTATATTACATTAATTGTAATTGTAATATTTTTAGGATCAATTGAACTATTCGTAACCGTACTTTTCATGATCACGATTACAGTAAAAGAAGTCCCAAAATGTTTAGGATTACAATTATTATACTTGTAATGGTAACACATATGACTACAATTAAGTAGTAGTAATCGTATATAATTGAAGGATTACAATTACAGCAATCGAAATAAAATGCAATCGTAATCCTAAATGCCCAGCTCTTGTAGAAACATCAAAATATTATTTGCTAAGTATAAATATAATTCTAAGAAATCAAAATATACTCGTAATCCCAAGTATCCTGCTCTGGTTTCTACCTATGTACAGAAATCGCATTTTCCTTTGTAACACTTTTAACTAATTTGTTGATTTATCTATTGTATTTAATATAAAATAATCTGTTTGTTACTACATAGAGTTCATCAAATAATTGTTTACATTCTATGTTATATAAAAAGATTACTAAATATAATAGAAGAATTAAACAAATGTCATAAATCCAAATGAAAATATATATTTTTTAATTAGTATGGAGAAAACTAGTGAGATTTTCTTAAACAAATGAATTGACAAACTGTATGTGACTAATTTTGTACATTAATCGCTTTTTTATGTTAAACTAATTGAATAAATATACTATTAAATAAACTGATATGCTGCATAAATAAAAATTGATTTTCTATAAAACTGGGTGTTTCTTTTATATTATTGGCAACAAATATTTCAATTAGAGTAACCGAATTTCATTTCGTTCGGTGGAGAATTCGATATTTCTAAATTTGAAAATAAAGGAAAACTCCATATTAAAAAAAATGCCACCGCTATCAACGGTGATTGCAGATTCATTTGAGAACTACCGCTAGAGATTTGAGAAATGGACTGATTCTAAAATGCATCTCAAATTGAAATTTAACAATAAATGTTTATTAGGATTAAAGCAAAATTTTATTAAAACACATGTACAAGTCTATTTCCCAAAATTTCAGTTCTTTTAGTACTAGTGCGAGCAATTTAGAAAGATACCTTCATTTTCATGTGGGGAATGTTGAACAGGTAGGAGTAGGAGAGCATTTGATTTTCTTTTTTTTGACCCTAAATTATCAAACTTTGTTTACCTTTTTGTTTACATTTTATTCACTATTTAATTTCATTGACGTACGTTTTTTTGTTGTCAAACATTCTTTGCTTTCACTAATTGACAAATTTTTCATTTCGTGTTATACATTGTAGAGGTTTCAAGCAACAATCAAATACATAAATTTTAAGCGTTCCGCAAAACTAAAGTAAAATTCAGAACGTGTCTATTCTAATGGCTGGTTACAAAACTTTAAAAAACTACATCGAAATCACAAACTAAAGTGTACTTTATGTGTCTGCCACAATTTTCGATGATGAGCTGGAGAAATTTATCTCAAAAGAAAATCGTGCGAATAAGCAGGTTCCGAATATAACACCTTCTTAGTCGGAGCGTGTTTTTCCATTAGCTCGACATGACCTATCCAGCGCAGCCGCTAAATGCGCTTTAGTATGTTGGTGTCAGCATATAGCTCATAGAACTCATAATTGTATCTTATTCGATATTCGTCACCTCGCTCTACTAAACAAATTAATGAAAGATTGAAAAAACAAATTTTTAATCAAAAAAGAAATTAACATCCAGATTATATAAAACTCGACACGACACGAGGATACGCGACACGATGAGGCACATTTCCGTATAAATTCTTTCAGTCACGTTTTCGTCAAATTGTGACTATTACTTTCAGTGTTACGTTTTTTTTCGTATTATGTAAGCACATGAAAGTGCACGCACACGCATGTTATTTGTCAAAATCGGCACTTGCTATTGAGGTTGAGAGTAGTAGGTTGATTTTTATTTTGCATCTGTTTCTTTTGTATTTTTACTATGTATAATTAACTATGTATGGATATACACAATATGATCCTGGATTCTCAGTAATTTACCTCACACGTTTAATATCAGTATCGTTATCCAAATATTCATATTATTCATCCATATTATTTTTCTGATTATTATGCTGATAAACAGTAATATGTCAACCCACAAAAAGACAAATATATTTTCGTATTAATACAGATAAAAACTGAAAATTACGACTTTAATTGAAAACTTTTTTACAATTTATAAGTGAGAATATAGTACTTTTTTAAAGTTATGAAGAAAAATAAAATTTTATAAACATTTTTTTTCGACAAAAACCTTGTGAACCTATCAAAAGTTTAGATAAAAGGCCATACAGTTTCCTTTTCCATGGTATATAAAACATATTTTTCAAGAATTTTCAATATATTTCTTTATGTTTGTGTTTATTTAAATTTTTTATACAAGTGTTTTTTGTGAGGCTAGCCTTCGGCCGGGCCTCAAAAAATTAACTCGATGTATCCGAAGTCGGCTTCGCGACCAAAAGTATTTGAGCATCAGTCTCCTTTTCGCGCATATTTTCAATGTTTATAAGTCATATTTTCCAAAACTTGGATACACTTAAATTTTTTATGATCATACTTCATTAAAAATGTGGAGAAAGTGTAGTGAAGTGTGAACCAAAAAAAAATATAAAATAAAAAATTTGTCAATTCTAAATAAATACGTTTTAGACACCATTAGAAAGGAAATTGTACGGTCTTCGATCTGGTATTTTTTAATAGGTTTTTCAAAAAAATTTATTTTTCTTAACACGAAAAATGTAAAAATTTTATATAAATTGTTGCATAACAATGGAATGACCATTAATTTGATGATATCCATGTCATAAATAACACTTGCGGTTTGATGGAGTAATTTTGATCGGAAATCTGAACTTAGATCTTGAGCCACGATTTATGTGGGAGTAGCCGACAAAAATGTTTATTAGTTTTTTTCATAAGAATAGACTCTTTATAAAGCAATTTTTTATTTTTTTGTTTTCACATTCACAATGTCATTTTCTATGATATATAACAAATGTTTTTAAATAGTTTTGATACATATATTTTTAACGTTTTTAAGTTCATACTTTACTAATGCTGGAATACTGGAACAGAACATATAGGCACGTTTTTGTTGTTGCAGCAGCAAGAATACGGAACTGATGGATACCTAAAGATATTGTACAGAAGCGTAGCCATGGTGGGAAAACTGAGTTACGTATGTTTTTTTAATATCATAATTTTTTTTTAATATGTATTATGTACCGTAGATTAATAGGGGAAGTTTTCCAAGAAAATTTCGTTTTTTTTACCAAATTGTTCTATCTTCATATTTTTACAAGTTTATTATTTATATAAAATATTATATATCAGTAAAAATATATTAAAAACACCTATCTATTACCACCCGTATTGTAATAATATTGATTAAAAACATTTTCTGTTAATTATTTATTCTGCATAACATTTAAGATATCAAAATTATGTATAAAATGATATATATGAGTGTAAACATGAAAACCAAAATTCTTTTGTGCCCCATATAGTAAAAAAATGCGACTTTGTTGAGTAACTTGATTCCAAATTTGAACATTGACACTCAGCCACGCCTGTATATTTCGAAAACCAGTTTCTCGACCAAAAGAATTTCAACATGTCTTTCTGGGTAGCCGGTCTTTGGATGGGCATTGAAAACTATAACTCATTGGCACGAAGTCGGCTTCGGGACCAACAATATTTTAGCAGGAAATTCATGTTTTGTTTTTTTCTTCACAATTGTTATATATAAGTGAAAAGGTATTAAACCGAACTCTCTCCCGATACCCATATTGAAAAAAAATTGCGTGGTTATTGAGTAATTTGATCCTAAATTCGAAATATAACCTTGAGGCATTAACCTTCACCATATAAGCGTTGTCGACAAAAAATTTATAGTTTGTTATATTCACAAAAATAAGCGCTATACGAGACAATCTCTTATTTTCTGGTTTGTTTTTAAGGCATACTGCATTCATAATATTAATTTTTTTTCTCAGGGTGTGCTATTCTACATTTATGCCGCTCACTTTATCCGTTGGGTGTATATATAATACAAAACAAACACTAGTACACTAAACATGGACTTATCTGTTGTCTGACCTAACGTTAGTTAGTTAGAACTTAACTTAACCAATATGATAAAAAAATGTACTCGGAAATACGTTGATTTTAGTTATATACCATTCACTTCATTTTCTAAACAGCCACCATTATACGTAACCCACATCTAAAGATAAGCAATTTGCAGAGAGAATATTAGACTTGCATGTCATAATCATTTAAACTAAACTAAAAATCAGCCAATACCATCCATAGTTCTTCGTTTTTAATTATCGATATATCTCTACCACCCCCTCCACACAAATTTTTTTTTTCAAACCATCAACCTTTATACTAATTTTTGTTACCTTCCATTTTAGGTTGATTCTTGTAGATGCTTATTAATTTTGTCATTATATATTGTACGTTAAACAAAACAACATTAACAAAATTACCGTTTAAATTATTTCTTCCGTCTTTCAAAATTTAAGTAAACATTTCCATTCAATATTTCAATAATCCCAATAAAACAAACAAAAGGCCGAACAATTGACGAATCAAAAGGAGGAATGCACAAGCCAGTGATGCCAATTCTTTTCATAGAATACACTAACGGGGATATTTAACTACACGCAATACAGATATATTATTGAGATATTCCACTATCAATGTTTTGCTCCCACAATAATAGTATGTTCCACATACGAGATTATCTTCATTTTTGAGATTATCACTCAAATCTAGTTCCAAAAAAACAGATTTCCCTGGCATAATCTATGATTTTGTGTGGAAATCGCAATAACTTTGCTCTGTTTTTTATCGAATATTTGGCTATGATGGGAATAAGATTAAAATTGGTGTTGATTTGGCCTTGAATTTTGATAACTAACAATCCCTTTTGAAATAAATCTTACTATGTACACGGTTATAGCTTCGACAGACGGCAGACTAATTCCGGATTACCGAGTTAATTCGAATTAACTCAAACATTAATTGCAGCTAATCCGCATTAACTCTATGAGTTAATTCTCAAAATAATAGCCTAGACAGACGGCAGCGTTAATCCGGATTACCGGCGCACTTAATCCGAATAAAAAATTAACCTGACAGACGGCAGTTTTGCGGATTAACTAAACGGCTAATTGCTGTTTTATTAGGTGTGCTCACTTACATTACTATCACTATAAATTTCTGTCATCTGTCACTCTCGATATGAGAAAATCTACAAGACCTACGTGAACTGAAAACTATCAAAAACTTGTAAATTGACATTCACAGTTTGTAATCGACAGCTGGATTTATTTGTTCTCCAACGCTTTTCATGTTGAAAACTGTTAACAATTGTTGAAAGATTTTTGTTAGCGAACACACCGAATATTTTGTAAAATGGATCGAGAAAAATTCACAATATAAAATTTTCAGCAGTGTTGCCATCGCAAATTGCCCTAATCCTCTTTTATTTTGAGAATTAACTCATTGAGTTAATGCGGATCAGCTGCAGCTAATGCCCGAGTTAATTCGAATTAGCTCGGTAATCCGGAATTAGGCTGCCGTCCGTCTAGGCTATAAAAGAGGTTTAGGCCAATTTGCTATGGCAACACTGCTGAAACTTTTCTATTGTGAATTTTTCTCGATCCATTTTACAAAATGTTCGGTGTGTTTGCTTATAAAAAACTTTCAGCAATTGTTAACAGTTTTCACCATGAAAAGCGTTGGCGAACAAATAAATCTAGCTGTCAATTACGAACTGTGAATGTCAATTTACAAGTTTCTGATAGTTTTCAGTTCACGTACTTCTTTTAGATTTTCTCATAGCGAGAGTGATAGATGACAGAAATGATAGTGATAGTAATGTAAGTGAGCAGACCTAATAAAACAGCAATCAGCCGTTTAGTTAATCCGCAATACTGCCGTCTGTCGGGTTATTATTTTATTCGGATTAAGTGCGCCGGTAATCCGGAATTAGGCTGCCGTCTGTCTAGGCTATTAGATTGGTTTTCGTAATCTAGTTGTGGTAATCTCTATATGTTAATATACTATAAACTAAAGCGCTGCAACGATTCATTTATTTTGAGTTGTAAGACATTCGCTCCAAACTCAGTGGCATGATTTGCACAACAATAATTCAACATTTAAATGGAAGAGCTTGCACACTTACAGAGAGAGCGTCTCTCACTGTACTAAATTAAAGAGCAAGACGCCGTTGCGTTTATTATTCATTGTATTTTGCACTCGAAAAGCAATACACTTGAAAGGCAATTGATTCGAATGGCAACATTGACTGAGATGGTAGTCTATGTGCCAATAGATCGTACTGGTATACTATTTAATATGTATGTATTTTTGTTAATTTTGTTTCTGATGGGAAATACATACACTAACTCAAGCTGCTGTGAAGAATATCAAATTTAAACCAAATAAAAAATATTGAGAACTAAAACAAATTATTTAATTATTCATTAATTTAAAAGTAATAGTATGTGTTTTATTTTATCAATTAAATAAACTTACGTCTCCGTCCATTTTAAGTGCAGCGGCAACAAACCAAAATACAAAAAAGCTCCTAAAGCGGGCAAGACAAACATCGAATGATTTGAATTATGCGTGTTTTATTTGCATTTTGTATTGCCATAACTGTTCCCTCTCTTTTGATTTGAAATGCAATAGAAATGGCACCAAAACAGACGGTTCAAGCTATTGAGAAAAGAGCGCAAATCTTTGCCCCTCAATTCATGATACCGTTTGTTGTTATGTGAATGTTGTTCATTTGCTAGACAAAATCAAAACAAACAAAGCAAATGACAACGAATCACACTGTGTGCAAAGGCAATCGAATCAGTTTGTGCAGCCCTTTACTATAAACTTATTATGAGTTGCATTCGATTTTCGACTGTGGTCGAGTGTGCGAAGGTCTAAGGTGTCGTTTGTGAATCTGCTGTCCACTATAGAAAACGTAATGCAGCCCAGCACAAATCCATTCCAAATATTTTAACACTGGCTACACTTCTTCAGTTTTGTGCTCAATAGCTCGATTCAGTAACTGCTTAACGACAATTATTGTTATCGTTAACGAACTATAGTTGTAGCTTGCTGTAACGACAGTAGTTCATAGTCATGATTCAGTAACTATCAGGTAACGGTTTTTGTCGTTGCAGACATCGTTACGTTTTCAACGACAAACATAGTTAACTTTTTAACTTTAATATGACATTCCATATTTTGACGTCAATGCTTTTTTTTTGTTAAGCTTTTTTTTATTGAATCTTTCTATAATACTTAGAAACTAACAATAAGTAATCAAATCTTACAAACTAACTAAAATTATGTGATATTCCCAACGTTCCATCACAATTTGTTGAGTCGCGAGGTATAGCAATTTCACAGCATATTCAGTGTGTCTTTTCTTTTCTGAGCACGATGCCCCGTGCTCAGCAACAATTGCCTAGCAAGGGGATTCGGATGATTGTGTAATTTTTGAATGTAGCTTCTGCAGGACATTGCAACTTCCTCAGAAATTGTGGGTACATTTAAATCTCGATGGATGTTAACGTTCCTCATATACCAAGGCGCGTTTACAATAATTCGCAGACACTTGGATTGTATTCGCTGCAATTTTTCGATATTTGAGGGAGATGCGGTGTCCCAAAACTGAATACCATATATATATTTTCAGGGATTAGCCGAATCAGACCACTTGTATGGGTCCCTTTTCGTCCCTCAAATCGTGTGTTAATTATTTGTTCGGTTGCAGAATTCTTCTACTTCCTTCCTCATAATAACATCACTCGTTATTTCAAGCATATCTTTGTGGGGTATGTTCCACATTTCGAGTTCATCAATAAATTGGCGGCCCAATGTGGACATCCTCCTGCTTGCCAATGCAGGACACTGGCACACTATGTGCGCCGCTGTCTCTGCCTCTTCCATGCATAATCTGCAAATATCAGCATCCTCCCCATCAACAACACCCATCTTGCTGAGGTGGTACCTTAAATTGCCATGCCCAGTTATTAATGCAGTCAACCAGCTTAGAGTCATTCGTCCTAGACTGAGAGCCCTCCCCGATTCATTGCCCTTTGATAGCCTCAACGAATCCTTTGCCTGTCTACAAGTAGATAAGTTCTCCCATCTCGTGAGATGAAGTTTCTTTATCCACTCTTCGACCTTTGCCTTCACCGTCCCGCTGCTCAGAGCAACTACTGGTTCCGGTCCATAAAATTCAGCTTTAGATCCTTGTCTAGCCAAGGATTCTACAGCTTCATTCTGTTCTATACCAATGTGTCCCTTCACCCACATAAGAGTAATCGCATTACTACGAGCACACCCATTAAGTTTCTGAACACATTCGAGCGCCAACTTAGAAGATACCGTAGGTTGTTGCAGCCGCCTGACCACCGCTTGGTTATCGAGTGCTAGCAAGATTTTCTTATCTTGCACCTTTCCATCCAGTAGATGGTCTAGCGCATGCATTAGACCAAGCATTTCTGCTTGATAGACCGATACGTATCTTCCCAGATTCAGAGTGCATGCCAGTCCCAACTCTTTAGAGAAGATTCCAGCACCCGCTCTGCCATCCATCAATGAACCATCTGTAAAAATACTGATGTCATTTTCCTCACATACATCATGTGTGAGGCCGTCTTCAATGAGTGTTCTGTGTGACTTTTCAATCATCTTCAGCCTACCCATTCCCTCCATTGGCATCTGCGCCTCCTTTACACTGCTATATAGCAGAGACAGGATGCCCCTGTGCCCCCTCTCTGTGCCGAATCCATACCAATTATTGGTTGTCTTCAGACGTAATGCTGTTAATGCCGCTGACTTCATAATATGCAAGTCCAACGGCAGCAGCCCGAGAAAGACTTCCAATGCTTCTACTGGGGTTGTCCGGATAGCTCCGGTAATCCCAATACAAGCCATTCTTTGTACCTTATCTAATTTGCTTTTCGCGGTCTTTTGGGTGATCTTAGGCCACCACACCACAGCAGCATATATTATTAAGGGTCTGACCATCGTTGTGTAGATCCAGGGCGCTGATCTGGGAGTAATTCCCCACATGAGACCGAACACTCTCTTACACTGATGCAATACCCGATTGCCCTTCTGGATCTTGTCTTCAACGTGACTATTCCAAGTCAGCTTGTTATCCAGGATGACACCTAGATACTTTACTTCCTTGGATACGTTGATGTTCGATCCAAAAATCCTAAGAGGGTCTATTGTTAGTCCAGTCCTCCTTTTAGTAGAGAGTACTGTTTCCGACTTACTAGCATTTACAGAGAGACCTTGTTCCGTGCACCATCCTTCAACCATTTTGAGTGCACTTCTCATGGTATCATAAATAGTGTCCAGGAACTTACCGCTCACCGTTACCGCTATGTCATCTGCATACCCGACGGTGTGTATGCCTTTTGATTCCAGGAGCTGAAGTAGGGAATCGACCGTGATGTTCCAAAGGATGGGCGATAGTACTCCCCCCTGTGGACACCCTTTGACTACCCTACGTCTGAGTCTGTAACTCCCATTTTGAAAGTTTATTGCCCTTTTCCTCAGCATGCTGTCCATCCACCTTATAATGGTTGGGCTGACTTCACGAGTAGCAAGGGCCATCCTTAGCTTATCGAAACCAATCTTATCGAAAGCACCTTCTATATCCATAAAAGGGGAGGGATATCTATGTCTAGATATCCCTCCACAAGACAGTTCCCTCTCCGCTACGCGAACGAGTTCGTGCAGGGCCGTTTCAGTGGATTTGCCAGTTCTGTACGCGTGCTGACACCTGCTCAGTGGTTTTGTCAGAAGCGTTGTCCTTTCCATGTAGTCCACCAGTACTCCTTTAAGCAGAAAGGAGGTCAAGCTAACCGGCCGGAAAGATTTAGCCTCTGAGTAGTCCTTTTTTCCCGGCTTTGGAAGAACGACAAGCTTAGTCTCTCTCCATTGAGTCGGAATATATCCTGTAGCCGTTCAAGTAATAAATATTCCCAGAAGCCTGTCTACCAGAGCTTCTGCACCCCACTGAAGTAGGGCTGGAAATATCCCGTCTGTACCCGCTGTTTTGAATGGAGAGAAACGCTTAATGGCGTTTATCACTCCATCTCTGGTGACTATCCTTTCAGCTTCCAATCTTTCATTCCTGTTTGCACCCTTGCGGGTGGCTTCCCAAGGATCTTCCGATCTAAAGCTTCCTGGAAAATGCACCTCCATCAGGTATTTCAGTGACTCTCCGATTGTCTCTGTAAAGGATCCATTCGTTTTGCGAATTAATCCCAACTTTGACACCGGGTCCTTTGATATGATCCTCTGTAATCTAAATACATCGGTCATATCTTGCATCTTTGAGCAGAATTCCCTCCACGTTTTCCTTTTACGGTTGCGTAGAGTCTTCTTCAGCTCCCTTTTCTTTGACTTGTAGACGTCCCATGCGTTGGGGTCCCCTCTCATGGGGACTCTCCCTTTTTCATGGATTCCAGTTCCCCATTCCACCATGGAGTGGGATCTCCTTCATCCACTACCGTCAGAGGACATGAAGCTTCAAATGCTTTGATCATGGCTGAGCTGATAGCCCTCACCTGATACTAAACATCTGCGGTTGTTCTAGGTCTCTTAAACCTTCTTGGCAATAATTCCTCAAGAACTTCGCAGTACCCTGTACAATCCGTTCGTTTCGGTATCCTTACCATTCTACAGTCGTTCCTATGTCTTTTATTGGACGTAATCCCAAACTGAATGGCCCTGTGGTCCGACATGGTTAGTCTATCCACAACCCTCCAATCCAAAATCCTATCCAACATTTTGACATTCGTCAGAGTAACATCAATAACCACGCAACGACGTGCGTCGACAAAGGTCGGTTCTATTCCCCTATTGGAAACTTGTAGAACAAATATTTCTATAAATTCGAGTAGACACTCTCCTCTATAGTTTTCATTGCTGCTGCCCCACACAGAACTGTGCGCATTGGCATCGCAGCCTAAGATCAGACCAACCCCCTTACCATCACAGAATCTCACTAGAGCTTCCACCTCTCTCGAAGGTGGTTCGTCTGGAGAATCGTATGGAAGGTATGCTGATGGGATCATAAATGATCCCGCACCGTCACCTATTCTCACTACTGTGAGATCCGGTGAGCCCAAGTTAGACATTAGAATCGCACGTATCCCATGTCTAACTAAAATGCATGTCCTCAACTTCCCCTCTGTTTGTGGATAAAACAAAGTGGTCTTTTGTGCAGATAGGCCTTTGATCCTTCCATGAAGAATCCAGGGCTCCTGAAATAGTGCAATGTCAAGCTCATCCTCATCGAAGCTCCGCACCATCATTGCTGATGCTGCTTAGTTGTGGTGAATATTGAGTTGACACACATTTAGTGGTTCCTGGCGCGGGCCCACCTCCCGCCCTAATGGCTTCTTCCTTGCAGAATCTGCCACTATCCCCACGCCAGGAGCCGCGTCGCACCCCTCATACTGCATCTTTCTGGAATGTAACGACGGCCTGTTCAAGACCGCAGTTGAGTCTCCCCCCTGCGATCCTGACGGCCTCCGCGTCCTCCTTAGGACACAGCACGGTGAGTACGACACCTGCCCTTTCTGCCTCGCCAAACCCTTCTGTGCGGATAACACTCCATTTGGAAGTGTACTTCACACAGACGTTCTGGCGCTGCAGCCTTCTGAGGATGATGTCGCTGGCCACAGCATTGCCATGAGCAACAATCACCATCTTCCTCTTTGTCGACAAGGCAGTTAAGCTGTCACATTTGAGCTTCGCACCCTCCCACAAACCGGTTAGGTGCTGATAGCTGATTTTTGCACCTTAGTACAATCAATCCGCTCTCCACCCTTGCCCTGCCGACAAATCCAATGTCATTGACATCGTCTTCAAGGGACTCCATGGCATCCAACACAGATACCTTGAAGGTACTCAGATGAGCATCCTCCAGACGCCCCTCTAGTGACAAGTTCATGACTCCCATAACGAGGTCAGCTTCCGCTACTTGAGCGTAAGTCTTCCTCTCCCTGGTGGGCTCGCCCTTTGCCTGTTCAGCCCGACGTTTAGGCGCTCTGCCAAGACCGCTCGGCCCAGGTGCCGCATGCGAGGACTGTGAGTTCGCTGGGTTAACAATCTTTCCAGATTGTCCACCCCGCTCATCACCCCCCGACGTCGGATTTCCCTGTCCCGTCGTTCCCAGAGCTACTCTACCCGTGTTAGGCTTGGGCCTCGAGCCCCTTTCGGAGCGACTGACGGCCTTTATAATCGACCGTCCATCTCTCCGAGCACTTGCCCCTTTTGGTGTCTGCGTGGAAGAATTATCAACCTTCTCAAGAGACGGTTGTCCATCCTTCCCAGCATCCACCTCAATTGGCCCCTCCGTCGTC
The DNA here is from genome assembly GCA_963854835.1 of Megamerina dolium. NCBI lineage: Eukaryota > Metazoa > Arthropoda > Insecta > Diptera > Megamerinidae > Megamerina > Megamerina dolium. The sequence continues at coordinate 55,763,623 of OY978530.1, forward strand.
TTCGGATGAGGCTCCTCAGGCGTTGAACTTTTCAAAGTGGTTCCGGAGCTATCGCCCCTGAACCTTTTTCCCGAGTTCTCCACCTCCAAGGTCGACTCATCTTGCAGAAGTCCACTGAGTTGGCCCGAGAGCTGCTCAATGGTCTTCTCCGACGACTTCATGGCCTTTTTACGTTGTCTCTTTCGCTTCTGCTTCTCCCGTTTCTTCAACAGGATTCGCTCCGCTCTTGAGACTCCGTCCTCTTCTCTTACACCTGATAAAGCTAACGATTCCGCTCCACTAGGAGCGTCTTCGTCCACACCATAAGATGTTCGGCCAGATATTTTACGCTGCCTCCAAACCGGCTTCCCTGCCGACCTGGTGACACCGTCCTCTTCATTCAACACCGTCGCAGCCGCCGGCTTAGGTCTTCCGAGACCCGTTCCGTCAGCCGCGACAGATGCTGCCATTGATTTTGGGCTGGCTACAAGCTCGGCTTCTATGGAAGCCTCATTTTCCGTCACCCCCTCCACTACTTTTCCCGCAGTGGCTATCAGCACTACTTCGTATGAGGCAGTGCTGTCCGCCATTGCAGGAATTTCGTTCTGAGTTCTAGAGGTGGGAACGAGTGGTGCAGCTAACAGCTCGGCCTCTGGTGAAGCCTTATTGTCCGCCGTTCCTCCCGTTAACACCCCCGGAACCCCAGATCCAGTTTTTGGGTTTTTAGAATCAATCTTGTTCCCACGAGTTGAGAAGAAACAAATGTCCGCCTGCGCAGAGATTCTCAGTACGCAGGTAAGGGTTCTTATTACGGAGGGCTCCAGGTATCCGTAAGCTCACGTTAGCGACTGGGCTATTTGAAAAAGGGGCCCCCAGCCAGGCTGATTTTCGGCACGGATCGCTTAACACCTTAATCCAGCCCCTCACCTCCGACCATGATAAGAGTACTTTGCCGAATGCTGTACTATTGAAGAGTAACAAACACTCACCAACTTACCCTTATCTTAGCTAGATACCGCCTGACATCGTACAGGCTAAACTGTGGTATCTATTTCCAGTCGGCACCCTCGAGGTGGGTTCAGTGGAGGATTTTGCCAACCACTGAATACCATAAGTCTAGATTGGCTTCAGGATTGCTTTATATAATAGCACTTTGTATTCGAGATTCAACTTTGATCTTTTGTGTAACAGCCACCATAACTGATTCATTTTAAGCTTGATCTGAGTTTTATTTGCCTCTATGTGATTTTTCCATGTCAGCCTTCTGTCGAGGTGAATACCCAAGTACTTTGTTGAGGAACATTTTGGAACTGATTGGCCATTAATATTAAGTGGGGGACATGTATCTAGCCTTATCGTGAAGGTTACATGTACGCTCTTTGATTCATTGACTTTTCTACGCCATTTTGCTAGCCAGATTTCGAGAGAATCGACATGAGTCTGAAGGAGTTTACTAGCTTCTATGGGGTTAGAGCGAGAGCACAATATTGCCGTATCATCTGCAAAGGTCGATATAAATGTATGGTTATTGCTGGGCATATCTGTAGTGTATAAGAGATACAGTAAGGGCCCAAAACGCTTCCTTGAGGAACGCTAGCGTGAATATCCAATGGATTTGTTGTGTAATCCTTGTGATGTACGAGAAATTGTCTTTTCGTGAGGTAGCTAAGCAATGAGGAGACATTTGCAGGCAGTAATAGTTTAAGTTTGTAAATAAGGCCATCGTGCCATACTTTATCGAAAGCTTGAGTGATATCAAGAAAGACAGCTGAGCAATACTTTTTTTCTTCAAAAGTGTTCCTTATCAGAGTTACAATGCGGTGGACTTGTTCTATTGTGTTCTATTGTGTTGAGGAATTAGTTGGTTGAGATTAATAAATGGATTTATATGCATGACAAGTAGCTTTTCGAATACTTTAGAGAGTAGAGGCAGGAGGCTGATAGGTCTGTACGATGCAACTTTTGTAGGGTCTTTTCCTGGTTTTGCTATCATAATAATTTTTGAAGTTTTCCAGCATTTGGGATAGTGTTTAATAGCCGGAGGTAGTTCTTTTTATCATTTTACCGGTACTTTTATCTGGACCAGGTGATTTTTTTGGGTTTAAATCTTTATAAATTTCTTTGAATACGTCCCTTTTTTAATTTTGAGCATTATTGAGCAAGGTTGAGAAGTTAATTTTGGTAATGAGGACTGTGAAGAGGGTGGATTGGGTGTAAACACACTTTTTAAGAGGTTGCAAAAGCCAAACCCTTCTTACAGTTGCTTCTAGCCCAATTACCGTCACTCAAATGGATGGGGGAATCAGTGAGAATTGGCCGATTTGAGTTTTTTGCTGATTTCCACAAAGAGTAGTCTGACGCTTCACAAGGTGATAATTTCGCTATGTGCTCTTCTAACTCTTTGTTGTTTTTATTTTTTAAGGCTTGCTTTAACTTTCGAGTGCAGTGCTGTAGCTGTGTTTTCAGGTTCGGTGATCTGAATTCTTGCCATTGCCTTCGGAGTCTTCTTTTCTGTCTTACTAGCAATTCAATGTCGGCTGGTGTGTATGGGCTATAGTTTGATTGCTTGCATGCCTTTGTGCACGTGGATAAGCTGAGAGCTAATGAGAGCAGCTGGTTGAATTTTTCGAGTGCTGAGTCTACATCGTGTCCATTTCTTAATACAGTACTCAGAGGAAGATGGAAATTTATATATTTCTTGAATTTTAACCAGTCTATTTTCTTTCTAACGCAATTGCCTTGGGGGCTTGGTGATTTTATAGATATTACCGTGGGTGAGTGGTCAGATGATAGATCATAATTACACTCTGTGGAGATATTTTCCATCTGCAAACCTTTGGCGACTCCAAAGTCTATGAGATCGGGTATTTTCCTCTTGTCCGTAGGCCAATATATCGGTTGACCATTTGAAATAACATCGTAGCCGTGGTTAGTGATGATTGAACATAGTCTTCTGCCTTTTGGAGTTATTAAGCGGGAGCCCCAGTGAGTGTGTTTGGCGTTGAAATCGCCAGCAACCAAGAATTTGCTACCAAGAGTTGAGAAAAATTCTTTATATTGCTGTTCGGTAATACTGTATCTTGGGGGACAGTATATCGCAGATATTACTAGCTTAGAGATGTATTATTCCAGACATATAGATGTTGCTTGCAAGTAGACGCTACTGAAATCTTCGAGATCATGATGTTTTATTCTGCTTTTTATCAATATGGCAGTTCCTCCGCGTGCCTTACCATGCGGATGATTTGTGGTGTACAGTTTGTAATATGGCATTTGGTAGCAATTTTTGTCAGTGAAATGGGTCTCAGATATCATCATTATGTCGATCTGGCTGGATTCAAGGAATTGAATTAGCTCCAAACGGTGCTGGCTTAAGCCGTTGGCGTTCCAGTGGCATATCTTGAGACAACTCATGGTCTGGATAGCAATGTTTGGAGTAACATCGATTGATTTTTCATCATTTCTTGCATCATTGTTTGCATTGAGTTCATGAATTGGTTCATATTCTGAATTAATGTTTGAAGCAAATGTTCAAGGGTACTTGGCTGTTAGGTGGGCAGTGAGTGTTTCTGCTCATTATTTACATTGCTTTGTTGGTATGGGTTTTGTTTTAACACACTAGCGTATGAATTGGTTTGATTCTTGTTTGGAATTGCAGAGAAGAATTGTGTTGCATCAATATTTTGTCTCTTACTTGAGTTGGCTATCTGAGTTTGCTCAACTGGTTTTAGAGGTTGATTGCTAGCGGAGAAATTTAGCTTTAGGGTTGTATATACTGGGCAACCTCTATAATTTGCGGTGTGATTACCTCCACAATTGCTGCATTTTTGCATGCTAGCATCGCCTTTAGATTTTGGGCATATGTTTGATTTATGGAGATCTCCACAAATGTCTTAGTATGTCCATATTCTTGGCAGTTGCTGCACTGAGGAGGTCCAGTTCTCTTATGGGGTTCTTCGATTGTGATTTTGCGATGCAATAAATATCGAATTTTATATATGGGGTGTACTTCACCTTTTTTTAGGGGTTTTGTTTCAGACTGAATCTCAATACGATATAACGGTTGAGGTATATTGCTCTTGTTGAGAATGTTGAATACTGTTTTGGCTTGAAACCCTTCTTCCTGAAGGGTAAGTTTGATTTCGTTAATATCAACGTTGGGTTCGACGCCTTTGAGTACAACGATTAAGCCCTTACTACTTTTTAGCTGACATGTGTAGTAATTCTTTTTTACAGCATCAAATTCCGCAATTACTTTGCGATAATGAGTTTCGCTGTAGATTTGCACTTTCGTTTCCTCAATTTGGCCTTTGCGAATAGGAACAACGTGGAAATTCTTTGGTCCTATAAGACTTGTAATTATGAACATGGGTGGGGGTTTGAAATTTTTCTTGGAGATAATATTTTCGTCACTTTCATCACCTGAAAGCAGAGCGTATCTATTTTCCGAACTAATAGGGGCAGTGTTCTGCTTTTGAATTTTTGTTGAATTCATTTGTTTTGAATTTTGTGGACTTCTTTATCGCTTTTCTACAGTAATGTAGCGATCAATTCCAGTTTGAACAGCAACTGGTTCGTTATTAGTCATCGCACTAGTTGCTTTAACTACTGGGTCATGCACTTCAGTAGAAAGGCCGTTATTTGTTTGCTTTGATGTTGTAGCTGTTGGTGTTACAGCAGGAGAAGCGCATTGTACACTCCACGGTATAGAGGGAGATAGTATATCACGAGAGAACAAATTATTTTTTTTGTCTGTATTTGTTGTTGTTGCAAATAATATGAATATGAGGAATATGTGCAGGCAAAAGATTTGCACTGTTACTTTCACTTGTGCAGTGTGTATCAACAGTTTTTTTTGATAATGCACTTATCGGAGGGGTTTGCGCGGGTGATTGCAAATTATGGTTTACACACACATTAACAGACGATTGCCGTTGCCGGAGAGGAGAGCGCTGAACACTCATATTACAAACAAAATGTTTGCAAACTATATTATTATTATTATTTTTTTCTTTGATTTTATTGTTCTGTATAGGCAATAAAAAACCACAGAAATAACTGCTCGAGTTTATTTAGCGTCTTTTCGCAATATATTTAATTTTATAAACCGAAATCAATCACTTTTCGACTCTATCTAAGGGGAGATCTAAAACACGTCCACTATTATTGGTGACTATCATGTCAATGTGAAAAGAAATTGATAATAATAAAATTCAAAAAATAAAACCAAAAAAAAAAAAAAAGTGAGCCAAATATGGAAAAATTTATATAAGTATGTAAGTAAATAATAAAAATAAAATATTTCTTTTTTATACAAAATGCATTTTTTGTATCAACAGTAAAAAATATCGATGCGAAAGAACTTTCCCTCAGCAATATTCCAGAGTGTTGGATTTTGTTTAATAAAACCAAAGGTTTAACTGAGGGGAAATTTCGTGTCCAACATGGAAAGGATAAAAGTAAGAAGAAGTGGGCTGAATTAGCTGCTGAGCGGAGTGGAGAAAACCGGAGAGCAGTGGCAATCGGTGAGTTCGATTCTTATAGTTTGATGTTTGCTAATGGATATTGATGTTTTACCAAAGAATATCTAATTATTTGTATTATAAATTTACTTTGAATTTTTGAACTTTTCGTTGATTGCAATAATATACTGTTACGTTTTTATTATGTGAGCGTTTAATTCTATTTGAATTACCTTGTTCGATCACTGGATTCTGTTAATGATAACTGCAACACTTATTTTATACAACTATATACAGCAACAATTTATTTAATAATCTCTATTTACAATCAACACTGTTTACAATCAACTATTTACTATAACACTTAAATGTACTTGCAGCTTTTGCCTCTGTATCAATGTTTTCGCAATCACGTTCGGAATTAGATTGATTCTCAATTCTCAACACTGGCTCTATTTATACTCTGTTGGCAACACCCCAGAATCTTCCTTTATCGAGATTCTTCTCTTCCTTTATCGTTGGCTTGTTCTGGTTATCGCTTATTTCTTTTTGTTGACATTCGTTTCGATGCTGCCAATAGAGTCAGTCACAATAGTGATGAGTAATCAACTATCGATACTCGTTACACTGCCCTCCTCTTAATCTTGTTCGTCCCGAACAAGTTTTTATACTTCCCCTCGATATGGCGCAAGTCGCTCCAAGTGCACTACTTTAAACTTTGCTCTTTTATTCCAGGCACGTTGAATGCGATACACTACGTCATTTATCTTTGCTATAATCTCATATGGTCCTTCCCAATGAGTCTGTAGTTTAGGAGACAGGCCTTTCTTTCGTTGTGGATTATGAAGCATTACAAGCTCTCCTTCATAGAACCCTTTTGAATTTGCTTTCAAGTCATACCTGGCCTTCATCTTATCGCTTATCATCTGCGACCGCTCTCTGATGAACCGATGTACTTCATCCAACTGTTCCCGCTTTTCGCTAGTATAATTACCTTCGGTTGATCTCGTTGGTGTTACGACTCCAAATTTTAAATCAGCTGGCAGTCTTAACTCGTTTCCAAAAATTGCCATTGCCGGTGTAGCAGCCGTCGTATCATGTTGTGCGCATCGATATGCCATGAGGAACATTGGTATATGTACATCCCAGTCTCTTTGGTATTTATCTACGACTTTTCTCACATATTCCTCCAAGGTACGGTTAAATCGTTCTACCATGCCATCAGATTGTGGATGCAAAGGTGTTGTACGAGTTTTGTATATACCCAGCATACGGCATATCTCTTGGAATACAACTGATTCGAAATTTCGACCTTGGTCTGAGTGTAACTCCATCGGTACACCAAAACGAGTAATCCATTGGTTGACGAATACATCCGCAACTGTACTAGCTTCTTGATTTGGAATGGGGTATACTTCAGGCCATTTACTGAAGTAATCTATAACCACCAGAACATACTTGTTTCCTGCGTTGCTTATTGGAAATGGCCCAGCTATGTCCATAGCAATTCGCTCAAATGGAGCACCCACGGTGTATTGGTGCATCTTACCTCGACTTTTCTTAGTGGGACCTTTGGCCATTGCACATTGCTTACACTTCCGAATCCAATCAGCGACATGGTCATGACATCCAACCCAATAAAATCGTTTCTTTATTTTCTCGACGGTTTTGGTGATTCCCAAATGCCCTCCACTGGAGGTATTGTGATACTCAGCTATCACTTCATTTATTCTCGCCTTGGGTACCACTAGAAGATCATTAGTGATTTTTCCATCCTCACTTTCCCATGCTCGGAATAAACATCCGTCTCGTAAGTGCAGGCTTTGCCACTGCGCCCAGTATGCCTTTGCTATTGGACTCTCATTAGCCATTTCTTGCCAATCTGGACGTATGCCCTGCTCCTTGTATTCCATAATCTTTACGAGATCTGGGTCGTTCCGCTGATCTTCTTGCACTCGTTCGGTGGTCCATGACTCCTCCGGCAATATATTCGTAAGTCGTATGTCGACAATGTGCTCCTTGCTTTCCACTCGAGAACAATGTTTACATTCCATTTTGCAAGGACGACGAGATAGAGCATCCGCGTTGCCGTGATGTCCTCCTTTACGATGTTCGATGGTAAAATCATAACTCTGCAGCCTTTCAATCCAGCGCGCCAATTGTCCTTCTGGGTTTTTAAATTGCAATAACCACCTTAGCGCTGAGTGGTCAGTTCGTAGATGAAATGCCTGACCGTACAAGTATTTATGGAAATACTTTACACATTCCAGTATTGCGAGCAACTCTCTTCGTGTGACACAGTAATTTCTTTCTGACTTCGACAGGATTTTACTGTAGTATGCTATTACTTTTTCTTGCCCATCTATGATCTGAGAGAGCACACCACCTATTCCATAGCCACTCGCATCTGTGTCCAACACAAACTTTTGACCAGGTACTGGATACGCTAATATTGGTGCTGAACAGAGTTTTTCTTTCAGCTGTTCGAATGCTTTCTGTTGGTCCTCGCCCCACACAAATGGTTTGTTCTTTCTTGTCAACTCATGCAGACTACTGGCGATGTTTGCAAATCCAGGAACAAATCGTCTATAGTAGGTGCATAAGCCTAGGAAGCTTCTTAGCTCGTGAAGATTCGACGGAATAGGCCATTCTTGAACTGCTGCTACTTTCTCCTCGTCGGTATGTACCCCTTCTGTTGTTACTTTATGACCAAGATATTTAACTTCTTGCCTGAAGAGTGAACACTTTTTCATATTCAGTTTAAGCCCTGCTGATTGTATACGCTCAAATACTTCTTTCAACTTTTCCAGGTGGTCGTTAAAATCTTTTCCCATCACAATAATGTCATCGAGGTACACCAAGCACGTTTTCCAGTGTAGTCCTCTGAGTACACGCTCCTTCAAACGTTCGAAAGTAGCTGGCGCATTGCATAAACCAAATGGCATGACTGTAAATTGCCATAGACCATCGCCAATACTGAAAGCTGTTTTCTCTTTGTCTTCCTTACCAAGTTCCACTTGCCAGTAGCCACTTTGCAAATCAAGAGTTGAGAACCACTTCGCACCAGATAGTGTGTCCAGAGTGTCATCGATTCTTGGCAGTGGATAGCTGTCTTTTTTCGTAATCTCATTCAGCTTTCTGTAATCCACACAGAATCGAGTACTTCCATCCTTCTTCTTTACCAGCACAACTGGTGAACTCCATGGACTCGCTGATGGTTCAATAACACCTTGTTTCTGCATATCGGAAATCAGCTTAATGGCTTCGTCTCTTTTGGCCAATGGAACTCGTCGTGGTGCTTGACGAATTGGTCTAGAATCACCGGTGTCAATGTGATGCTTCACGATGGTTGTTCGTCCTCCAGTTTTTCCATTTGAAGAAAATATTGAACTGTACTTCTCCAATACTTGTAAAGCCTTTTCTTTTTGCTGTTTGGTAAGCACACCTGCCAATTCCTCCATCTGTGCTTTTATTTCCGCCTTGCCAGTTCCTGATCTTCCACTTTTTATCGACGAACCCTTTTCGCAGTCTACTACGGCAGTAACTTCCTGGCAATGACCAATCACCATTCCTTTCTTTACAACTGTAGATGTATTAGTTGGATTTAAAATTCGCACCGGTACTATTCCATTTTCTTTAGGTTCTACTAACGTCCTACCAAGTATGATGTTTTTATTCGTTATTTCTTTATCTGCTTCCACCAGCCACAACTTGCCTGTCCCATCATCCACATTCATCTGTGCCCATATCACCGCTTCTGATTTTGCTGGAACCTCTTGGCGTTGACATGCCAGTACTCGTTTGATGTTCCCACTACGCTTGTAACCGATGTTCAATGGTAGTTCGACATTTGCATAGCGCAGAATCCGTTGATTTAAATCTAACGTAAATCCGTTGTCAATCATAAAATCAACACCAATTATTACGTCATCGATGATGTCGGCCACAATGAATTCATGTTCCCATGTGCAATTTCCAATAGATACTCGTTTCTTTATCTTGCCCAGAATTTGTGCATCCTCACCCGTTGCTGTACGCAATTTTATTCCCATTAAAGGCTCAAACTTCTTTACCAAATCGCTCTTGATTATAGAATGTGATGCACCAGTGTCCAGGGTTAACATGAATTCCATATTGTCCAATTTTCCATCAATAGTCAAGCTGCTTGGCACACGCTGTAGATGTGAAATGTGAATGATGGGGCAACCCACTGTTGGAGTCAGTTCACGCCCCGCTGAACTGACTCGATTTAGTTTAACGATGGATTTGTGTTAGTGGAGCGATCGCTATCCACCTTATTCTCCTTCTTTTGTCTTCCTGGAGAATTCGATCTTGATCGCTTTCGTCGTAGACGGCAGTCACGCGCCATGTGTCCTGGTTTGTCGCAAATAAAGCACTTACCAGTAAATTTGATTTCGCGTCGACCTGTTGTTCTTGCTTCAGGCTGCTCTACAGATTTGAATGCCTGACACACTACTTCAACCAGATCTGCTGTTTCTGTTTCTAGTTGGCGTACCCGTGGCATTGGTCGACACATCAAACTGGCGGCTTCAAACGTCAATGCACTACTGACTGTTTCGGCATAAGTATTCCTTGGTGACATGACTAGGGCACGCTTTGTCTCTCCATCACGTATGCCATCTATGAATGCCTCTATTTTTATTTTTTCGACGAACTCTTCCGAATTACCGGAGAACGCTAGATGACATAAGCGCTCAATATCGGAAGCGAATTCCTGAAGACTCTCATTACTCCGTTGCACTCGCGATCTCAATTCCACTCGATGTAATTGACTCTTGTATTCATTTCCATATTTCCGCTGGAGTGTGTCCATCAGTGATTGGTAGCTACCACGATCTTTCTCTGGAATCATCTGTAACACGTCGGAAGCATTACCTTTTAATGCGACTATTAAAGCAGCAGTCTTGTCGCTATCATCCCATTGATTTTTCGAAGCTGTTGTCTCGAATTGAAGCTTAAAGATATTGAATGGCGTGCTTTCGTCAAATGTTGGTGGCTTTAGTTTAATTGTAGTTGACTCTCTTATCACTGATGTGGTTGCTCCACTTATTTTTAGTTGGTTGAGATCGTGCTGTAATTTCTCGAACTTATCTTCCAAGTCATCTACATGTTCCTTCAGATCCATGACTTTTTCATTAATGGTTCCGGAAATTTCCTGAAATCTAATCTCAATTCCTTTTTGTAGATTTTCGATGACGTGTTCTTGTCGAGCCGAACCTTCTTGAATTTCCATAAGCAATTCAGCCGAATGTTCTTGAAGCTTGGAGTCAATTGTTTTCTGGAACTCTCCCATAGCGTTTTCTTGGCGAGACGCATTTTCTTGTAGCTGTTGTTTCTGCTGTTGCATCATGGTTTTCATGAAATCCATGAGTTGACCACTCGAATCTATTTTGCTCTCTTCCTCAGCGTGCACAACTGCTTGTATATCGGCTTCCTCGAAGAACTCATGTTCTTCTACATTAATTCCCTTAGCCTCCATAGCTTGCCTCAGCCTCACCAGCAGTTCCGCCTTTGCACCTGATGACGATAGATTCATCTCTACCAACAGCTTTTTAAGCTGGTCCACTTTTAGTTGGTCAATTTTCACCATCTTTACAGAATCCCACTTCTGACACCAATTGTTACGTTTTTATTATGTGAGCGTTTAATTCTATTTGAATTACCTTGTTCGATCACTGGATTCTGTTAATGATAACTGCAACACTTATTTTATACAACTATATACAGCAACAATTTATTTAATAATCTCTATTTACAATCAACACTGTTTACAATCAACTATTTACTATAACACTTAAATGTACTTGCAGCTTTTGCCTCTGTATCAATGTTTTCGCAATCACGTTCGGAATTAGATTGATTCTCAATTCTCAACACTGGCTCTATTTATACTCTGTTGGCAACACCCCAGAATCTTCCTTTATCGAGATTCTTCTCTTCCTTTCTCGTTGGCTTGTTCTGGTTATCGCTTATTTCTTTTTGTTGACATTCGTTTCGATGCTGCCAATAGAGTCAGTCACAATAGTGATGAGTAATCAACTATCGATACTCGTTACAATACATATATATGTATGTAACTTTATATAATATTGTAATAAGCGAAAAGTTCAAAAATAGAAAGTAAATTATAATATGCAAAATTATACATTCTTTGGTTTTACCACATGTCTAATTATACCAGGTGTACAAGCTTAAATCCGCTGTTTGCTCGTAGATGGCGTTAGTGAGCATATTGAGCTATTATCCACTGTGCATAATTTTTTTTATGAGTTCGACACCTGTTTACATCAATTAGTAAACATCATCAGTAATTTCATACAACATACATTTTTCCTCGTATAATCATGTCACGAAACTACGTGCCAGAAAAAGAGCATATGCGGGAAGCTCTACTTTTTTGCTTCAATTTGAAGAAATCTGCTGCTGAGTCGCATCGAATGCTTGTGGAGACAGTGCGCTATCGGAAACCACTTGCAGAGACTGGTTTCGTCGGTTCAAAGAAGGCCATTTTGACTTGAGTGACAAGAAGCGTGGAAATAGACCCAGAAAAGTTGAGGACCATGATTTGCAGGCTCTTTTGGATGAGGATGGCACCCAATCGCAAAAAACGCTTGCCGAACAGTTAGATGGTACTCAACAAGCCACTTCCATATGCTTACGAGCCATGGGGAAGGTTCAAAAATTTGGAAAATGGGTACCTCACGAATTGAACGATAGGCAGATGGAGCGACGCCAAAACACATGCGAAATCTTGCTTGCTAGACAAAAAAGAAAGTCGTTCCTGCATCTTGTGGTGACTTGCGATGAAAAGTGGATATACTTTAAGAATCCTAAACGAAAAAAATCGTGGGTCAATCCCGGCCAGCCAGCAACTTTTTCTCCAAGATCAAATCGCTTTGGACGCAAAACGATGCTGTGCGTTTGGTGGGATCAGCAGGGTGTCATCTACTATGAACTGTTGAAACCTGGTAAAACTGTCAATTGCACCGTGCTTTGGATGAAAAAAGGCCTGGTTATGAACAAAGACATGAGAAGCTGATTTCTCTCCACGACAACGCCCAATCGCACACGCCAAAACTGGTCCGAAACTACTTGCACACACTCAATTGGGAGGTGCTACCTCATCCCGGTTATTCACCAGACCTGGCCCCTTTTGACCATTACCTGTCTTCGTTACGTGCTCGCCGAACAGCACTTCGATTCGTATGAAGACGTCGGAAAACGGCTTAACGAGTGGTTTGCCTCAAAAAATGAGGAATTCTTTTGGCATGTTATACACAAATTGCCCGAGAGATGGGAAAAATGTATAGCTGGTAAGGGCAAATACTTTGAATAAATTAATTTTTGGCTTTCTATGAAAAAAACGTGTATTTTTCCGAAAACCATCGGATTTAAGCTTGTACACCGGTAGGTATGGCGCGATGTTAAGAGCCGAACATATGTTAGGTTGCGCGAGTTTAGAAAAGCGTAAGCTCAAACTGGAAATCTGCCATTGACCACATCGGAGCTTACGGAACTGGAGAAAAGAGTTATGAATATAGTTGGAGAAGAAGAGGTGCTGCATATAAAAAAATATTACAAACATTATATATATATATATATATATATATATATATATATATATATATATATATATATATATATATATATATATATATATATATATATATATATATATATATATATATATATATATATATATATATATATATATATATATATATATGACGATACCTTTATTTGTTAATGAGGGGTAGTCATGTAGCTTGCACTGCTTACTATATGATGGCGTCTTCATTATTATTAATGGGGGCCTCCATGTGGCGACCACCGGCACCCGCTGGGAGGCGGCTGAAGTGAGTGGCGAAAATCTCCTCGGTTAGAGTTTTTGCTTTGGGTTCGGGACCCGCCACATAAAAATCTTGTTCAGTGAATAATGTAAAAATGCCTCGGAAACGGACCCCCTTTGTTGATAACCCCCGCAAACGAAAAAAGGACAACGATTTACGGATATGCACCTGGAATGTCCGGTCCCTTTATAGGGAGGGCGCCTCTATCCAGCTGGTTGATGTCCTCGAAAAATACAGAGCTGACATCACCGCTCTCCAGGAAATGCGATGGACAGGAAAGGGCTGCTCCAAAAGAGCGTCCTGTGCTATCTACTACAGTTGCAATGCTGAAAGGCACGAATTAGGATGCGGATTTATGGTCAGCAAGAGACTAAGACATCTGGTCTCACATTTCACGTCTGTGAACGAACGACTAGCCACAATCCGCATGAAGGCAACGTTCTTTAACATCAGCCCACGCTCCGACGGATGAGAAGGACAATATGACCAAGGGGAGCTTCTTCCAGCGCCTCGAAGAAGCTTACGACCGCTGCCCCCGCCACGATATCAAAATCGTGCTTGGCGACTTTAATGCCAGGGTGGGCAAGGAAGGTACCTTTGGTCCAACTGTCGGAAAATTCAGCCTCCACCAGAACACCTCCGATAATGGAATGAGGCTGATCGACTTCGCCGCAGCACGAAATATGGTAATTAGTAGTACCAGATTCCAGCATCTCGATATCCACAAAGCGACATGGTTGTCTCCAGATCAGCGAACGAGAAACCAAGTTAATCATGTGGTGATTGGCGGAAGGCATGCTTGCAGTGTGATGGACATGAAATCGATCCATGTTGCTAACATCGACTAGGTTCACTACCTTATTGCAACCAGGGTGGATATACGGTTATGTGTCTTAAATAATAAACGAAGTCACACACAGAAAAAGCTTGACGGCAGTAAGCTGCGATCATCAGAGACTGCAGATTCTTCTGCCACGCGACTATCGGATCTCCTTATGCAGAACACTCCCCCACTTGATGATACATGCGCATGGTGGACACATATATCCCACTCCATGACTACTGCTGCCAAGGAGGTAATCGGTTATTACCGGCCTCTGAGGAATGAGCGGTATGATCAGGAGTGTAGCTATGCTACCGCAGAGAAAGACGCCGCCTACAGAAGAACCCTGCGTTCAGGTGCAACGCGAGCTGTTAAAGAGCGGTACAGAGAAAAAAGGAGTGCAGAGAGACGTCTTTTCAGGCGCAAGAAAAGAGAACAAGAAAGACGCGAGTGTGAGGGGATAGAGATGTGTACCGACAAGAATGAGACTCGAAAATTCTTCGAAAAGGTCAACCGCCTGAGTGGCGGTTTAAATCCCGGAGCCTCTTCTTGTCGTGATAGAAATGGGAATCTGGTTACAGATGTCCAGAGTGTACTGAGCCTATGGAGGGAACACTTCTCCACGTTACTGAATGGCGATGCTACGAACAATTCCGCCAGTGAAGAGGATTGCCCGATAACCCCCATTACAGATGATGGTGTTGATGTTCCACCAACCGACTCTGACGAGGTTGAAACGGCCATTTTAAGGCTGAAGAACAACAAAGCTGCAGGTGCCGATGGCCTGCCTGCCGAGTTGTTCAAGACCGGAGGCGATGAGCTGCTCGCCTGTATGCACCAGCTCATAAGCAGAATATGGTCGGATGAAAGCATGTCTGATGATTGGAGGCTCAGTGTTCTCTGTCCTGTACATAAAAAAGAAGACCCCACAATTTGCGCCAACTACCGTGGAATAAGTCTCCTGAGCATCGCATATAAGGTCCTATCGAGCGTATTGTGTGAAAGATTGAAGCCAATGTTTAACAACCTGATTGGACCTTATCAGTGTGGTTTCAGACCTGGTAAATCTACCATCGACCAAATTTTCACACTACGCCAAATCCTGGAGAAGAACCAAGATTTTGATTATAAAGCCGCTTTCGACAGTCCGGTAAGGGATTACCTCTACGCAACAATGTCTGAGTTCGGTATTCCTGCAAAGCTCATTCGACTTTGTAGAATGACACATAACTCCCGTTGTGTAGTGAAAATTGGGAAGGACCTCTCCTCACCGTTTAATACCGAACGGGGTTTCAGACAAGGTGATTTGTTATCGTACGACTTCTTCAATCTTATTATGGAGAAAATAACACGAGCTGCTAATCTACGACATAATTGCACTATCTTCAACAAAAGTGTCATGCTGTTAGCGTATGCCGACGATATTGACATAATCGGCAAGAACACGCGAGCAGTCAGTGCAGCATTCTCTGTTTAATACCGAACGGGGTTTCAGACAAGGTGATTTGTTATTGTGCGACTTCTTTAATCTTATTATGGAGAAAATAACACGAGCTGCTAAACTACGACATAATTGCACTATCTTCAACAAAAGTGTCATGCTGTTAGCGTATGCCGACGATATTGACATAATCGGCAAGAACACGCGAGCAGTCAGTGCAGCATTCTCAGAGTTGGAAAGAGAGTCGCGTCGGATGGGTCTCACGGTGAACGAGGGCAAGACGAAGTATCTAGTGTCAACAAACAAAGAGTCCCGGCATCTTGGACAGCACGTCACTGTTGACAACTACGCTTTTGAAGTAGTAAGGGACTTTGTCTATCTCGGAACCAGCATTAACAGCATGCGTAGGATAACTCTTGCTAACAGGTGTTACTTTGGGCTGAGTAAGCAATTGAGAAGTCGAGCCCTCTCTCGAAGAACGAAAACTACACTCAACAAGTCTCTCATCATGCCTGTCCTAACATATGGCGCTGAAGCCTGGACAATTTCCACCTCGGATGAGCGCATGCTTGGAGTTTTCGAGAGAAAAGTACTACGCAAGATCTTTGGACCTATTTGCGTTGGTGGCGAGTACCGAATAAGGAACAACCATGAGCTGTACGAGCTGTATGCCGATATTGACATAGTAAAGCGCATCAAAATCCAGCGGCTGCGCTGGATAGATCTTGTCGAGCTAGATGATGTCATGGAAGAACACGCTCCAGCTAAGAAGGTGTTATATTCGAAACCCGCTCGAGGACGACGCAGAAGAGGAAGACCTAACCTCCGGTTTAAAGACCAAGTACTGGAGAACCTGACGGCGCTTGGAATTTCTAACTGGCGCCATCTAGCGAAGAACAGAGATGGCTGGCGAAGCATATTATATTCGGCCTAAATCGATATTCGGTTAAATATATATATATATATATATATATGTATATATATATATATATATATATATATATATATATTATATATATATATATTATATATATATATATATATATATTATATATATATATATATATATATATATATATATATATATATATATATATATATATATATTATATATATATATTATATATATATATATATATATATATATATATATATATATATATATATATATATATATATATTTATCAATTTATTGGATATAACAGGATTTACAGCTCGAGCTAGAAAGAGGAAATCAAAATATATTAACAAACGACCATGACAGCTGTTATGCTGCAGGTGAAATTTTTCGTGAAATACTAAAACCCAACTAATTATTGCAATTAACGAAACAGTCTTGCCAACGCCAGTAAATAAAGGCACAAGAGATGATATTCCACTTAGTACAGTCAACACCTGAGCACACCTCCACAGCAAGGAGAAAAATACGTCTTCCCGAGAACACAAGTGATTCACTGAGATGTAAAAGAAAGAGTCTGGGACGAGAAGGACCGTCTACGGAAGATTTTTTAAGAATTGCGAAGACTCAGGCGGATGCAATGACTGTAAGTTGTTATTTTCATATATTTTGTATATTGTATATTTGTTTAGTCTATGAATTAAAAATATGTATACATTAATACATATTTTAATTCGTTGATTGCAGGTACTTGCTGAAGCTGCAAAAATCAATGCTTTAGCAGCAGAAAAAATTGCTTATGGCATCTCCAAACTTGGCGATGCTGATATTTCACAGGCATCTAACAACGCAAAGCAAGTGTTAGTTCAAGAAAAACTAGCCGTGGCATTTTTGAAGATGGCAGACGAGTTGCAAATCAAAAGAGAACGAGACTCAAGTGGCTGTTTTGAATATGTAATTTAAGCAACGAATGAATGAATTTAAAAACGAATATAATGAAATATTTAAAGAAATGATTAATCCTTATTAACTACAATGTTTATCTGAACCGTGGAGATATGAGGCGATCCTGAATTCGTTGTGCAATAGCAAGTGGCGGTGTCGTTTCCAAATTAGGAGTTGCAGGCTCCGAGGTATACAACTCGTCCATGGGAACAGCACATGCCTTTACGATTTTCCCAGCTCGTATTGCAGTGTGCTGTGACGAGATAGACATATCCACGTAGCCTTCATAACTCCGAATAACCGTTCAACACAATTTCGGAAATAGTTGTCGAGCAGTGGCAAAGGTCTCTCTTGCAACATGTCAGTTCGCTGATGTCACGGGAAACTGCATCCATTGCCGGAATAAATTTGCATTAATAGCATCAGTAGCACTGTGCAAACACGACTACGTAAAACCGTAAGGCGGATAAAACCTATAAACTGATTTATTACAACATTATATTCTCACCATTGCTTATTTCCATTGTTCCCATTGTTTATTAGCTTACTTGTTTTTCTGTAGATATTGCTGTGCTTCTCGTTCCACGCAGCTTACACTCTAATTCATCAATTAGTTTGGAAACTTCATCCTTCGATATCCGGTGAGCTTCACGAATTCGTGGTCACCTAAATTATAAGTATCTTGATTTGCCCACAAATGCCTAAAATTTGGTCTTTCTGACCTTTGCGTAAAATTTTGAATAATTTCGCTGCCAATATATTCAAAAGCCATTTTTTATAATTTATTAAGAACCTCAAACCACAGGATAAGCGTAACGATAATTGCCGCGAAGCTCTAACGACTAATTATTTTTCATCGTTTCATCTAATTGTTTTATTCAACCTGGTAAGTGTTTCATTTGCGACAAACCAGGACACATGGCGCGTGACTGCCGTCTACGATGAAAGCGATCAAAATCGAATTCTCCAGGAATACAAAAGAAGGAGAATAATGCGGACAGTGATCGCTCCTGTAACATAAATCCAACGTTAAACTCCAACTCCATTCAGTTCAGCCGGGCGTGAATTGACTCCAACAGTGGTGTCCTATCATTCACATTTCACAACAGCAGCGTTGATTTCATGATTGACATCGGATTTACGTTAGATTTAAATCAACGGATACTACGTTATGCAAATATCGACTTACCATTGACCATCGGTTACAAGAGTAGTGTAAACATAAAACGAATGCTGGCATGTTAACGCCAAGAGGTTCCAGCAAAATCAGAAGCCGTGATTTGGGCACAGATGAATGTGGATGATGTTACAAGCAAGTTGTTGGTAGTGGAAGCGGATAAAGAAATGACGATTGAAAACATCATACTTGGTAAGACGTTAGTGGAACCTAAAGAAAATGGAATGGTACCGGTGGGAATATTAAATCCAACTAAATCATCTATAGTTGTGAAGAAAAGAATGGTGATTGGTCACTGCCAGGAAGTTACTGCCGTAGTAGACTGCGAACAACCATCGTGAATAATCACATTGACACCGGTGATTTTAGACTAATACGTCAAGCAGCACGACAAGTTCCATTAGCCAAAAGAGATGAACCTAATAAACTGATTACCGATATGCAGAAGCAAGTTGTTATTGAACCATCAGCGAGTTCATAGATTACACCAGTTTTGCTGGTAAAGAAGAAGGATGGAAGTACTCGATTCTGTGTGGATTACAGAAAGCTAAATGATATCACGGAAAAAGCTATCCACTGCTAAGAATTGATTACACTCTGCACACGCTATATGATGCGAAATGGTTTTCAACTCTTGATCTGCAAAGTGGCTACTGGTAAGTGGAACTTGGTAAGGAGGACAAAGGGAAAACAGCTTTCTGTATTGGCGACGATCTATGCGCCAGCTATTTTAGAACGTTTGATGGAGCGTGTACTCAGAGGACTACACTGGAAAACATGCTTGGTGTACCTCAATGACATTACCGTGATAGGAAAAGATTTTAACGACCACCTGGAAATTTGAAAGAAGTATTCGAGCGTATACAATGAGCAGGACTTAAACTGAATCCGAAAAGTGTTCAGGCGAGAAGTTAAATATCTTGATCATAAAGTAACAACAGAAGGGGTACATACCGACGAGAAAGCAGCAGAAGTACAAGAATGGCATATTCCGACGAATCATTACGAGTTAAGAAGCTTCCTAGGCTTATGTACCTACTATGGATGATTTGTTCCTGGATTTGCAAACATCGCCAGCAGTCTGCATGAGTTAACAAGAAAGAACAAACCATTAATGGGTGGGGCGAGGAACAACAGAAAGCATTCAGTGGCTATGGAATAGGTGGTGTGCTCTCTCAGATCATAGATGGGCAAGAAAAAGTAATAGCACACTACAGTAAATCCTGTCGAATCCAGAAAGAAACTACTGTGTCACTCGAAGAGAGTTGCTCGCAATACTGGAATGTGTAAAGTATTTCCATAAATACTGACCATACAAGTATTTATGGAAATACTTCATTACCACAAATTCGTCATTTCTTCTACGAACTGTCCACGTATCGTACTCTAAGGTTGTTATTACAATTTGAAAATACAAAATTGCAATTGGCGCGCTGGATTGAAAGGCTGCAGAGTTATGATTTTACTATCTAGCATAGTAAAGGATGACATCACGGCAACGCGGATGTTCTATCTCGTCGTCCTTGCAGAATGGAATGCAAACATTGTTCTCGAGTGGAAAGCAAGGAGCACATTGTCCAAATATGTCTTACGAATATTTTGCCGGAAGAGTCATGGTCCACCGAACGAGTGCAAGAAGATCAGCGGAACAACCCAGATCTCGTAAAGATGATGGAATACAAGGAGCAGGGTATACGTCCAGATTGGCATGAAATGGCTAATGAGAGTCCAATAGCAAAGGGATATTGGCGCAGTGGCAAAGCCTGCACTTACGAGACGATGTTTATTCCGAGCATGGGAAAGTGAAGATGGAAAAATCACCAAGGCAAGAATAAATGAAGTGATAGCTGAGTATCACAATGCTTCCAGTGGAGGGCATTTGGGCATAACCAAAACCGTCGAGAAAATAAAGAAACGAATTTATTGGGTTGGATGTCATGACCATGTCGCTGGTTGGATGTGGAAGTGCAGGCAATGGGCTAAAATGCACCAATACACCGTAGATGCTCCATTTAAGCGAATTGCTATGGACATAGCTGGACCACTTCCAACAAGCAACGCAGGGAACAAATATGTTCTGGTGATTATAGATTACTTCTGTAAATGACCTGAAGTATACCCCATTCCAAACCAAGAAGCTAGTACAGTTGCGGATGTATTCGTCAACCAATGGATTACTCGTTTTGGTGTACCGATGGAGTTACACTTAGACCAAGGTCGAAATTTCGAATCAGTTGTATTCCAAGAGATGTTCCGTAAGTTGGGTATATACAAAACTTGTACAACACCTTTGGATCCATAATCTGATGGCATGATAGAACGATTTAACCGTAGCTTGGAGAAATATTTGAGAAAAGTCGTACAGTGGCCATGCGGAGAAGCACGAACTAGGATGTGGATTTGTGGTCAGCAAGAGCTTATTAGTGAGGTTTCAGACCTAATATATCCACCATAGATATGGTGTATATATATATGTATATATATTTATGTATGTGTGTATATATATATATATGTACATATCTGTATATATATATATATATATATATATATATATATATATATATATATATATATATATATATATATATATATATATATATATATATATATATATAAATTAAACACTTCACTTTATTTTACTTTATTTCTTTATTAACATTATATGGGCATTGCCTTGCCAGTAGGATTGATCTTTCTTATTTCAAGTGAGTTTTAAAACTAAAGCAGCTCCTGCCCTAAGACGCATTGTCACACCGCCACCGCTATGTCAGGCCACACACGTTTTCGCTGACTTAGCGGATCGTTCAAAACATCCCGTCGCTGCGCTGCGCTACTGCTGCTCTGCTGGCTGCGGTTGCCTTTCTGCTGACTCAGCGGCTCGTGTAAAGTAAAGAAACGAGGTCAGCAGGAATCACAACGCTATGAAGCCAGCAGGAATGCCGATGCCTTCACGATAACTCCTCCCCTTCTAAGTGAGGAGCGTCCTCGGTCCTCGCAGCAGCGTTTTGAATTGCTACTTGGACAGATTTGGCTATGGCAATCTTCTTCCTGGTCGTGATAACGCGACGGAGTGCGTAGACTACTAATCCTACCATTAGCAGGGCACCAATAGTGGACAAACTTGCGATGTGACCTTGTTTAACTCGTCGTTGCAAGTGTTTGACGAGTTGAAGGTTCTGCTGATTTACATGGTGGAGGTAGGGCACACTCAGTATGTCCGTATGTTGCATTAAATTGATGGCGGAGGCCCATGGTGCTTCAGGCTTCAGAGGCGTCGTTGAATTCTCGTTGTAAAATGTTGTGCCATTGATTTTTACATGATCTTTAAAGATGACCAGGTAGGTACCATTAACCGTGATCGGCGCCTCATTATTTTCCTCTATGATTGCCAATTGGTCGTTGATGACTACGAAGCCGTCGCTTATCGGCTCTAGGTTGTTAAATGTCGTGCTGCAGTTAGCGGTGTTGCGTGTCATTATTTGCAAAGCGCATGGCGTAGCTGATGATGCCAGACAGAACATGGGTGTCGTAACGCTGCAGTCCTTTACCGCTAATGTGTGATTATGGCAAGCGGCTAGCGTGGATTCTTGTAGGTGTAGAATTTGATGGCCATGAGCTACTGGCAGAATAATAGTTCTCTTACACTTAAACTTTGGGATAGGATATCTTATTAAAAAATAAATTACATTGTTGTATTGTAAAATCTTAATTCTAGCTACAGACATGATATCGGCTACGGTAAGGTTTGTGAAGTGCTCATTTTTTATTACAGAATTTATTTCTTTACTGTCTAAAAGGATAGGGTTCAAAATACCAATATTTGCGAAAGCGATGGAGGTAATTATGTTATTCAACTCTGTTATTATCGCCCGGTTTTTTGCTATGAGTACATCGTAAAGGTGACCTGTGTCTATTTCTGTCTGTTTTGCTGCTTTCAGTATCTTATTTACAGTAACTGTGAGGCTACTGACATTGGTGTAGTCTATTACTCGCCCCGCCGATGCCGATACTAGTATGGCCATAGCCAGTTCTAATAAAATCCTAAAATCATATAAATTTTAAAACCAATTAATGGTTGCGTAGAGATTAAATTATTTTAGCTCTATGTGTTTTAATTTCAACGTAGGTTGTCCTTATGGACTCTCCTCCCCCTTATGAGCACAGTTGTGCCCAAATCCCTTTCGACCTTTTCTTCAGTGTAGAGCGGCGTCAGTTTATTTCCTAATCTCCTATTGTTTTTAACTAACACCTTTTCCCCTACCGTGAATTCTCTATCCTGTCTATTCTTATTATGCGTTATTAACTCTTTATGTTGCGCGTTTTCCAATTGGGACGCTATTTGTGCGTCGTCTTTCGTTGAATGAAAGGCAGTAATAGGCCTCATTCCCGTCACTGTGTGAATAGATCTATTGTATTCTATTGTGGCCAAAAGGATTATTTCCTCAATATCCTCTAAATTTTTATCCAGCTTAAGGCATCGCGATATTTCCGCCAGCGTACTGTGAAATCTTTCCACCTGGCCATTTGACGTACTGTGCAGAGGTGGGGCGTTCACGATATCGATATTGAAATTGTTTTTTAATGTATCTTTAATGCTGTGTGAATTCAGTGACTTCTCATTGTCGCAGTAAATAGTTCTTGTATCATGAAACATGTTGATTACCTGTAGCAGCTGTGGTTTTACATCCACTATCGTTCTGGACTTTAGTGACTGTACTATCGCAAACTTTGAAAATTTGTCGATACACGTCAGAAAGTACTTTGATCCAGTAGAAAATATGTCAATGTGGAGAACCTCTCCACAGTAAGTTGGTATGGGTGTTTGTGTGATTAGTTGCTTTTTTGGGTGGCGATCGTACTTCGCCTGCGAGCACACGCGACAATTTGCCACAAATTGCTTAGTCTTCTTCTCCATTTTGGGAAAGAAATAGTCTTCCAATATTTGTTTAACATTCTCTTGGGCTGCTCGATGCGCTCGACTATGTTCGGTCGCGATAATTTCCTGCTGTTCGTTTGGGTCTGCTATATCGGTGACAAGTTTCTCCGTATGTCTGAATTTTACAGTCGGAAAGAGTTCCACCAGTTCATGCTGAAATTGTGCTAATGTGTGCAAGTCACAATGTATTGCGTTGACTACATCCACTTTCACCGCTTCCTGTAGGAGTCTCATTAAATCGTCCTTTGTTTGGAATGAAATAAGATGTCTGGTCTTTTTCCCGAACATAATGAAGGTCCTCCTCCGAGGTTCTATCCCCTCGTTTAAAATTATTTGATTGCGGAAACAGTTCACTGGCTTATCTGTTCTTTCAATCGTATTAGTTGACGATTCCTCGCTGTGAACTGTTTCGATGCTCATATTATCCAAGGCGTTTATGTGTTGTCTGGACAACGCGTCTGCGACCACATTTTCCTTACCCGGTTTGTAGATGAGCTTTGCGTTGCATTCGTCAATGAAGGCCTTCCATCTTTTAATCTTTGAGTTCGGATTTCTGTCCGAGACTGCGAAGGTTAGCGGTTGATGGTCGGTGAACACTGTGAGTTTTTGTACGCCATAGAGGTAGTTTCTGAGCGTTTTCAATGCCCAAACAATGGCTAGCAATTCCCTCTCATTTGTAGCGTGACGTTCCTCGGTACCGGACAAAGTGCGAGAGATCATTGTAATAGGTTTCCGCACCTATAGCGTGTGATGATGCATCTGTGGTTAAATCGAACCGTTTGCTAAAATCTGGATAGGTCAGTGTTACATCCTCGGATGATAGTATTTCTTTGCGTTTGTTGAAGGCTTTTTTCTGTTCACCAGTTAAGTCAATTTTGACTTTTTTTGACTGTGACGCAGTTACTCGGCCGTATTCCCCCCTCAAAATATTTGATAATGGCTTTGCTATTTTAGCAAAATCCTTTATGAAACAGCGGTAGTATCCCGCCAAGCCTAGAAATGATCTTAGCCCCCTTAGTGTGGTGGGCTGAGGGAAGTTTCTAATTGTTTCCACCTTGTCTGGACACGTCTTGACCCCCCTTTGTGACACTATAAATCCCAGGTATTCAACTTCAGTTCTAAAAAATTTCGATTTTTCTGCAGAGACTCTCATGTTGGCTTCTAGTAGGCTCCTTAGAACTACTTCTATATCTTTTAAATGCTGTTGCTCATTCTTTGAGAATATGATGACATCATCCATATAAACAAAATAGTTTTTACCGATATGTTCTCTTAGAACATCATCTATAACTCTCTGGAAAATACTTGGAGCATTTTTGAGACCAAACGGTAGCCGGCAGAATTCGTATTTTCCGTGCTTTACAGAGAACGCGGTTTTCTTCCTATCGCGCTCTGATAGCTTGATCTGGTGGAATCCCGACTTTAGATCGAGGGTGGTGAAAAACTTACTACCGCCTAGATTAGATAGGATCCCCGTGATATCGGGTATCGGGTACTTGTCACTTATAGTTTTTTCGTTAAGTTTACGAAAATCTATTACTAATCGTTTTTTTTCGTGGCCTTCCTCATCAAACCCCTTTTTCCTAACCACCCATATGGGGTTGTTGTAGGGTGACCTTGAGGGTCGAATGATACCATTTGCCAATAAGTCTCGGATTTCTTTGTTCATAAAGTCCGAAACTCCCACTGGATAGGGATATAGTCTTGAGTACACCGGGTCGTCGTTCTCTGTGCGAATCGTCGCCACTACGTTTGTATTGTATGGTAGTGCCTCATTAGGGTCGGCAAAGACTCCATTTACTTTACGAATTATTTCTAGAAAGGCCTTCTCAAAATCCTTTGGGACTGCCTTGGCCTGCAACTGCAGATGATTTACATCTTCGCTAGTGATAAATAAAATAGCTTCCTCGCCAAAATCGTGAGTTATAGTATTTGTTTTAAAATCAATAGACGCATGGACTTCGTTCAATAAGTCAAGGCCAATTACGCCATCGAATGATATCAGATTGGGCAATATAAAGAATTCTGTTATTACCCCAAAAATTTTGATTCTGCATTTTTGTTTGATTGGAGTGAACCCATGTATTGACTTTACTGAGAACCTACTAGCAACGGGCTTTATTCCTTTCAGATCTGGTAGGGGCTAACGCCCTGAATTGGCCGTGCGCTTCTGCGGATTTCCCTGTGTCCTGTTGTTATAATCTTGACCAGGATTATTCGGTGTACGCCTGAATTGAGACATGGAAGGGTCCACTTCCATAGGCTCGACCCGTCCCTGACCAGGATTATTGTATGGCCTCTGATTATTAATATAGCCCTGCCTGTTTTGCCTACCTATTGAGTAATGTGGATTTTTATGCAATGAATAGGGTTCCGAATATATTTTTTGGTTATTCGGATTTTGCATTGTACCACCTTTTTTGTTATGGGAATTTTCACTGGATCTATTCGCGAAATTAGTTGCGAAAGCGTAGCGTTCGTTGTTGGCGTCAACTTCTTGCGCCAACGCCAGAGCGGACGGGAGGTCTGATGGCCTTGAAGCAAACAGAATATCGCATAAAGGTTTCCTTAACCCCGAGATAAATACTCTAAGCGCATCAGCCCTATATTTTTCGTTGATCGTGTCCGCTACATTGTTCTCGTAGGACATAATAGTTTTGTTTGCTAACAACGTCAGTTTCTTTTCTACTTCATCATAGAATTCTAAACATGACATCGAGCCTTGCCTTAGTGTGGACAGTTCCTGCTCAATGAGGTATATCGGACGTTTGTCCGCGTAGGTGAAGTCTAGCCTGGCAATTATCGCGCTAAAATTAAGCACCGTATTGAAGGAAGAGAGCACTGCGTCGGCAGCACCTCTCACTTTGTTTCTAATGATAGTCACGGCCTGATAGTGCCGTTCACTACCATCATATCTTTTGAAAAGTTCATACGCGTTGTGTGCGACCTCACGCCACGACACATACGTACCCGGGAGGCCGGAGAACTCTGGCAGAGATTTAATTGCGTCTAGCGTGATTTCGCAACTCACCAGCGGATTTATGGTGACCCTTGTAAATTTGTCTACCTTTGGCCTCGCTAGTGAAACCTGATTCTGGATTGAAGCTATCTTCCTGTCGAATTCTAATTTTTGGGCCGCTAATGCCCTATTCACCTCTGCCCTCACTAGTTCACTTACTTGCTCGGCGTTCATTATTTTGTCTTCCAGTTTAAGATTCTCAAATAAATCCTCTAGCATCACTTTCGCAAAAATATTCCCTTATTTATTAAATTCTTTTATTCACTTTAGTAACTAATAGTTTAGTAGGCACTTCACTCACCTTCTCATTTTATTTAATAGTTATAATTAACAGTCTGCCACGCGTTCCAGTAGTTATTTTAGTATCCGCAGCTTGTTGAGTGATATTGTCTTAGTATCTTATTGTTGATTGCCTAATTCCAGTATCCGCAGCTTGTTGAGTGATATTACTTAGTATCTTATTGATGATCGTGCCCCACGTTGGGCGCCAATTAAACACTTCATAGCGTTAATTAAACACTTCACTTTATTTTACTTTATTTCTTTATTAACATTATATGGGCATTGCCTTGCCAGTAGGATTGATCTTTCTTATTTCAAGTGAGTTTTAAAACTAAAGCAGCTCATGCCCTAAGACGCATTGTCACACCGCCACCGCTATGTCAGGCCACACACGTTTTCGCTGACTTAGCGGATCGTGCAAAACATCCCGTCGCTGCGCTGCGCTACTGCTGCTCTGCTGGCTACGGTTGCCTTTCTGCTGACTGAGCGGCTCATGTAAAGTAAAGAAACGAGGCCAGCAGGAATCACAACGCTATGAAGCCAGCAGGAATGCCGATGCCTTCACGATAACTTATATATATATATATATATATATATATATATATATATATATATATATATATATATATTTATATATATATATATATGTTCTTCTTCTTCTTATGTGGCCATAACAACCGAATATCGATTTAGGCCGAAAATAACATGCTTCGCCAGCCATCTCTGTTCTTCGCTAGCTGGCGCCAGTTAGAAATTCCAAGCGCCGTCAGGTTCTCCAGTACTTGGTCTTTCCTGCTTCTTTAATTTTATATATATATATATATATATATATATATATAGATACACATATATATATATATATTTATGTACGTATGTATACGTACGTATGTATGTATATACAATACATATATATATATATATATATATATATATATATATATATATATATATATGTATATACATATATATATATATATACATATATATATATATACATATATATATATATATATATATATATATATATGTGTACATTATTACTTATTCAGGCTATTCAATGCACTGCGACCTAAAAGATCTTTTGTGCGCCTATTGCCCAACTAAAACAATTTTAGACTATTTATAAATCTTATAATTGCTGTGGGCTTGATTTTATCTATTTGGTTTGGAGTCAAGATTCCATTACCCAGGTAACCAAGTCTACGTCTTGTCATCGCTGGTCATTTGCATATATATAGATACACGTAACTTAAAAAGTTCCTAGCCTAAATATGAAAACAGTTATTTTGGTTAAAGTTTTTGGTTTTTTTTCAGTATAATCTAACAGTTAAATAGTCCAGCCGTCCTCCAATAAATCTATCCCATCATTACAGTACGATTCCGGAAGGTCTGCAAAGTAAGCCTCTACGGCTGCTCTAACTTCTTCATTTGACGAAAAATGTTTTCCGCGAAAGAATTGCTTCAAGTTTCGTAACAGGCAGTAGTCGCTGGGAGCAAAATCTGGGGAATACGATGGATAGTCAAGCTATTCGTTCTTTAATTTCTTGAATTTAGCCATTGTGAAAACACTTTTTTCTTCTTTAAACCGGGCCTTTTTTCGCGAATTACTGCATCCAGTTTATCCAAAAGGCTACAATAGTATTCTGAGTTTATTGTTTTATCTTTTTCCAGATAACCAATCAACAAAATCCCTATTGCATCCTAAAAAACTGGTGCTATAACCATTTTTGCTGATAGTGTGCTCTTGACCTGCTTTGGAGCTGAAAAGCCAGCTTCAGTCCACTGTAAACGTTCTTGTTTCAATTTAAGATCATGGTAATAGATGCAAGAGTTATCCATAGTTAAAAAACGTCGAAAGAAATCGGTTTTATTCTGCTTAAAACGCTCCAAATTACTCCGAGAAATTTGCTTTCGAGAATGTGCCACCAGTTTTCCAAACAACTTTTCATACGTAATTCTTCATGCAAAATATGGAGTACTCATTCATCTGAGATGCCTATGGTGTCAGCTATTTTACACATAGTCGCATTAGGGTTTTCACAAAGAATAACATGTACCTGTGCATGCACATGATTTCTGGTACCAATGCACTTTTTGGACGTCCAGTGCGTAGTTCATCTTCAATACTTGTACGACTACATTTAAATTCAGCAATCCAATTTTTCGCTGTTGCATATGAAGGAGCACATTCACCTAACACATTTACCATATGGGTATGGATTTCTTGTCCATATAAACCTTTTTAAATAAATATTCAATAATGGCACGATTTTTCAATTTTTCAATTTTAGTAAAACACTGCGACACGTCAAATCCAAGCATCTGTTAAACAAGGAAAGAGTTGCCAGATTGATTTGAAATTTTACACGTGTTCATACGAAAGACAAAATAATACATTGAACATAAATTCACTACTCCACTAGCGCTATCTATGTGTCAGGCATTAAATTGAAGGTTTTAGTTATTTAAATGGTTCCAAACGGTATTTTGTGCAATGTTTAGCTCCTAGGCAAAAACTGTAAAGTATGGCATATTTTCTCTTTACGCGTGCTCAAACAATACTGAGTCAAGCAATCACAAAACTGCCTAAAGTTTATTTAGTACGAAATCCTATCTTTCTAACGCCATCTAGCGTAAGCCGAGTGCACTTATACAACGCGAGATACAGATTACTAAAGCCATGTATTGGAAAAGTAGTGGATTTCCTTTTAATACACCTGATATATGATATATAGTGTTGGTGAATATTTTGTCAACGTGTTCAAACATCAAGTAAGTGCCTCTGAAAATGTTGAATAATATCCAACGTAACGTTGGGATAAAAAACTGAATAGAAGTATTTCTTTTTATTTTTTACTTGAATTTCAACTATTTTTGATCTTTGAGCTTGTATACAGCCGATCGCTGTTAACATACAAAAAAGATATTTATTATTGGGTCGCATTTATTATCAAATAATTATGCATTGAGAGATCTGAGTGGTCTTGTTAGGTTAGATTACGTTATGCGCCCGCCAGAATTTTGGCCCATTGGGATACCGTGAATTGATGATGCTATCTATCCTGTTCCATCTGTCGAATGGAAGCATTGGTATTTCCTACTGAATAGAGCAATGTCCCAGACATCCCCAGGTGCTAGCTCAATAGTGTAGACGACCATAAGTTCGCAATTCACACCAAGCATACACATTTCCCAAGTTTATGGATCATTGTATAAGTATACATATCGTTGTATGCAATGGCAAAGTATAATTGGAAGAAACATGGATTTTCTAAGTCCAGGCCACAAATGGACACAAATGGTCATAGCAAATGCTAAACGAATCGGAAATTGAAGCCGTTTGAATGGGATTGTACCTCCCATGGTATCATTGGGATGTGAGGTAACAAAACCATTGCTCCCTTAAACTTTCCGTTCAAAATGGTTGCTTCAATAACATTTCCGGTGGTTCGATTGATTAACAAACATGTGCCGTTGCAAAATCTTGGTGGGTTTAAATTGGGAAGCATAATTATCAGCGAACCAATCTTCAATCGAAGATTATGTGGTGGCATTTCTGGCATATCTAATGAATTTAAAAATTAAGTTAGATAATATAATTTACTGCTTCGTTTTTATCAACGACAGTGTCGATTGATTTGAAAGACATCAGTTCGACTGGTAATGACTGTTGAATCTGAAAGTAAATTTCGTCAACATCAACATTTCTCGCTGCTAAAAAAGCACGTTCACTGAGCAAATAATGGTTCAAGTACAGTATTACTGGAAAGACACTCAATTAATTCACGTTTTGAATTAACGATGGTGCAGAAATTGTTTGGTAATTTGAAGCATTGTGTTTTTGCATGCAGTTCTAATATACCGTTACCAATATCCATCAATTTTTTAGAAAATATTTGTCCCGATGGATAATTTTGCAATTGCCTTCGCATGTTGTCAATCGCACTGAATCAACGTTTCGCCATAGAAATGATTGTTTTAAATATGCGTTAATCTCATCGGCATAAGTTGAGCGTGTAATAGCTGGCAATGTTTGTCGGAAATCACCGGATAGTAGTGAGTTAGCATCACCGAATATTTTGTCGTTGCTGTCTAACTCTTGCATAGTTCTATGCAATGCTTGGAGTGAATAGCCGCATTCTTTTGCACGCGAGTTGCAAAAGAACACTGACTTATTTGTCGAACTGCAATGCAAGCAACAACAAAAATAAGCGACATCGTCTATTTTAACCGAGTTCAATCAACTGGCTTATATTTTAATCGACCTGAGTTATAGTGTTGGAAAGTAAAAAAACAGCACTATTGTGAATGGACTACTGGAATGTGCTTGGGAAATTCAACAACACGTCAAATTATTGTAAATATAAACAAAAATAAGCAAAATAAAGCAAGTGCAAATAAAAATTTATTTTAAATAAACGAATATATTTACCACAGATTCCGCAGAATTGTTTCGTTTTTGTTTTTATTTTGTTTATAAATTTCACGAACAACCATATATAGCACCAGCGTTGCTACGTTACTAAAGGGAAATTATATTCAAGTAAAAGGGAAATTAAATGCGGTGTTTTTTTGCAACTCGGTTACAAAAGAATGCAGCTAATGTTTATGAGCCATTCTACGTTCAACCCAGATAATGATAGAACTCTTTTGTAACACTGTAGCTATTACGTTTTTTTTTAATGCTACATATTGCGTTCAGGTTGTTACTAACATATAATGCCATCTTGAGTACTGAATGTGCCGTTAGTCCACCATCTAACAAAGTGGCAGCAATGCCTGACGATGCAGTTACCAAAGCAATTTGCTGCTGGGAACGAATCTTTGAGGGATAAGTGATATTAAAAACCGTCTTGCCGGTTCCGCCTGGTGCATCCATGAAGAAAAGTTGTTTGGCAGCAACAGTCAGCATAATTCGGTCATAAATGCTTTTTTGTTCGACAATCATTAATTGCTCACTGTTTGCAGAAATATCACTAAGTCCACGTAGTTATATTGTACTCCTCGCTGGACGTCACTGTAAACTAAGACAGCGACCGGTTAATCAGGCGATGGCATACCGTAATGATGAAGTACCTAATTTGAAATTAGAATACATATATTCTCGATCAATACTAATGCTGCAACTAGCCACCGACGTAAAAACGTAGAACGAGTCAGCTGACACGACCTATCTTATGGGAACGTCGTGTTAACGAAAACTCACCACCGTATGACGGTGACGTAGACGTTGCTCGTAGCGGAGAGAATCAATGCAATTTTTTATGTTCTTACGTACGGCAAGTACGTACGTACGCTACGTCGGTGTCTAGTTGCAGCTTAATGCACATTGAACATTTCTGACCTGTAATCTTAGTTTGTGTTTCGAATTCGGTGCAGTATGTCTTCTGTCATGCAGTTCTTTTATTTTTGCCACAATGGCGATGGTTGTGTTGAAGAGTGTTATACGGAGTGGATGCAAATGCTGCATCAGCAAGTGTCAAATCGCAATGATTGTCGCCATCCAGCAATTGCAAATCGCGACATGCATTCGATTAATCCTCAAACATTCATTGTTTCGTGTGCAACCGCATGTTCGTTTCGAGTTCGAGTATGAACATGTGTTTTTGTTCGTGGAACAAGTGCAGAATTCAAAATATGCTATAAATGTTTATATATCAGTGAAAAGGTATTTCTTTTGATACCCATATAGTAATTTATTGCGAATTTATTGAGTAATTTCGATCACAAATTTGAATTTTGACTTTGAGCCATGCCTTATATGGGCGTTAGCGACAGACAATTTTAAGTTTTTTATTAAAAAAAAAAATAGGCTCTATACGAAAAAAATGTTTTTTCCTTTAAGTGGGCTATTCTGCATTTATGCCTTCGTTCGCTTTTAAAGTTGTAACAGTAACAACATTCGACAAAATAACAAAGTTTTTGGTTGGGAGTCGTTCGGGTATGAACATGTAGAAGTGAACTTGTTGTTGTACATACACACAAAAACAACATTCATATACAATAAAATAATCAATAATTGCATGTTAATTGAAGTTGTTGTTACGAAATTTATAAACAGTGATTACAGCCGTATTTACTAACTGATTTTAATAAAAGCTACCCTATCTTTTAAGTTGAAACCAAACATACACAAAATTTCATCGAAATCGGTTGGACGAACATCATGAAACGTGATTTTTATATATTCAGATAGTACCCGACAAAATTGTTTGTTTGTTTCTAATTAAAACTATTAAACAAAACGTGTATGTGTATTGCAGGGGAGACATTGTTGTCGTTTCGCAGAGGAAAATGTAACAAAATTGTCTAGATTTCTACAAAAACCTAGATTATGGTTATAGTAATTTTATATGAGAAATATGCTTGTTTGAAACTAGATTTGAGTTATAATCTCAAAAATGAAAATCCCTTTGTGTAAACATACTACAACTTGCCCCATACAACTAAACTAATTCTACACAGATATACAGTGGCTCCCAGCTTATTTCGTACAGTGACAGTTTAAAAATTGCTGCAGTCGTAATTCCTAATATAGCAAAAATTTGAACAAAATATAAATGCCATTTTTGAAAGGAAGGTTTGTTTTTTATTTTCCAAAATTTACTTTTTCAAAATTTTAGTGTTTGACACTATAAAAAAATAAAATAAGAAAAAAATAGGAAAATTCATGTCACAGCTTATTTCGTACAGTCTCTTTAAGTTCAAACTAAAAACAAAGTAAGTTGATTTTAATATTTAGTATGACATCCCTTAGCGTTAATGATAGCCTGGAGTCTATTTGGCATTGAATCCACCAATTTTTGAGTGATGTCTGTTGTGATTTTTTTCCATTCCTCCATCAGTACCTTCTTTAGGTCTTGCTTATTAGAAATCTTGTGTGTTCTTATTTTATTGTCCAAAATAGACCAAAGATTTTCAATCACATTCATGTCAGGTGACTGTGGTGGTGGAGACATCAAGTGTGGGCAGTTCCAAATAAGCCAAGATTGCACAATCCCAGATTTATGTTTTGGGTCATTATCTTGGTAGTACCGAAATTCTTCCCGCAAATCCAGTTTGTCTGCACTTTGAAGTAAATTGTTTTTCAGAATCTCGAGGTACTTCATTTTGTCCATTGTCCCCTCAATAAAAACCAATTCACCTACTCCGGCTGCTGACATACAGGCCCAAACCATCACGCTACCGCCACCATGCTTCACTGTGGGCTTAAGGTTCTCCTTGTTTAGCTCGGTATTCGCTTTACGCCAAACATATGACATTCCGTCCGAACCAAAAATATTAAACTTAGACTCATCCGCGAAAATAACGGTATTCCAGAACGCAGGAGTCTTAATAATATGCTCTTTGGCGGAGTCAAGTCGGCGTTGTATATTCATTTTTGAAATGAATGGTTTCTTTCGGGCTACTCGACCGTTCAAGTCATGATTGCGCAGCACACGTCGGACAGTTTCAGCACTGGATGATTTCCTATTTCACGCTGAACCTCTGCAGCCAACTTCGGAGCGGATAACTTTGGATTTTTCTTAATTTTTCGTACAATATAACGCTCGTCTGATGCGTTGAAAATCTTATTAGGTGCTTCTCTGCCCTTGTTCTCTAACCGATTTTCGCGAACGAAGCGTTGAATGATGTATTGGACAGTTGAGGCACTTAAATTTGTAATTTCAGCAATTTTTCGCACACTCTGACCTTTCCTAAAATGGTTAATTACCAGTTTACGCTGTTCCATCGTTGTACGACGACCCATAACGCTAAATGTTTAATTTACAGCACTTTAACTATTTAAAATAATAATAATAAAAATTGTTATAATAGTTAAAAAGGTCCAAAAACTCATACAATTCAAAAAAACTTTGTAACTGCGCGGCAGAATGAAACTTACTTACATTGAAGTTTGTGTACGAAATAAGATGTGAGCTGAAAATCAGCTGATCAATAGTTTTTCTCTCTTGCATGACAAAAAGAACAATTTTTGGGGTTCCCCGTTTTCTTATTAGGTTTACTAAACACATACACAGACATCTACATTCAAAACTTATCGATAAGTTTTTTAGTTTCGATGTTACAGCCATGTACATAAAAATATATACACTGTACGAAATAAGCTGTGACCCACTGTACATATATATATATATATATATATATATATATATATATATATATATATATATATATATATATATATATATGTACATATACATATACATATATATATATATATATATATATATATATATATATATATATATATATATATATATATATATATATTTGTATGTATGTATGTATGTATGTGGGTGCCGTAGCTCAGTGGTTAGTGTGTTCGCCTTCTGATCTGTAGGTCGTGGGTTCAATCCCCGGCTGATGCATAACAAATTTAATATCGAAAAGATTTTTCTTTCGAATGGTACCCACCTGTCGGCAAGCAATTGGCAATGCTTCCGACAGTAACAACTTGCCATGAAAAAGCTTCTTAAAGAACTCTGTGACAAAGCTCAGAAAAAGTGATGTCACAAGTGTTCTGCCGTTCGGAACCGGCTAAAATAAGTAGGTCCCTTCTAATACTGTCCAAATTTAAGACGCACAACAGTAATGGAAGAGAAGCTCGGCCAATGAGTCCTTTGGGGCTTTAAGTGCCACATATTTATTTTTTTTTTATGTATGTATGTATGTGGCACTTAAAGCCCCAAAGGGCTCATTGGCCGAGCTTCTCTTCCATTACTGTTGTGCGTCTTAAATGTTGGACAGTATTAGAATGGACCTACTTATTTTAGCCGGTTCCGAACGGCAGAACACTTGTGACATCACTTTTTCTGAGCTTTGTCATAGAGTTCTTTTTAGAAGCTTTTTCATGGCAAGTTGTTACTGTCGGAAGAATTGCCAATTGCTTGCCGACAGGTGGGTACCGTTCGAAAGAAAAATCATTTCGATATTAAATTTATTATGCATCATATTAAGCAATTGGCAATTCTTCCGACAGTAACAATTTGCCATGAAAAAGCTTCTTAAAGAACTCTGTGACAAAGCTCAGAAAAAGTGATGTTACAAGTGTTCTGCCGTTCGGAACCGGCTAAAATAAGTAGGTCCCTTCTAATACTGTCCAAATTTAAGACGCACAACAGTAATGGAAGAGAAGCTCGGCCAATGAGCCCTTTGGGGCTTTAAGTGCCACATATTTATTTATTTTTTTTTTTTAATCCATCAGCCGGGGATTGAACCACGACCTACAGATCAGAAGGCTAACCACTGAGCCACGGCACCCACCAATGATCATTACGATAACAAAAGAGCTTCAAAATACCATTTAAAACTGCAAACTCTGCAACAGTCCTACAAATTGGACTCTATTTAAAACTATTTTGATTTCGACTCTTCGCTCAAAATTGCCTCTTAAAAGCGAAGATATAATCAAGGCTACCGAATATCTAACTAAATGCATACAAGAAGCTGCATGAGCTGCATATACCCCGGTTCCGAAACCTTACAACCAAAGGAACATACATGCAATGAACTTATATAAAAGCCAAAATAAAAGACAAACACCAAGCGAGAAAAATCTGGAACCGATCTAGGTCTTCTGAAGATAAACGTCGGCTCAACAAGCTGGCTAAGGAAGTAAAAGTTTTATTCAAACTGCAAAAGGAACAAGAAATGAAACAATTCCTTTAAAATCTAGATCCAACCCAACTTTCCAGCTATTTCCTGTAGAAAGTTAGTAAAAAAGTTAACACCACGATCGACTACCGACCACCGCTTTGGAACACTGGATAACTCCTGCACGAAAACTCCTTTTGAGAAATCGGAGCTTTTCGCCGACCAACTAAAAACTGTTTTCTCTCCACACACCGCTGCAGGTGATCTTTCTACATATACTTTTGTATTTGCCTTCTCAAGGGAACTCCATCAAATGGAGCTAACGATGAAAAAATTCACTAGAAGTGAAATAACTACCACGATCAATAAACTGAAAAACCACAAGACACCTGGGTATGGGGTATGATCGCATCACCGCCAATGCTTTTAAAAAATTTCCAACTGGGGTTCTGAAATTAATCACATACCTGTTTAACGCTTGTTTAACAAAAAGTATTTTCCAGACACAGTAGAAAGTCGCAAAAATCAAGGTGATTTATAAGCCAGGGAAACCAGGCTAAGAAATAAAGCCCTATCGTTCTATCAGTCTCCTACCGATTTTGTGTTTGAAAAATTATTTCTTAAACAACTAATGAAAATAGTTGAGCTCAAGTAATTAATTCCAAATCATCAATTTGGTTTTAGAAAACAACATCCTAAGATTGAGCAAGTACACAGGCTTGTTGAAAAAATTCAAATAGCTTTCGATCAAAAAGAATATTGTTCAGCTGCCTTTTTGGACATACCTCAAGCATTCGCCAGAATATGGCACCAAGGACTATTAGTTAAACTACTCATACTCATATCTACACCAACGTTCGTTCTACGTTAAATATGACAACGAAATGTCTCCTTTTCATCAAATTGAAGCTGGAGTCCCACAAGGCAGCATATTAAGCCTAATCCTTTACTTACTCTTTACCTACGATTTGCCAATATCTGACGGCGTTCTCACAGGAACTTTTGGTGATGACAGCGCTATAATCACGACCGCACGAGATCTCATAGAATCATAATCTAAGCTCCAAAAAGCAATTAGTCATATTTCTATGTGGTTGAAAAGTTGTCGTATGAAGGTAAACGTAACTAAATCTACACATGTAACATTTACTACTAGGAAAGACACTTGTGGACTTACGGTATTCAAATGTGGGGAACAGCATCAAATTCAAACTTAGAAATCCTTCAAAGACTTCAGTCCAAAACTCTAGGAATCCTTTTAAAAGCTCTTTGGTACATTACGAACGTCCAAATTCATCTTGGCCTTAAAATCCCACTAGTGACGGATGAACTAAAAAAAAAATTGCCACAGAATATCAAGATCGCCTGCAATCACATCAAATCGAGCTTGCCGCTGATTTGATATCACCATCGGTAGTCTCTCTAAGGCTGAGAAAGAAAATTATACAAGGATATTCCACAAGGACTATCTATACCATAGTCATTATAACCTCTTCTTATTCCTTTGAAATCAAATATTTGTAAAATGTCGTTGATTTTTTTTGTAAGACAGTATACAAAAAAAAAGCGAAAGAAAACATAGAACGTGCGAAAAAACATAGAACGTGTCGTTCATATTTTCAGCTATATGTTATTATTTTTATATTGAGAAATTAACACAGTCAAGAGAGGAATAAACAGTTCACTTTTCAAACTGATCTTTATTGACGAAACGAACCTGCATCATGCTAAATTAAGTGACGTTGCAGAGCCGATAATATTCATTGCAGCAAAAATTTCCTTGTATTATTTCCTTGTATCTAAAAGATAAAGGTTTGGTGGTGTTTCCGCAAGGTAACTTGTTGAACTCATAGCAAGTCAACTCACTGGACATCATGTAGTTTGTTCTCACCTTCACTTTGTAATGATGGTGCCATTGTGTAGCAAGTTTTGCTTGCTATGTGATGTCACTTCCATTTCTTGTGCCGACCACCAGGAAACGTCTTCTTGGCACCCACTAAGAGGCGGCTAAAGTGGGTGGCGAAAACCACCTCGGTTAGTGGTTGTGCGTTGGGCTTCGGATAAGGACTACCCCTTTTATTGACTATCCCTCGCAAACGAAAAAGGAACCGCAATTTACGGATATGCACCTGGATCCCACCATAGGGAAGGTGCCTCTATCCAACTGGTTGATGTCCTCGAGAAGTACAAATGTAACATCACCGCTCTCCAAGAAATGTGATGGATGGAACGGAGTTTCTCCAAAAGAGCATCCTGTGATATATATTACAGTTGCCATGCGGAGAGGCACGAACTAGGATGTGGATTTGTGGTCAGTAAGAGACTTCGACACCTGGTTCCGCACAATCCGCATCAGGCTGGCCACAATCCGCATCAGCGCCAAATTTTTTAACATCAGTCTAATCTGTGGCCATGCTCCGACAGATGAGAAATACGATGCGACTAAAGAGAGCTTCTTTTAGCGCCTCAAAGAAGCTTATAACCGCTGCCCCCGTCACGACATCAAAATCGCGTTTGGCGATTTCAATGCCTGGTTGGGTGACGGCGGTACCTTTGGTTCAACTGTCGGAAAATTCAGCCTCCACCAAAACACTTCTGATAACGGAATGAGGCTGATCGACTTCGCCACAGCACGAAATATGATAATTAATAGTACCAGATTCCAATGGAGGAGATCTAACGAACTCCCTAATCATGGATGATGGTGTAGATGTTGCATCAACCGACCATGACGAGGTCAGAAAGTCCATTTTTAGACTGAAAAAAAATAAAGCTGCAGGTGCTGATGGCCTGCCTGCCGAGTTGTTCAAGACCGGACGCGATGAGTTGCTCACCTGCGTGCACCAGCTCATAAGCAGAATATGGTCGGATGAAAGCATGTCTAATAATTGGAGGCTCAGTGTTATCTGTCCCGTACATAAAAAAACCACAATTTGCGCCAACTACCGTGGAATAAGTCTCCTGAGTATCGCATACAAGTTTCTATCGAGCGTACTGTGTGAAAGGTTGAAGCCTATGCTCAGCAACCTGATTGGACCTTATCAGTGTGGCTTCAGACCTGGTAAATCCACCATCGATCAGATTTTCACACTGCGCCAAATCCTGGAAAAGACCCAAGAAAAACAGATCGACACACACCACCTATTTGTTGATTATAAAGCCGCTTTCGACAGTCCGGTAAGGGATTACCTCTACGCAACAATGTCTGAGTTCGGTATTCCTGCAAAGCTCATTCGACTTTGTAGAATGACACTGCATAACTCCCGTTGTGCAGTGTAAATTGGGAAGGACCTCTCCGCACCGTTTAATACCGAACGGGGTTTCAGACAAGGTGATTCGTTATTGTGCGACTTCTTCAATCTTATTATGGAGAAAATAATACGAGCTGCTGATCTACGACATAATGGCACTATCTTCAACAAAAGTGTCATGCTGTTAGCGTATACCGATGGCATTGACACAATTGAGAAGTCGAGCCCTCTCTCGAAGAACGAAAATTACACTCTATAAGTCCCTCATCATGCCTGTCCTGACATATGGCTCTGAAGCCTGAAGTTTTCGATAGAAAAGTCCTACGCAAGATCTTTGGACCTATTTGCGTTGGTGGTGAGTACCGAATAAGGTACACCCAAGCGCATCAAAATCTAGGCTAGGTCATGTCGAGGGAATGGAAGAAAACGCTCTAGCTAAGAAGGTGTTATATTCGGAACCCGCTGGAGGACGACACAGAAGAGGAAGACCTAA
Source organism: Megamerina dolium (assembly GCA_963854835.1). Classification (NCBI taxonomy): domain Eukaryota; kingdom Metazoa; phylum Arthropoda; class Insecta; order Diptera; family Megamerinidae; genus Megamerina; species Megamerina dolium. The sequence continues at coordinate 55,803,797 of OY978530.1, forward strand.
GCTCCGGTGAAAAGACCAAGTGCTAGAGAACCTGACGGCGCTTAGAATTTCTAACTGTCGCCAGCTAGCGAAGAACAGATATGGCTGGCGAAACATGTTATATTCGGCCTAAATCGATATTCGGCTGTTATGGCCACATAAGTAAGTAAGTATAATGTTTCTTTTCACGATATAGTCTTTATTTATTTTAACAAAGTAAGTTTTCTTTCACACAAATTAGTTCTTACTTGACTCTATAATTTTTCCTTCGCAATGTAGGATTTATTTGATAATATATATTATTTTTCTCTCCTAATATAGTTTGCATGTAACAATGTATTATTCCCTTTACAATATAGTTTTTTATTTAACAGTGTGTTATTTCATTTACAATAAGTGATCTACTTATCTCAACTGAACTTATTACAAGATTAGCCTAGTATATATAACCTAATTTACAATTTAATCCCGTTTTTGAACAAAAGAATTTTTGAAAAAATTGTAATTTCTTCAGTAGTCATAGTTATAACTTCTTTTGAATAGGTCATTAGTATTACTTGCACTTAATACTTGTTGTTGTAAATATTACTCATGCGTTAAATATTATGTATGCATGGTTGTTGCTTATTTTTTTTAAATTTAAATATAATATTACGTATGCATGATTGTTGCTGACTTTGTTTCTTTTTCAACAACTATGGCAATGAAATGCAATATAACCATGACTATGCATTTTTACCAACAAAGTACCATAATGATCATTGTGTTATACATAATACGGTAATGATCATTCAGCCACTATGATGTTATTACAGTTTAATATTAATTACATAATATAATGTGGATAATCGTGCTCGGTTAAGAAAGTTTTTATCGGGAAATTATGTTCAGCGACGAAGCGCATTTTTGGTTCAATGGATACGTGAACAATCAAAATTGCCGAATTTGTTGTGAAGAGCAGCCAGAAGCATTGCATGAACTGCCAATGCATTCCGAAAAATGCACTGTTTGGTGTAGATTACTGTACTGGAGAGCGCTACCGTGCGATAATTACAAACTTTTTTTACCCAAATAGAAGAGCTGGACTTGGCTGACATGTGATTTGAACAAGACGGTGTCACATGCCACACAGCACGCGAAACAATGGCCCAATTGAGAGGCGAGTTCGGTGAGCAGTTTATTTCACGTTTGGGGCCGATTAATTGGCCGCCTAGATCGTGCGATTTAACGCCTTTAGACTATTTTTTGTGATGCATAACCAATTTAATATCGCAAAGATTTTTCTTTCGAAAGGTACTCACCTGTCGGCAAGCAATTGACAATTCTTCCGACAGTAACAACTTGCCATGAAAAAGCTTCTAAAAGAACTCTGTGACAAAGCTCAGAAAAAGTGATGTCACAAGGGTTCTGCCGTTCGGATCCGGCTAAAATAAGTAGGTCCCTTCTAGTAGAGTCGTTCCCTCGCTTCGAACAACGCGAGGGAACGACTCTCAAAGGATCCAACTGGGGCCTCTGATCCATACGCCACCTTGTGATACACAAACGTTTTCCGGAGACTATATCACTTGGCCGAGTTTTCACAACATCTTTACGGCAATCTATAAGGATAACATGCGATGAGTTAGTCAGAAAAACTCTATCGTCTACTCCAGAAGACTAAAGGAGAAGCCCACAACATTATTAAAGCAACTCCTCTCACCCACGATGGCTTCATGATGGCCTGGAATAATCTCGTCGAGCTATAGAAAAATCACAGAATCTTCGTGAACGCTCAATTGAAGAAAATCGCAGAATCTTTGTGAACGCACAATTGAAGACGCTCTTCAACATGAGCCCAGTCTTATTTGAATCTGGACAAAGTTTCAAACGATTCAGCGGACCGTGAACGATTGCATAACAAATTTGCAATTGTTGGTCATAACACGGAACGCTGGGACGCGATCTTCATCTATCAGGTATTACCACGATTACTTGACAATACTTTTTGTTGGTGGAAACAATCACTCCGCAGCAACCGAGAAATCCCACACTGGAGCGACCTGGACGAGCTTTTGACGGATCGGTACCAAACCTTGAAATCTATATCAGACATACGGCGCAGTGCTCCAGTAGCCCTGTAGCGTAGTAGCCCTGCAACACATAATTCTACATCTAGTGAATCAGCCAGACGAAATATTCAACCACCTCATTCCTTTTGACTGAGTACACATCACAGTAGCGCTCCCCTCCGGTTGGCCCTTCAGATTTTCCCCTGTGTCGTGCCACCCATGCCTTTCGATTCTGCCAAAAGTGTAGTAAACTCTCGGTTGATGTGTACAGTGTACAGGTACAGTGTGGTTAAAAAGCACAAAGTTTGTATAAATTTTCTGGAAGCCTCACACGAAGGGAACACGTGCACCAGCCGATATACCTGTTTCATACGCAAGCAGCTCCATCATACGCTCTTGCATTGTAACGAACTTTCGACTCCGTCTCAAGATGAGTCTGGACCTTCGACCCTAGCGCGGCCTGGATCTTCATCACAAGCTTTCACCACAATGGTGGCCCCCGCCCTCTACCCTCCGCCTTGACGGATTCAGTAAGTGCCCACGGTAGAAATTCCGTTCTCCTGAGCACCGCATTAATACAAGTCCGACACCGTAATAGTCGGCATACAGCTCGAGCATTGATCGACCATTGATCGATTAATTTCTTCTCCGAACACCTGCAACTCAAACTACGACTCCCCACAAAAGTAGAGAAAGTAGAGGTGTCATCGCAAGTGTGCTCGCTCGTCATTGGATCCCCAAACGATCGACCAATCGCGCGATCGAAACTCAAGCCTATGTCTTGAGAACTCTCACTGATCAATTACCCTCAGTGCCCGTGTCTGAAGTTAGTGGATGTGAACCTCCACAAAAGCACTGCAGTCCACATCATTCTCGGCGGATATGTTTATCCATCTGTAATACTGGATGTACTCAGAAAAGACGTTCTTGGATAGCTCATCGCCCAGTGACCGTTCTTTGGTTGGATTGTCACAGGTCCGGCCCCCATATTCTCCCTTATACATACCGTCGTCTTTCTTTATAACACGGTAAAACCTGGACAAGAACTCACCGGATTCTGGGAGATCGAAGTAATCCCCAAAAAACCAACACCTCAGCGGCTGACTCCTATTGTGGATAGTTGTTCTGCACTACTACATTTCGTAATCCATTCAAAATGGAATATCAAGAACATATTACATTAGGCGACTCTCGCTCAAATCCGATTACGATATTGTAATACGCGAATATTCTGAGCTCCATCACAAGGCCCAAATATCAATACCCCCCTATGTTGGCAGCTTATATTACTTATCCCACCATGCGGTGCTCAAACCCGATAGCACCACCAGCAAACTACGGGTGGTCTTCAATGTTACCAAAACGTCTTCCAGTGGCCACAGTCTGAACGGCACATTGTACACTCGCCCAGTGCTGCGAACGGATTTAATAACATTAGTCTTGAAATGGAGCCTCTTTCAGTTCCTTTTCAATGAGGACATTCAAAAATTGTACCGCTAAATCTTGCTTCATCCTTCTCATACCAAATTTCAACGGATCCTCTGCCGTGAAAATTCAAAAGAGGAACTCCAAGATTTCAAATTGAAACCGGTAACGTTTGGAGTCAACAGCGCCCCACACCTAGCGATTCAGACGCTTCACCAACATTCTATCAAGCTGTATGTACGTGGACGACGTACTCACAGGCGCCCATACCCTGAAATATGCAGTCACTGCCCGAAATAAATTGACCACAGTATTGGAATCTACCAATCCATCCCTTTGAGAATAGACCTCGAACTGTCCAGGCATACTTCAGGATCTGCCCGTGGATCATCTGTTGAGTGCCAAATTTTTACAACTCGAAGATTCGGCCAACACAAAATCTCTCGTATTGCGATGGAATGCCGGACATGACTATTTCTATTTTACCCTATGTATACTGCAAAAAGAGCTAGCTTACATTAAGAAAAAGTGCTCTCCGCGACCGCCAAGCTTTTTGACCCAGCTGGATAGCTTGCACCCAAGTTCGGCAACAAAGAACTTGTGATGTGAAATGGTGATGCAACAAATCTGGATTGACCACATTTCTTGGGATGAACCATGTTAAAATGGAGAAATTTCATCGAGCATTACTCTGCTCTGGGTGCCATCAAAACCTTCGATTTGTCCATTATAACCCGGACAATATTATCCAGTTTCACGCGTTTTGTGATGCATCGGAAAGGGATTACGCAGCCGTGCTCTATATCCGTGCAGAAGAACCTTTCGGTGATATTAACGTAAATACTCTGGCTGCCAAAACCCTTGTAGCACCAGTGAAAAGTCTTTCACTGCCCAGATTGGAGCTCTGTGGTTATTTGCTCGCCAGGCTAGTTGACGCAATCATACCACAATTCCAACTCCAACAACACGACTCCAAATACCGCTGATTTGGAATTGCGAGGAGCTATTGCTCAAGAGCTCGCGAATCAAAACCTGTGGTGGACAGGTCCCTCTTGGCTACGTCTACCCCAGACGACCTGGCCATCTACTAAGTGCAACATCAACTTGATAGGTGCCCCAGAAGCAAAGTCACTAAAATCTCATCTCTTTTGGTTGGAGACTGAAGATGACATCCTAGAGCGTTTTTTTTCATTACCCCGAGCGCTGCAGGTGATTTCTAACATTATACGTTTTCTCCACCGTACTCATCCCACTCAGAGAACTGAATTCGCTCATGATTCACAAACTATCACTAAAAACGAAGTCATCGCCGTCCGAAATATGGTCATACGTCCATGTCAGATCGGGAATTTCCGCCGGAATACTCAGACTGGAAGCATAACCCGTCGCTACAGAGTACTATTCTTACACTGAATCCCTTTTTGGATTCATCCGGCATCGTGCGTGAACGGTCGGTTGATTCACTCACAATGACAGATTCTTTTACCATGCTGACCATTTTACGAAGCTTGTGGTGGAGTTTACTCATTTGGCTTCGATCTACGGCTCGAGCCAACTTCTTACACGTATTGGAATCTAAGGTTTAAAAATGTAGTAAAGACCATTATTCATAATTGTAAGATTTGCGTTCTGGAGCGCCATAAAGTACACGCTCAGATTACCCCCCTCCATAACGACCCTCTCGCGGCCATTCTACACCACTGGTGTAGATTGTGCCGGGCCATTTGACATCAAGTCCTTTCTGGCCTTGCCTGTCGCATCACGAAGGGTTATGTCTGCGTTTTAGTGTGTTTTGCCACCAAGGTGATACATCTGGAGGCCACAAGCGACATGACGACACTAACTTTCTTGGCAGCCTTCACTCGCGTCTTCTCACGGCGAAGATGCCTGCTTATCATATATTCGGACAACGGCACGTCTTTCGTGGGAACGTGACGAATTCTGCGACGCGAACAAGTCCAGATATTATGGTTTATCCATGCTAGTGTGGAAGCAACACGCAGTCATCAGAATCTCCAATGGAAGTTTATTAACGCTGGTGCACTAGATAGGCGGCCTCTGGGAAGCTGGTGTAAAAAGTTTGAAGGCACACCTTAAAAGACTGCCGCCCTCGATCAAGTATATATATTTCAAGTAAATATTCGAGAAATTTAGCACTCTCCTTTCCAGAATCGTGCTGTGCCTCAATTTGCACCCTCTCAGCCCTATGTCGGAAAACCTCACGGACTTCACCCTACTCACCCCGGCCATTTTCTCATGGGTACATCATTGTTAACTCCAGCAGAACCCAACATTTTAGATTAGTTCTTGGGCATAGTCAATCGGTGGCAGAGAATGTAAATTATCTCGCAAGCATATTGTCACCGGTGGAAAGATAAATATCTCAAGGAACTGCATAAGCGTTACAATTGGAAATACTCACATTGCGATATAGCCGTCAGGGATTTAGTAGTTTTTTGCGAGGACACGGAAGGCGTTGGAGAGCGTCGTGAGAGGACCACGGCCGTCTGCTGCGTGTGTGATAATGAGCACGCGCTAAAAAAGTTTCGACGTTGGTTGAAGTTGGATGTAAACCGTCGCCATGACGCCGTGCAGAAAAGGAAATACTGTTTAAATTGCTTGGCGCACTCGCATCAATTACAGCGCCGCACCAGCAAGGCGTGGTACTTACATTGTAGACGCCGGCACCACACTTTATTGCACGACTGTTCCACCCAAAAGCAGACAGCTAAGCCGCTTATTCGGCGTCAGCCCCAATCACCAAAGCAGAAACCAGATCGCGAACCATCCTCCTGCCCGCATCAGCCAGAAGCCATCTATCGTCAACCACCACCATCAACGTCAACATTTCACGATCAACAAGCAACCTTTTCAAACTAACATGTTGTTCCACCGACGTGCTGTATACCATTTGGTCCAGCCATCGCGGTATGCAAACAGCCTAGATTCGGCGCATGCGGCTGTGTGATTGCCTGGCCAATGCCGTACACGTTATCGTACCATTACCATATCCATTACATGTAAATCCGTTTCCAGCCACGAGTCGGGTTCGAAGAGTCACGCGTGAAAAAATCCATTAGATTATTTTATAATAATTGTGCTTGTTTATTGAATTTTTACTTTTGTTTTGATATATTGACAAAAATTAATATATTATTGAAGTCAAAACAAAAATAAAAATTTATTGCTTTGTTGATGTGAATCCTGGCCTTGAGCTCAATAAACAGGCACAAATATTATAAATGAAATTAGGGAACAAAATTATTGGTTTTCATTATACGCATGCGTTAATAACTTAATTTTCAGCCGTTCGCGTACCTGCTCGGTCTTTTTTGCAAGCACTCATCCAACATTTGTAGGAAGGCGCGGTTTGTAGAATCTGTGTAGTGGGCCTTACTTGCGATTACAGCCTCAATACTACCACATAGCCACATAGCGCTTGTGCTTCCTCCCTGCTGGAGTGCCTGCACCGGTATTTGGCGCCTCTTCCACGACCTCGAGCATATCCTTCATAATTCCGGCATTTTCCCTGTACGGTATTTGATGGGAGTTACTACATGACTGTAAATCATCAAAATACAAATTTGAGATGGTTCTGTAAAAATATAGGATATAGTAATATAATCTTGCATACCTATGTACACTGGTACAAAATAATTAGTGCATACATTTTTTGTTAGCCAGTGCAATAACATATCATAAGTTTACATATTTACAACACTACTTATATTATATTACTACAATATATATCGTACATATATGTACTTACATAAGAGTAACAAATGCAACTCAAAAATGTTTATATATGTACAACATAAATATATCAGTAACATGTGTATTTATGTGAGTAACTACACTTCTGGGAGCAATGTGCTTTGTTAGGAAGTGTCGAATAAAACAAAATCAGAGTCTGAAATAAGGAGTAAAAATCGTAAGTTGCTTCAAACGTTATACCTAACAAATTTTCAATGAAATTGTTTTTAGAAACGGGTGCTGTGAATCGACGAGCAAAATTTAAATAAAGAAAATAAAAATTTAATCTGAAGATCGACGAATTCAAAGGATGGCTCGAAAAAATCGAAAAGGATAATTTCAACTGTAAGTATGCAACTTGCCGTAAGATTCCGTGGAAAATCTGACCTCCTTAAGCATTCGCAAAGCAAATTTCACCAAAAAAACGTAGTTTCTATTAAAGGTCAGAAGCAATTAAAACATTTTTTGCAAAACCTCCCTAAAAGTGCTTTGCTGTGAAAAACTTCGAGATGAAGCTATGCATATTATTTCCCGATCATTATATAGTAGCATTATAAAAAGCGTATTGGCAAAGCAACAAAAAGATGAATTGATCCAAAAGCTAAAAAGCACACAGTTTTCAGTTATGGTTGACGAGAGCACTGATATTGAATCGTATAAATTCATATGTATTGTTATAAGGTACTTTGATGATGTCAACGGCAGAGTTGCGATGAAGCTATTAAACCTTTTGGCAGTTAAATAGGACTTTTCTGCGGATACTATATATACTAATTCTAAGAAACTTATTTTGATTTATGAAATCCCTTTCAGTAATATAATCGGTAATATACGTAATTATAAAACCGTTTTATTAGCATGCTATACCCATGTCTTCTTTCTGTTGCTAATTTTAAGGAATATGCAGTGATGATTGGCAGTCGCAACTCAATTGCTTCAAGACTTTTACAAGATATCCTTGATGTAGATATTGTTACGTTTTTATTCTCTGAGCGTTTAATTCTATTTGAATTACCTTGTTCGATCACTGGATTCTGTTAATAATAACTGCAACACTTATTTTATACAACTATATATAGCATCAATTTATTTAATAATCTCTATTTACAATCAACTCTGCTTACAATCAACTATTTACAATAACACTTAAATGTACTTGCATATTTTGCCTCTGTATCAATGTTTCCGCAATCACGTTCGGGATCAAATTGTTTCTCACTTCTCAACACTGGCTCTATTTATACTCTGTTGGCAAAACCCCAGAATCTTCCTTTATCGAGATTCTTCTCTTCCTTTCTCGTTGGCTTGTTCTGGTTATTGCTTATTTCTTTTTGTTGACATTCGTTTCGATGCTGCCAATAGTGTCAGTCACAATAGTAATGAGTAATCAACTATCGATACTCGTTACACTGCCCTCCTCTTAACCTTGTTCGTCCCGAACAAGTTTTTATACTTCCCCTCGATATGGCACCAAGTGCACTACTTTAAACTTTGCTCTTTTATTCCAGGCACGTTGAACACGATACACTATGTCATTTATCTTTCCTATAATCTCATATGGTCCTTCCCAATGAGTCTGTAGTTTAGGGGACAGGCCTTTCTTTCGTTGTGGATTATGAAGCATTACAAGCTCTCCTTCATAGAACCCTTTTGAATTCGCTTTCAAGTCATACCTGGCCTTTATCTTATCGCTTATCATCTGCGACCGCTCTCTGATGAACTGATGTACTTCATCCAACTGTTCCTGCTTTTCGCTAGTATAATTACCTTCGGTTGATCTCGTTGGTGTTACGACTCCAAATTTTAAATCAGCTGGCAGTCTTAAATCGTTTCCAAAAATTGCCATTGCCGTTTAGTAGCCGTCGTATCATGTTGTGCGCATCGATATGCCATGAGGAACATTGATATATGTACATCCCAGTCTCTTTGGTATTTATCTACCACATCAGATTGTGGATGCAAAGGTGTTGTACGAGTTTTGTATATACCCAGGATACAGCATATCTCTTGGAATACAACTGATTCGAAATTTCGACCTTGGTCTGAGTGTAACTCCATCGGTACACCAAAACGAGTAATCCATTGGTTGACGAATACATCCGCAACTGTACTAGCTTCTTGATTTGGAATGGGGTATACTTCAGGCCATTTACTGAAGTAATCTATAACCACCAGAACATACTTGTTTCCTGCGTTGCTTATTGGAAATGGTCCAGCTATGTCCATAGCTATTCGCTCAAATAGAGCACCCACGGTGTATTGCTGCATTTTACCTCGACTTTTCTTATTGGGACCTTTGGCCATTGCACATTGCTTACACTTCTGAATCCAATCAGCGACATGGTCATGACATCCAACCCAATAGAATCGTTTCTTTATTTTCTCGGCGGTTTTTGTCATGCCCAAATGACCTCCACTGGAGGCATTTTGATACTCAGCTATCACTTCATTTATTCTTGCCTTGGGTACCACTAGAAGATCATTAGTGATTTTTCCAGCTTTACTTTCCCATGCTTGGAATAAACATCCATCTCGTAAGTGCAGGCTTTACCACTGCGCCCAGTATCCCTTTGCTATTGGACTCTCATTAGCCATCTCTTGCCAATCTTGACGTATGCCCTGCTCCTTGTATTCCATAAGCTTTACGAGATCTTACGATGTTCGATTCAGATTAAGCACTGCTCATTGTATACGCTCAAATACTTCTTTCAACTTTTCCAGGTGGTCGTTAAAATCTTTTCCCATCACGATAATGTCATCGAGGTACACCAAGCACGTTTTCCAGTGTAGTCCTCTGAGTACACGCTCCATCAAACGTTCGAAAGAAGCTGGCGCATTGCATAAACCAAATGGCATGACTGTAAATTGCCATAGACCATCGCCAATACTGAAAGCTGTTTTCTCTTTGTCCTCCTTACCAAGTTCCACTTGCCAGTAGCCATTTTGCAAATCAAGAGTTGAGAACCACTTCGGACCAGATAGTGTGTCCAGAGTGTCATCGATTCTTGGCAGTGGATAGCTGTCTTTTTTCGTAATATTATTCAGCTTTCTGTGATCAACACAGAATCGAGTACTTCCATCCTCCTTCTTTACCAGCACAACTGGTGAACTCCATGGACTCGCTGATGTTTCAATAACACCTTGTTTCCGCATATTGGAAATCAGCTTAATGGCTTCGTCTCTTTTGGCCAATGGAACTCGTCGTGGTGTTTGACGAATTGGTCTAGAATCACCGGTGTCAATGTGATGCTTCACGATGGTTGTTCGTCCTCCAGTTTTTCCATTTGAAGAAAAGATTGAACTGTACTTCTCCAATAGTTGTAAAGCCTTTTCTTTTTGCTGTTTTGTAAGCACACCTGCCCATTCTTCCATCTGTGCTTTTATTTCCGCTCTGATAGTTCCTGATCTTCCACTTTTTATCGACGAACCCCTTTCGCAGTCTACTACGGCAGTAACTTCCTGGCAATGACCAATCACCATTCCTTTCTTCACAACTGTAGATGTATTAGTTGGATTTTATGTTCGCACCGGTACTATTCCATTTTCTTTAGGTTCTACTAACGTTCTACCAAGTATGAAGTTTTTATTTTATATTTCTTTATCTGCTTCCACTAACCACAACTTGCCTGTCCCATCATCCACATTCATCTGTGCCCAAATCACCGCTTCTGATTTTGCTGGAACCTCTTGGCGTTGACATGCCAGTACTCGTTTGATGTTACCACTACGCTTGTAACCGATGTTCAATTGTAACTCGACATTTGCATAGCGTAGTATCCGTTGATTTAAATCTAATGTAAACCCATTGTCAATCATAAAATCAACACCAATTATTACATCATCGATGATGTCGGCCACAATGAATTCATGTTCCCACCTACAATTTCCAAAAGATACTCGTTTCTTTATCTTACCCAGAATTTGTGCATCCTCACCCGTTGATGTACGCAATTTTATTCCCATTAAAGGCTCAAACCTCTTTGCCAAATCGCTCTTGATTATCGAATGTGATGCACCAGTATCCAGGGTTAACATTAATTGCATATTGTCCAATTTTCCATCAATAGTCAACACACGCTTGGCACACGCTGTAGTTGTGAAATGTGAATGATGGGGCAACCCACTGTTGGAGTCATTTCACGCCCCGCTGAACTGACACGATTTAGTTTAACGATGGATTTGTGTTAGTGGAGCGATCGCTGTCCACCTTATTCTCCTTCTTTTGTCTTCCTGGAGAATTCGATCTTGATCGAATCGATCTTGATGGCAGTCACGCGCCATGTGTCCTGGTTTGTCGCAAATGAAGCACTTACCAGTAAATTTGTTTTCGCGTCGACCTGTTGTTCTTCCTTCAGGCTGCACTACTGATTTGAATGCCTGACACACTGCATCAACCAGATCTGCTGTTTCTGTTTCTAGTTGGCGTACCCGTGGCATTGGTCGACACATCAAACTGGCGGCCTCAAACATCAAGGCACTACTGACTATTTCGGCATAAGTATTCCTGGGTAACATGACTAGGGCACGCTTTGACTCTCCATCACGTATGCCATCTATGAAAGCCTCTATTTTTTCGACGAACACTACCGAATTACCTGAGAACGCTAGATGACATAAGCGCTCAATATCGGAAGCGAATTCCTGAAGGCTCTCATTCGCGATCTTAGTTCCACTCGATGTAATTGGCTCTTGTATTCATTTCCATATTTTCGCTGGAGTGTGTCCATCAGTGACTGATAGCTACCACGATCTTTCTCTGGAATCATCTGTAACACTTCGGAAGCATTACCTTTTAATGTGACTATTAAAGCAGCAGTCTTGTCGCTGTCATCCCATTGATACTTCGAAGCTGTGGTCTCGAATTGAAGCTTGAAGATATTAAATGGAGTGCTTCCGTCAAATGTTGGTGGCTTTAGTTTGATTGTACTTGATTCTCTAATCACTGATGTGGCTGGTCCATTGATTTTTAGCTGAGTGAGTTCGTGCTGTAATTTATCGAACTTATCGTCCAAGTCATCTACATGTTCCTTCAGATCCATTACTTTTTATTAATGGTTCCAGAAATTTCCTGAAATCTAATCTCAATTCCTTTCTGTAGATTTTCGATGACGTGTTCTTGGCGAGCCGAATGTTCTTGAATTTCCATACCCAATTCAGCCGAATGTTCTTGAAACTTGGAGTCAATTGTTTTCTGGAACTCTCCCATAGCGTTTTCTTGACGTACCGAATGTTCTTGAAACTTGGAGTCAATGCGAGACGCATTTTCCTGTAACTTCGCATTAATTCCTTGCAGTTGCTGCTGCTGTTGGTCCACTTTTAGTTGGTCAATTTTCACCATCAATGACAACTAAAAGAAATACGCTATAACCAGAACAAGCCAACGAGAAATAAAGAGAATAATCTCGATAAAGGAAGATTCTGGGGTGTTGCCAACAGAGTATAAATAGAACCAATGTTGAGAAGTGAGAATCAATTTGATCCCGAACGTGATTGCGGAAACATCGATACAGAGGCAAAAGTTGCCAGTACATTAAAGTGTTATTTTAAATAGTTGATTGTAAACAGAGTTGATTGTAAATTGAATTTATTAAATAAATTGTTGCTGTACATAGTTGTATAAAATAAGTGCTGCAGTTATTATTAACAGAATCCAGTGATCGAACAAGGTTAATTCAAATAGAATTAAACGCTCACAGAATAAAAACGTAACAATATAATAAAATGTATTTGTCACACAGGAGCGATTGTAGCAAACAAGGCATGTTTAGCATTACTTAGGGCTCCAGAAAAGTATTAAAGACAAACTGGAATATATGTTTCAGGTGGTTCCAAAGGTATGCTCAGATAGAGATTAAAGAACTATCTCTCCTTTCCATGTGATGTGACTTTGGGAAAAAAGTGGATTAGTTTCTGCCGGCTATCAAGTCCTTTCAACCACAAAAATAGTGTGATTTGAAAGGACCATTTCATAAATGATGAATTTATAAACTTCAAGCAATATGAAATTTCCTAATTTTACAGGCTATACTTCAAAACTTAAATTGAATCGCGGGGTTGTGCCAACTGTCTCCCGAGTATCTGGTGGAACAACTCTTCGGGAGTAGCGGGTTAAGCGAAGACATAAACATATCGTCGCTATATTGTTACATCAACAAAGTTAGGAAATTGCAGTTAATGATAACAAAAAATCGTTGGTTATTATATGGAAATATTCAACTGTTTAACTTATTAACAGAGGTAGGATTAGAGAGTATTGAAGTTGACGACAATGCTAGCATCATTACTGCAGGAGCCAGCACGTTTATCGAGGAAAATATTGAGCAACCTTCCAGTGTTAATAGCAATATTAAGGTAAAGAAACTGTTGTTCTGGACGAGGATGTTCTTTAAGATTAGAAAACGAAACAAAGGAATTGAGGAAGCCGCTCACAAGAAAAAAACCAAATTCACTAAAATAGTAACTTAGAGAATGTGCGAGTTCTCCTAAATTGTGACTTTTCCTAAATTATTGGAAATATGCAGATACTGCAGTGAATAGAAACAATTTAGGAAATTCTTAAATAACCTTTTCATACCTAAATATAAGATCTTAAATAATTAAAACTATATTAGCATAAAACAGTGAAGTTTGTTAACAGTTATTTTTCACTTTAAAACAGAGCAGAGTAAATATTAAAATACTAAAGAAAATGGAGAAAGTAAAGCGTAAATGTACGTAGCAGCAGCTGTAAGTAAATATATTATAATGAATTTTGAAATGTAATATTTCATTGGGAATTATACCCGTACACCATTCAAACAATCTTCCTATAGGGTCAGCTTGGGAGTAAGTTCAACGCAAATTTTTTAATTTTATTATATAATTGAATTTCGAATTTTAAATGTTCATTAAGGTCGCGAAAAATGTGATATAAGCAAAGAGTGCTCCAATTTGAGAAAGAGATGGAGCAACCTCATTGAGAAATATTAGGTAAGATACCTTGTAATAGTTCATATCTAAATTTTTTATTAATGTTTTTTATTAATATGTCTTGATTTGCCGCGCTTAGAAGAGCCTCCAACTGATTCCAGAAATAGCAGTAATGATATTTTAACTACGTGGCCGTTTGATGAAGCACTAAATAGCTATTGCGCCCAACGGAACAACGTAAATTCGCCATTGTTGCTCAATAGTGCTCAATATTGCCCTCTTCCTCGTCCATTAATTCGAAACAAACAGCAGCTAAAAACAAGCAGCGGCAAGACGAAGAATTTAAAAAGTTAATTTTAAAAACCGACAAGGAAATAAAGAAAGCATCGAGAGGTTTCACAGTGTTCCTAAAAGAAACATGGAATATAATACTGGAAAATTCCGATTAAGATTTAGATATACAATAACAAATAAAATACTATAATTACAAAAATTTACACTTTTATTAATTGAAAATTATATAGCAATCCGACAAGCAATTTCATTGTGTAGAGCAATTACTTCACTATTTTCATTTTCTCCTTCGAGGGTCAGATCCATATTGGATTCAAGCAAATTTGCTTCAGTTATTTCATTAAATCCATTATTGAGACATATGTTATGCATTACACAAGCCTCAATACATCGCGGAGTTCTTCATAGTAAAATATTGTCGAAAATACAACGCCAGCGAACTTTCAACATACCAATTCAATACCAATGCTGACTCGACGGTACGGCGGGATTTGCTGTGCAGTTCATTAAATTTTCTTTGCCTAGCTGTAAGTTGGTTTACTCTTTTGTATGGAGTTATGGTAGCTATTGGGCTATCATAACTCATAGCTCCATACTACATTGGGCTATCATACTCCATCCATTTGGTGGAAAGTAATGATCGGCATAAAGTCTACTATTTTTTAACACGCGTTCATCATGTACCAACCCAGGATATCCACAAAAATTGAAATGAATTTCATATTACTCGAGCAAACTGCTTGTAATTGAATCGATGTATAACACTTTCGATTCATATACTGATCTCTAATTCACGTTGGAACACAAATTCGCACATGTGATCCATCTATTGCTCCTAGAGCAGCGTAATATATTCTAGGTCCAACTCAACTGTTGAATTTATTTGCTATTTCAGGGCATTGATTTTCGCTGGGGTATTTTATAACAATAGGCATCAATTCAATAAATCCTCTAATAGCCTAGACAGACGGCAGCCTAATTCCGGATTACCGAGTTAATTCGAATTAACTCGG
This sequence comes from Megamerina dolium, assembly GCA_963854835.1. Lineage (NCBI taxonomy): Eukaryota > Metazoa > Arthropoda > Insecta > Diptera > Megamerinidae > Megamerina > Megamerina dolium. Next base: position 55,819,218 of record OY978530.1, read on the forward strand.
GCATTAACTGCAGCTAATCCGCATAAACTCTAATAGCCTAGACAGACGGCAGCCTAATTCCGGATTATCGAGTTAATTCGAATTAACTCGGGCATTAACTGCAGCTAATCCGCATAAACTCGATGAGTTACTTCTCAAAATAAAAGAGGATTAGGGCAATTTGCGATGGCAACACTGCTGAAAATTGTCTATTGTGAATTTTTCTCCATCCATTTTACAAAATATTAGGTGTGTTCGCTATCAAAGAACTTTCAACAACTGTTAACAGTTTTCAACATGAAAAGTGTTGGCGAAAAAATAAATCCAGCTGTCAATTACGAACTACGAATGTCAATTTACAAGTTTCTGATAGTTTTCAGTTCACGTACTTCTTGTAGATTTTCTCATATCGAGAGTGATAGATGACAGAAATTGATAGTGATAGTAATGTAAGTGGACAGACCTAATAAAACAGCAATCAGCCGTTTAGTTAATCCGCAATACTGCCGTCTGTCAGGTTATTTTATTCGGATTAAGTGCGCCGGTAATCCGGAATTAGGCTGCCGTCTGTCTAGGCTATAAGAGTTAATTCTAAAAATAAAAGAGGATTAGGGCAATTTGCGATGGCAACACTGCTGAAAATTGTCTATTGTGAATTTTTCTCCATCCATTTTACAAAATATTAGGAGTGTTCGCTTACAAAAAACTTTCAACAATTGTTAACAGTTTTCAACATGAAAAGTGTTGGCGAACAAATAAAGCCAGCTGTCAATTACGAATGTCAATTTACAAGTTTCTGATAGTTTTCAGTTCACGTACTTCTTGTAGATTTTCTCATATCGAGAGTGATAGATGACAATAATTGATAGTGATAGTAATGTAAGTGGACAGACCTAATAAAACAGCAATCAGCCGTTTAGTTAATCCGCAATACTGCCGTCTGTCAGGTTATTTTTATTCGGATTAAGTGTGCCGGTAATCCGGAATTAGGCTGCCGTCTGTCTGGGCTATAAGGCACTTATGTACAATATGACATACAGTGTACGGTGAAATATTAAAGGATGCACCAGCGACACAATAGCTTGCACCACAACCAAGCAAGCAAAGAAATACAGTAACATAGAAATGATGCTTCCACCCTCTTTGAGTGTTTAAAAACCTTGCTGCATAACGAACTACAGCTTTAAGGGAGGTTATCGTTAGCCTTAACTTTCTACTGATTAATTTCGATTTAGGCAAAAACATACTTGAGGAAATGGCACTCTTGGGTTCAGAATATACTGCCTTAACAATGCCTGCCTTCGTCGTCGCAATCTTATTCGATTATTGTATAATCCTGTTGCACCAATTAAGTTATCTATCTCTGCCATATTCTCTATTTTTAAACACGAACATTTTCAAATTGCTGGTTTTTTGTTTGTTCTTATATTTAGGAAATGCCAAGTTTAGAAATGAACTCGCACTCTTTTGTCAATTATCTTTCCTATTTCGAAGCAGTGCTGTAATATTCCAGTGTCACTTCAATTAAGGTTCTAAAATTTAAACGAACTAGCACACACTCTTAGTTTTTATTACTTTTTTTTTAATTCTTAATTAATTCTTTTTTTTTTTTATGTGCATAATAAAACGTGAAATGAAAACACGAAACCACTTCGCTTTAATTACATATTTTGGTCCACAGATTTTCAACTAAGGCAACTTCACGTCACTTTAGGTTACATACATATTTTCGCGGTATATTTATTTCTTTTTTCTTCTAATATTTTTCATAATAAAGTAAAAAATATTGTTTATTTTATAATTTTATATAAATGTTCGCAGATTTATTTACCTTTTGTATTGAATTTTGACATTTCTTATTTGCCTACTATTCGAACTGTTTCGGTTACGACACCACAGGGCACAATCTTTATTTCTATCATTCTTGTATTTAAACTAGGATGACTAGGTGGGTGTCACACCAAAAATACATTGAAAGAATTCTAGACAATTGGGATGTACTTCTTGAAATCTTCAAATAGGTAATCATCATCGACAAACTAAAATCAGCTCAAATAATTTTTGGCGGAACTTACCAACGAATGCAATAAGGCAGATGTATATTTCTTAAAATACGTTCTCAATATTTTCAATGAATTTAATGCACTTTTTCAAGCTAAAAAGCCATTAATTCATCAACTTTTCTGAAAATATATTTTAAATTCGACAAAAAAAAAAACAACGGCATTGAAGACTGATTGCAACGTTAGGTCACCTCATATATCCTTGCCAGTCGATGAGGTATATGTTGGCCCTGAATGTCTGGAGCTACTAAACTCGCTTCCCAAAATAGCTGCCGACCAAATCATGTTCGATTGCCTTTCTTTTTATATCACTGATTTGGAAGAAATTCAGCTTTTCTAAAGACATGTGCATTCTTAATCCCAAATTATACTGGGGTACATAAACAAATCGACAGGTTATGAACATATTTGTGAGAAATTAGAATGTAATAAAAATGAATTGTTGGTTGAGTGGAGGTCTATTGAAGTTAATTTTCTTGAACATGAAAAGAATGCTTTTGAGAGCATGGGTATTTTAATAATGGAGCAATTTATGAAGATTAGCCAAGTATTGTTTAGCATTGCCTCATGCTAATGCAGATGCAGAACGTATAATTTCTATTGTAATAGCTTATAGCCTAGACAGACGGCAGCCTAATTCCGGATTACCGAGTTAATTCGAATTAACTCGGGCATTAACTGTAGCTAATCCGCAATAACTCTATAAGTTAATTCTCAAAATAAAAGAGGATTAGGGCAATTTGCTATGGCAACACTGCTGAAAATTTTCTATTGTGAATTTTTCTCGATCCATTTTACAAAATATAGGTGTGTTCGCTAACAAGAATCTTTCAACAATTGTTAACAGTTTTCAACATGAAAAGCGTTGGCGAACAAATAAATCCAGCTGTCAATTACGAACTGTGGATGTCAATTTACAAGTTTGTGATAGTTTTCAGTTCATGTACTTCTTGTAGATTTTCTCATATCTAGAGTGATAGATGACAGAAATTGATAGTGATAGTAATGTAAGTGAGCAGACCTAATAAAACAGCAATCAGCCGTTTAGTTAATCCGCAATACTGCCGTCTGTCAGGTTAATATTTTATTCGGATTAAGTGCGCCGGTATTCCGGAATTAGGCTGCCGTCTGTCTAGGCTATTACAGTAAACAGCCGATTGCTGTTTTATTAGGTTTGTTCGCCTACATTACTATCACTATCAATTTCTGTCATCTGTTGCTCTCGATATGAGAAAATATACAAGAAGTTCGCAAACTGAAAACTCGCAGAAACTCGTAAATTGGCATTCACAGTTCATCATTAAAAGCGGGACGTAATTATTCGCAAACGTTGTACTGTCAAAAATTATTAACAATTGTAATTTTTGTAATTTGCATCAAGAAAAAATTCTCAATAGAAAACCAGCTGTCAATTTTCAGCAGTGTTGAAAAGAAAAATAGCACTAATCATATCTAATTTTGAGTTAATTCAAATTAACTTGTTAATCCGGATTAACGCTGTCTCCAGTCTAGGCTATAACCGATGTTCGTACAAAAGAAAGAAATAGTCAGCGGATAACTCCATCTTTAAGTGGAACTCCATAATAACTCCACAGTATTAGTTCCATACGTTTATATATTATTTTAAAATATAAACTAAATATATTATTTTAAAATATAAATTAAATAAAGGGTTATCCATTTTGCGGTTTCAAAAGTAAATATAAATAAAACACATATAAAATATTTTTTATCATGATATTTCTTTTTTATTATAAAGTTTGAACGTTGACATTATGTGTGAAATACTACATCATTTAAATGACCACCACGCGAATTGTTGCAAGCATCGATTCTTTTGAGGTAATTTTCGACCACTTTTTGACACATATTGGGCGGTATCTCAGCCATAACGTGACGAATGTTGGTTTTTAGGTGCTCAAGAGTTAAAGGATTGTCTGCATAAACACGGTCTTTCGCGTAGCCCCACAAAAAAAAGTCAAGCGGTGTCAAATCGCATGATCTTGGTGGCCACTTGATATCGCCACGACGAGAAATTACGCGGCCAGAAAATTTCTCTTGCAATAAAGCCATATTCGCTCGAGTTGTGTGGCATGTGGCACCGTCTTGTTGAAACCACATATTCTCTAAGTCGTATTCTTCAATAGCAGGCAAAAAAAAGTCGGTTATCATATGACCATAACGCTCCGAATTGACGGTGACAGTCGTTCCATCGTCGTTTTCGAAGAAGTAAGGTCCAATCACACCTCCGGACCAAGCAGTGACTTTTTGTGGATGTAGTGGCCTCTCTTCAATTACTTGAGGATTCTCAGAACCCCAAATACGACAATTTTGTTTGTTAACATACCCACCAAGTGAGAAATGTGCTTCGTCGCTGAAGAAAATTTTGTTCGAAAAATCACCGTCCACCGCCTGTTGTTCAAGCACCCATTCGACGTATCTACGACGTTGTGAATGGTCAGCTGGCTTCAGTTGTTGTGTGAGCTAGATTTTATATGGATGTAGGTGTAGATCCAAATGCAAAATACGCCATAATGTGCCGTAAGACAGTCCTAATTCCTAAAAACGACGAGGAATCGACACATTCGGGTCTTCGGCAACACTTTCACTTACAGCAGCGATATTTTCGGTGGTACGAGCGAAACGATGATGCACAGGCTTTACAATATCTGTAACCGATCCAGTCTCTTCATATTTCTTGACAATTTTGCCAATTGCTTGCGTAGTTGGACGATTATGTAAACCATAATCTCCTCTTAAAGCACGATATGTGGCTGTGGCAGAATCACCATTTTTGTAGTAGGTTTTTACAATTTTAATGGTTTGTGCGATAGTTAAGCGATCCATTTTCGCAGAAGTTGTTTTAACAGCTCAGTTTGACAGATGTCGAATTCTAGCCCTATACTTTTGAAACCGCGAAATGGATAACCCTTTATAATAAAATATAATATTTTATTATATTATTATTTTAAAAAATAAGAATGGACGAAGGTTTCATTTTTTTTATCAATGGTGATTGGAATCGTAATTGCAGTATAATTGGAGTACATTGAACTAATTACAACAAGAAGGATGTGGTCGCAATAAATACTGCCATAGCGTTCAAGAAATTGAAACAGCTTGATCCTGAACAATATTGCATCGCAATTCGCATGAAATCCAGTCGTTGATTATTAAGCCTTACAAAATTGTAAAAGCATTCCAAACGGTCAGCATTTCTGGCGGAGTGCAGGCTGCTCCTTACAATTGCAATAGCTTTTAACAACAAATACTTATTGTATTTTTATTTCATTATCACATTTAATTTCATTTCTATCATTTTTCCATAATTTCGATTTACTATCATTACTATCATTTTGATTAATGGCCTAGACAGACGGCAGATTAATTCCGGATTACCGGCACACTTAATCCGAATAAAATAATAACCTGACAGACGGCAGTATTGCGGATTAACTAAACGGCTGATTGCTGTTTTATTAGGTCTGATCACTTACATTACTATCACTATCAGTTTCTGTCAGCTGTCACTCTCGATATGAGAAAATCTACAAGAAGTACGTGAACTGAAAACTATCAGAAACTTGTAAATTAATATTCACTGTTCGTAATTGACAGCTGGATTTATTTGTTCGCCAACGCTTTTCATGTTGAAAACTATTAACAATTGTTGAAAGTTTTTTGTTAGCAAGCACACCTAATATTTTGTAAAATGGATCGAGAAAAATTCACAATAGACAATCTTCAGCAGTGTTGCCATAGCAAATTGCCCTAATCCTCTTTTATTTTGAGAATTAACTCATAGAGTTTATGCAGATTAGCTGCAGTTAATGCCCGAGTTAATTCGAATTAACTTGGTAATTCGGAATTAGGCTGCCGTCTGTCTAGGCTATAACAGAGTCATCGTATTAGTATTTGTGCATACAAATGGCAGTTGTCATTTTACGAGTGAAAGTAGAAAAAGTTCAACATTTATGCGTTTAAATACTTTTAAGCGCTTGCCTATGGAGTTCAACCCATAAGATAGCGTGTTTTCTACTCCGCTGTCAAATGCACGCATACGCCTACGCCTGCATTGGAGTTCCACTTTTTGTACAAGAGGAAAAACAAGATTGCACTTCCTTTAAATGTAACGAAATCCATTTCAGAAAACTTAATTATAAAGATGTATACCACAGACAACCTAGAACTGAATCTCTTTTAAAATACTTATACATACCAATGCAATTGCTCAATACATATGCACGCCGTCTTGAACAAAAGACGTACCATGATTTATTCCCGCCAAAAATGTTCACCTCTGTATTTCACACAACAAAAACCCATTTCAGGTGGTGCTAATTAAATGACAACAAGCAATAACTAGATGTGGTTTTATCTATTTAAATTTTACACTGAAATGGATTGTGCACTTTGCGTAAAAAAAGACAAAAACGAGTGAAAAAAAGAAATTGAGAGCAAACGAAAAAAGCAATAAAAATAAAATAAAAACATAAATATTAATAATGCTGTGGTTGCGAGACCATTTTTTATTGCTGGAAAGGAAAAATTGTTGCTGATTACAATAGAAAACTCGAAATAAACACTTATTATAGGATCCAATTTTTTTGGTTGCTGAAGATTGTAGCCATTTAAACAGTTGAGTGGTAACGAGGGTTTGCCAGTAACATCGTGATTGCTATAGCGAACAACAACCAGAACTGACTGTCGAGTAAATGTTTATTTTGGAGATCATTTCTTATATTGTATTTCTAACAACAACAACAAATATATTGTTGGAGCAATCAAAAACTGCAATCATCTATTCAAACTACCAACATGAGACTAAACAGATGAAGTAAAAACACCATTTATATTGTTTTGCACCATAATTTTACAGAGCGGTACGATAAAAATTTTTGTTTTGATTATATTTCATAGCAATTTATTTAAAATGCTGTTTTTCTATTTTTTAGATAAAAGAAAAAATGCCGACATTTAGAAAGTGTGCCTTAGGATGCGATGGACATCAGCGCATGTTTATTCTACCAAGCGCGGAGCAGCATCCAGAAAGCTATGTTTATATATGTACATGTGCAGAAAGAGTATAATTGTTCGAATATCTGAGTTATATGAATATCTCAGAACGGCAAGTGCATGATTTAGACCACTTTCATAATTATAGGCACATATATATGCATGCAATTTCAGTACTTGTATTTTTGCATTTATTTCTATTTTGTTGAAATTATATTATTTTTTTCTCTTTTCCACCTCAGATATCTTCGTTGAACCACTGTAAATAGGACCAGGAAGAAAAAATGTGTTCAAACACCAAGGTATTTAAGCAATTTTACACCCCGCAAAGTTAAACTGATTAAAGAAATTGGCATTTCTGTAATATCTATAATATAAATAGATTAATACATTTCTCTGTAGTTAAATAAATAAATATGCACACTTATCGAAATCCAAGTATACAAAAATAAACACTTCAACGGAATGTCAAATGTATGATGAAATGAATTTAATGATGCACATGGTTGTGTTTCTAACTAAAATTTTAATAATATTTTGCACATACGAACTTATTTACTTGTAAAAATAGTAAATGCCAAATAATATATTTCCTAAGTATATATACATAAATTTTGCAGAAATTTTAATATGAATGCAACAATGCAGCGAAATCCATTACCATTAATAGTGTATTTCGATTTTCACAGGTAGAAAAATAAGCTCATTATAGTACTAGTAAATGTACTGATTTTTCATAATTATAGAGTTTTAGTGAAATATAACCAATATTTAAGTGATAAAGTAACACATCTATATTATTTACAATGGATATAAATACAAGTTTTGCTCATTCAGTATATTGGCACCTGTTGCGTTTATAAATTAACAACTTGACTTTACTTTAATAATAATTCGAGTCGAGCCCTCTCTCGAAGAACGAAAACTACACTCTACAAGTCTATCATCATGCCTGTCCTAACATATGGCGCTGAATCCTGGACAATTTCCACCTCGGATGAGCGAATGCTTGGGGTTTTCGAGAGAAAAGTCCTACGCAGGATCTTTGGACCTATTTGCGTTGGTGGCGAGTACCGAATAAGGTACAACCATGAGCTGTACGAGCTGTATGCCGATATTGACATAGTAAAGTGCATCAAAATCCAGCGGCTGCGCTGGCTAGGTCATGTCGAGCGAATGGAAGAACACGCTCCAGATAAGAAGATATTATATTCGGAACCCACTGGAGGACGACGCAGAAGAGGAAGACCAAACCTCAGGTGGAAAGACCAAGTACTGGAGAACCTGACGGCGCTTGGAATTTCTAACTGGCGCCAGCTAGCGAAGAACAGAGATGGCTGGCGAAGCATGTTATTTTCGGCCTAAATCGATATTCGGTTGTTATGGCCACATAAGTAAGTAAGTAAGTAATTCTATATATATTTATACCTATATATGAATGTATATAAATATGTATATTCAAATATAAACGCAGAATTATGTGAAGGTCTTTCTTATTCCGAAGTTTACAAACAATTAACTTTGCATGATAGCGATCAAAGAATATTGTAACGAGTATCGATAGTTGGTTACTCATCACTATTCTGACTGACACTATTGGCAGCATCGAAACGAATGTCAACAAAAAGAAATAAGCGATAACCAGAACAAGCCAACGAGAAAGGAAGAGAAGAATCTCGATAAAAGAAGATTCTGTGGTGTTGCCAACAGAGACAACAATTGACAATCAATTTGATCCCGAACGTAATTGGCAAAACATCGATATAGAGGCAAAAGTTGCAAGTACATTTAAGTGTTATTGTAAATAGTTGATTGTAAGCAGAGCTGATTGTACATAGAGATTAGTAAATAAATTGTTGCTGTATATAGTTGTATAAAATAAGTGTTGCAGTTATTATTAACAGAATCCAGTGATCGAACAAGGTAATTCAAATAGAATTAAACGCTCACAGAATAAAAACGTAACAATATCAACTTAAAAATAACTGTAGAATCGGATGTTATGAGGTATTTACTTAAACATATCTACTGTACTTTTCACAGGTATATTTAGTACATACATTTTTTCATATATTATTATAATGAGCATCAGTCATCTCGAACGACCGTTAAAAATAGTATACAAAGAAAGCAAATAAGAGAGTATAAGCTCAAGTAAGAGAGTGCAATATAAGTATATAAGAAATATGCAGTGGCGGGAAACAATAAAGCAACAATTATTATTAATTATTACTGTTCACATCAACAGTGACTCTAATATCGAACAGCACCACTGATGAAATCAGTACGTGTCATTCTTTCGAAGTGTAAACCATATATTGTTTTTTAGTTCGGACCACATTAACTTTGGTGCTTACAAAACCACATTCGCCAGAAGCTTTGATTGTTTGTTTGCATCTTAATAAGAGTGCAGCGAAAATTCATCGCATGTTATATAAGGCTTATGGAGGACATGCCTCATCAAGTTTAACTTGTGCATTTTGGTTTAAACGGTGATTATGATAGAAACGATAAAGAGCGTGAAGACTCTGAGTTGGAGGCATATTGGACGAAGTTTCATGTCAAACTAAAAGGGAGCTTGCTGAATCTTTGTGAGTGACTCAACAAGCTATTTCATTACATCTAAGGAACGTGGGTGATGATGAGTAAAATCGGAAGAGGTTGGTGTATTATGAGCTCCTAAAACTGGGTGAAACCATTAATGGGAAAGCTAACACTAAAACCCATCAAACAAACGACCAAACATGAGCCATTCATTTTTCATCATGACAATGCTAAATATGTACAAAATATGCTCTTACATACATTCATTTTTAAAACAATTCTTAAATATTCTTTACGTTTATTCATTTTGCAATTATACTCACAATTCATAGAGAACATTCAAAAGAACGTAAGTAGACGACGTCTCCAATTGCATTCGATCGATGCAAGCCGCTGCTCTCAGCAAACAGTTCACGAACATATTCATCTAGAGAGTAATCAATGTATACCAGATGAATGACGGAATGCTATCATTATAGCGTAATGAGATATTCATTATAAAAAATACAGCTTGCAAGTAATATGACTTAATAAATGTCTTCTCGTATTTAAGAAAAATAACATAACGCGGTGTATTATTAATTTATATATACCTATTTATATACACTTATAAAGTTGTAGTATTTACGAGTATTACAGATGTACCTACAAATCATTACCATTGGTACATTAAGTCGTCGTGTGTGCGACATTAACTTCGCGTTTTTATCCTTATACATTGTTTGGTGCCTCCTCTGAGGAACACTGACCACCTTATATTTATTGATGTCCTTTTTGATTAATGGCTTCATTGAAATCACGTACCTCGGCTTCATGCTTCAATTGTGCGCCTGGGAAAAGAAATCCAGGAGTTAGATTTCGAAGCAGATCAGGTGGAGTGTGAGGTTTTACGCAGCCGAGTAAAAGGAAGCTGGGGTCACCGCACATGACGAGTTGCGTGCTTCAACAGAAAAGTTACAACGACGTATGGCTCGCTGAGATATAGTTCAAGCAAAGATTTCGAAAGTCATCCAAGTAGCTGACATGCGTTTGGATGCGGTATCAATTCCCTGATTTGCGGAAAGCCTACGAGTTGGTTGGCGTTTAAGGATCTATTCGAAACAATGGTTCACAACCGATTAGGCTTGGATCCAAAATATAAACTGAGCAAGCTTCGCCAATGAGTAGACCAAGAGGGTGTTCCAATTATTAGTGGATTGCATAGTGGTGGCTATGAGGAACTGTGGTCGGAATTAAAACGCCCCTACGACAATCACCGTTTATTCGCTGATACACATGTACAGAGCTTACTTAGTCTACCAGATAACCCAGCAGAGAATCGATCGCGCTGCGAATCGTAGTTGATTGCGTGGGCAAATCATTACGTGCACTTTCCGTAATGGAAGTTTTAGGGCAATACTGGGATGCAATTGCAGTCCCCTACTTCTGCCGAAGCTACCTACAGCGACACAAAACGAATGGGGTATGAGTCTTGTAGCCGTCCACTTACCGAAGCTAGAAGACTTATCAAACTTTATTGATCTGTCCGTTAGCAATCGCTGTCACGGCGTTTAGCCTCTCGCGCAGTTAAGGCGCATGTTGCCTTCGTCAAGTCACCACCATCTATAGGTACAACGCACAACTTGCTCCTCTGCCGCGGTGTAGGCACAACGCACATGGCTAGTCAAAGGAACATAGGTACAACACCGCAGCGTCCGAAATAGTAACTAGTCCTACATCGTCATCTGCTTCATACGCTGTGGTGCCCTCTAACTCAGTAGAGCCACGAGTGTATCCACGTAACCAATGGGAGATAGATGAGGTACAGTCATACATTGTCCAAGGTGACATTGTCCATTTTACTTGCGACGGCTAGAGTGCTGCCGTGATAAAAAGCTACATGAATGCATGGGCCACTAACCTCTCAGTGGACTCATGTGAACTTATTTTCATGAACACGGTACAGCCCACCGAAGCTGGTCGCTTTCGAATACAAATACCATTTCGTTCAGACGCGCTAGCATTAGGTGATTCATATCAAGCCGCACATCGTCAGTTTTCCCACCTTGAGCCAAGGTTAGACGGCGACCATGAGCTTCGCAAGAAGTACATAACGTTTATGCAGGAGTACTTAGCTCTTTGTCATATGAATGCAGTCGACGATGACTTTTGACTCAACACAATGTTATTACATTCCCCATCATGCGGTAACGGGAAGATACGGGTGGGATTGAACGCATCCTACATCCCTACCACAGGGGTGGGGTTTTTATGAACGACATAGATTTTCCAGTCCCACAACTTCAAGATAATCTGATCTACATTTCACATCGGTTCCGTCGTTATCAGATCCCATTAACGGCGGACGTCAATGGTTGAGATTAACCTACTGTATCATAAATGGCAACACATCTTGTGGCGAGAATCTCCAATGGAAGCACTATGAATCTTTGAGTTTGCAACAGTTATGTATGGTATTACAAATGGTGAATTCAATGCTGTCCAATTGTTGCGAAAATGCAGTGTGGATAGCTATTAAATTGTTGGCAAAGTCAGCCGTGTAATGGGCTCGAGAAATAGTATCCTCGTTGGTTTTATTTGACGACTACTTGGGTAGTTTCGATTCACCTGATAAAGTTATTCACCGTGGTCATGATGTCGATGCGATCCTTAGGCAAGGTAAGTTCGTTCTTGGCAAAAAGAACTCGAACTGTGTTTGAATACTAGCAGCTATCACCGACCCAGAGGAGTCAACCACTGAAATTGAATTGTGTGACTCTGACGCTAAGGTTTTAAGCTTGCATTGTAATCCCATATGCGACGAATTATTCTTTAAGGTGGGAATTTCAAATCCTTATACATCACCAACAAAGCGTAGTGTCTTGAATGACGTAGCTAAGTTGTACGACCCTATAGCTATGTTGGCGAGAGTTGTTGTCTTGGCGAAAATATGCATTCACACGCTGTGAAAGCAGACCTCAACTGGAATACTCCGCTACCTATAAAGCTTCGAGAAGAGTGGCTTACATTTCACAACGGTCTTCGTGAATTGGCACTAATCCATGCCACTCCGCCTCTGTAACGCTTCAAGGGTTCTGTGATGCCAGCTTAAAGGTCTATGCTGCAATTATTTGCGTAAATAACATTGCACAAATTGATTCCCGAATGGCTCTTGTTACCGCCAACTAAAGTGACGCCAGTGAAAGAAAATACAATTCCCCGATCGGAGCTTTGTGCGGCTCGCTTGCTTGTAGTAAATCTATGCCATGTTCGCCATGCGCTACGCTTAGATCACGTACCTTACACACTCTGGAGTGATTCCTCTGTAGTACAGCATTGGATTCGCAAGTCGCCATTGTCGTAAAAACAGTTCGTAGCTAATAGTGTTGCATTTATATGTACAAGCCTACATAGATGTCAAAATTTGGTGCCACATTCGCTCCGAGTTTAATCCGGCTGATTGTGCGAGTCGGGTGGCTATGCCTGCAGCTCTTCAACGTTATCCATTTTGGTGGTCATATACGCCAATAAGGCGATGTAGCAGTACCAGAGTTGACTGAGGATGGCGCTAATCCTGTGGCTCATACTGTAAAATGCCATATTCAACGTACATTAGTCGCTATTCGCGCTGATCATCAACTGCAAATATAAATATATCAACATCAAATATAAAAGGCTTAAATTTCAGGAGTGGGGTCAAGAGCTTGTTTTGGTGGCAGAGCACCTAATTTGAATTTTAAGAATACATTTTTTGCTGTTTTATCGAAAAACCAAATTGAGTCTGAGGAATTACTTTGCTGTTTTATTGTGGATTGTTTGAGTGTGACGAATGATTTTGCTGTTTTGTTGAAAAGGAGAATTGCTGTTTTATTGAAAGTTGTTGCATGAAATCATGGCTAACTTGATGAATAGAGAAGAAATGATGGCAGAGTTAGTGAATATGAATGTAGACGTTCCAGAAAGGATGCCATTGTTAGCATTAAGAGAATTCTATGAACGTGAGTATGGTGAACGAAATAATAATAATGCCAATAACGAAGAAAATGTTGATTTAAGAAACCAACTCGAAAATGATAATTTGAATGAAGATGATGCATTTCATGAAGTCGATTAAACTGGTGATGGAATAAGAGAAAATGCAGTGCCAGTACGACGGCAAAACGCAAAATGCTAAATGGGACGACTAAAAAAAATTGTTGGAGATGACCACTGTTAACAATTATGATAAAATGAAGTTGCTGTTAATCAAGATGTTTCACCATTGTTTGTCAAGAAGAAATTTATAACCAGTTGGCATCTCGTGTTTTGAATAAGAAGGCTGAAACCTAGAAAAGTTATGTGATTGAAATACAATTAATAGCCTCACAAGGACGTGTTGAAGATGTTGAATTAATCGATTACATCATATATGGATTACGATTAAGTGAATCAGTTTATCTACGTTCAGCAAAAACTATGGATGATTTAGAAGATTTATTGGATCGATTTGAAACACGATTCAGGCTAAAGAATTCAGTTGCTGAAAACAATCTGTCAAAGCCAAATTCAAGTTCTGCTGGGGTCCCTACTGGAAAAAAGGCATCAACATCTACTGGTGTGATTAAATTCTACAATTGTTCCAAAACTGGTCAAAACTGGTCCAAAACGTCCAACGGGTTCTTGCTTTAAATGTTGGAAAATGGGTCATTGTTCCAAAAATTGTCCAAATCCAAGAAAAACATTTGCTGAAGTTGCTGCTAAACCAAGTGACTGCAAATGTTGAACCAAATTTCGAAGTCTATAATGAAGAACAACTTAGAGATGATGTGACTGATGGAATAGATGCTGTGAATTTGGTAAGCGTTAATTTTGATTTGCTTAAAATTAGTTATTTGAAAAATTTTCGTGTCTATTTGACACGGGTAGCCCGGCTAGTTTCATTTCGAGATCTGATTTGCCAAACGGAGTTGAATGCAGACCCTCTAGTATTATGGTTTGGGGGGCGCTAAATTGGAATTTCATGGAGAAATTCATTGTTTTATTAAATTTAATAATATATTTGATAAAGTTAATTTCCTTGTTTTGCCTGACCACACCATGATCTTGTCATTAATTTTAGGAAGAGATTTTTCGAAAGAATTTAACATCCATTTGGTACAAATAAAAAATAAAAGTAAAGTAAATAAACTAACATTTAATAATTTGGGAAATGAAAGTAGAAATAAGGGCCATAAAACAACTAAATTTGTTTATACTAAAAATAAATTGATAAAAAAAAAATTTCTATGGAAGATCAAACTACTCTGAGTTTGACCAAATTTAATTCGATTAATAGTCTAAATTTTTTACGTTATGAGAATAAAGAAAAAAATCTGATTTAGGTTTGTCTTCTGAGATATGCGATCCAAATAATTTACCTGAAATGTTTAATATTGAAATCGTTGAGTATGATGCATTAGATATCTATCCAAAGCTAAATAAAGATTATGCAAAGAAACTTGAGACAATAATTTCTAAATCATATTTACGTCTAAAGAATATAACTCGTATTCAAACCGAGTATAAAATGGAAATACACCTTACGAATGATTTACCTTTTCATTGTTCTCCAAGACGTCTGTCTTATTATGAACGATTGGAGTTGAGTGATATGGTTGATAAGCTACTGTGTGAAGGAACCTAGGACCTAGTAATTCGCCTTATGCTTCACAAATTGTTTTGGTACAAAAGAAAAATGGTCAGACGAGATTATGTATTAATTACTTACTTACTTACTTATCTGGCCATAACAACCGAATATCGATTTAGGCCGAAAATAACATGCTTCCCAGCCATCTCTGTTCTTCGCTAGCTGGCGCCGGTTAGAAATTCCAAGTGCCGTCAGGTTCTCCAGTACTTGGTCTTTCCACCTGAGGTTTGGTCTTCCTCTTCTGCGTCGACCTCCCGCGGGTTTCGAATATAACACCTTCTTAGCTGGAGCGTGTTCTTCCATTCGCTCGACATGACCTAGCCAGCGCAGCCGCTGGATTTTGATGCGCTTTACTATGTCAATATCGGCATACAGCTCGTACAGCTCATGGTTGTACCTTATTCGGTACTCGCCACCAACGCAAATAGGTCCAAAGATCTTGCGTAGGACTTTTCTCTCGAAAACCCCAAGCATTCGCTCATCCGAGGTGGAAATTGTCCAGGCTTCAGCGCCATATGTTAGGACAGGCATGATGAGAGACTTGTAGAGTTTAGTTTTCGTTCTTCGAGAGAGGGCTCGACTTCTCAATTGCTTATTCAGCCCAAAGTAACACCTGTTAGCAAGAGTTATCCTACGCATGATCTCCAAGCTGACGTCATTACTGCTGTTAATGCTGGTTCCAAGATAGACAAAGTCCCTTACTACTTCAAAAGCGTAGTTGTCAACAGTGACGTGCTGTCCAAGACGCCGGGACTCTTTGTTTGTTGACACTAGATACTTCGTCTTGCCCTGGTTCACCGTGAGACCCATCCGACGCGACTCTCTTTCCAACTCTGAGAATGCTGCACTGACCGCTCGCGTGTTCATGCCGATTATGTCAATATCGTCGGCATACGCTAACAGCATGACACTTTTGTTGAAGATAGTGCCATTATGTCGTAGATCAGCAGCTCGTATTATTTTCTCCATAAAAAGATTGAAGAAGTCGTACGATAACGAATCACTTTGTCTGAAACCCCGTTCGGTATTAAACGGTGCGGAGAGGTCCTTCCCAATTTTCACTGCACAACGGGAGTTATGCAGTGTCATTCTACAAAGTCGAATGAGCTTTGCAGGAATACCGAACTCAGACATTGTTGCGTAGAGGTAATCCCTTACCGGACTGTCGAAAGCGGCTTTATAATCAACAAATAGGTGGTGTGTGTCGATCTGTTTTTCTTGGGTCTTCTCCAGGACTTGGCGCTGTGTGAAAATCTGGACGATGGTGGATTTACCAGGTCTGAAGCCACACTGATACGGTCCAATCAGGTTCCTGAGCATAGGCTTCAACCTTTCACACAGTACGCTCGATAGAACCTTGTATGCGATACTCAGGAGACTTATTCCACGGTAGTTGGAGCAAATTGTGGGGTCTCCTTTTTTATGTACAGGACAGAGAACACTGAGCCTCCAATCATCAGGCATGCTTTCATCCGGCCATATTCTGCTTATGAGCTGGTGCATGCAGGCGAGCAGCTCATCGCCTCCGGTCTTAAACATCTCGGTAGGCAGTCCATCAGCACCTGCAGCTTTGTTGTTCTTCAGCCTTAAAATCGCCGTTTCAACCTCGTCATAGTCGGGTGGTGGAACATCAACACCATCATCTGTAATCGGGGTTATCGGGCAATCTTCTCCACTGGCGGAATTGTTCGTAGCATCGCCATTCAGTAACGTGGAGAAGTGTTCCCTCCATAGGCTCAGTACACTCTGGACATCCGTAACCAGATTCCCATTTCCATCACGACAAGAAGAGGCTCCGGGATTTAAACTTCCACTCATGCGCTTGATCTTTTCAAAGAATTTTGGAGTCTCATTCTTGTCGGTACACATCTCTATCTCCTCACACTCGCGTCTTTCCAACTCCCTCTTCTTGCGCCTGAAAAGACGTCTCTCTGCACTCCTTTTCTCTCTATACCGCTCCTTAACAGCTCGCGTTGCGCCTGCACGCAGGGTTTTTCTGTAGGTGGCGTCTTTCTCTGCGGTAGCGTCGCGACACTCCTGATCATACCACTCATTCCTCAGAGGCCGGTAGTAACCGATTACCTCCTCGGCAGCAGTAGTCATGGAGTGGGATATATGTGTCCACCGTGCGCATGTATCATCAAGTGGAGGAGTGTTCTGCATAAGCAGATCCGATAGTCGAGTGGAAAATGCATCTGCTGTCTCTGGTGATCGCAGCTTACTGACGTCGAGCTTTCTCTGTGTGGGACTTCTCTTGTTATTTGCCACACATAGGCGTGTGCGCACCTTAGCTGCAACAAGGTAGTGATCCGAGTCGATGTTGGCACTACGGATCGATTTCACGTCCATCACACTGGAAGCATGCCTTCCGTCAATCACCACATGATCAATTTGGTTTCTTGTACGTTGATCTGGAGACAGCCATGTCGCTTTGTGGATGTCGAGTTGCTGGAATCTGGTACCACCAATTACCATGTTTCGTGCTGCGGCGAAGTCGATCAGCCTCATTCCGTTATCGGAGGTGTTCTGGTGGAGGCTGAATTTTCCGACAGTTGGACCAAAGGTACCTTCCTTGCCCACCCTGGCATTAAAGTCGCCAAGCACGATTTTGATATCGTGGCGGGGGCAACATTCATAAGCTTCTTCGAGGCGCTGAAAGAAGCTCTCCTTGGTCACATTGTCCTTCTCATCCGTCGGAGCGTGTGCACATATAAGGCTGATGTTAAAGAATTTTGCCTTCATGCGGATTGTGGCTAGTCGTTCGTTCACAGGCGTGAAATGTGAGACCTGATGTCTTAGTCTCTTGCTGACCATAAATCCGCATCCTAATTCGTGCCTTTCAGCATTGCAACTGTAGTAGATGTCACAGGACGCTCTTTTGGAGCAGCCCTGTCCTGTCCATCGCATTTCCTGGAGAGCGGTGATGTCAGCTCTGTATTTTTCGAGGACATCAACCAGCTGGATAGAGACATTCCAGGTGCATATCCGTAAATAGTTGTCCTTTTTTCGTTTGCGGGGGTCATCAACAAAAGCGGTAGTCCTTATCCGAGGCATATTTGTTTTTTTCATTGGGGGTTTTTTTTATGTGGCGGGTCCCAAACCCAACGCACAACCTCTAACCGAGGAGATTTTCGCCACTCACTTCAGCCGCCTCCCAGCGGGTGCCAGGAAGACGTTGCCCGGTGGTCGCCACATGGAGGGCCCCCATTAATAATAATGAAAGCGCAATCACAGAGTAAGCAGAGCAAGCTATATGACTACCCCTCATTAACAAATAAAGGTATCATCACATAGCGCTCAGATCAAACTACATGACAGCCAGTGAGTTGACTTGCGATGAGTTCAACAAGGATTGCGTTAGCCCCACCCGGTTGAGGCAGTTAGACACGTTACCTTGCGAAAACACCACCAGACCACCATGTATTAATTACAAGGCATTAAATCGAATAACACTTCGAGATAATTTTCCATTGCCATTGATTGACGATTGCATAAATTATTTGTTGAATAAGAAGATTTTCACTATTTGAAATCTGAAAAGTGGCTTCCATCAGATTAATATAGAAGAAATTTCGATAAAATATACTTCGTTTGTCACACCAGATGGACAATTTGAATATTTGAAGGTACCTTTTGGATTGAAAAATGCTCCGCCTGTCTTCCAGAGATTTATAAATATGATTTTCCGTGATTTAATTGCCACTGGTAAAATAATAGTTTACAATGGATGACATTTTAATTGCTTCTCTCGATTTTGATTCCCATAGGGAAATTCTAAAGGAAGTACTTCGAATTATTTCACTTTACGGACTGAAATTGAACTTGGGTAAATATAGATTTGGATTTAGTAAAATTGAATACCTTGGATATAATGTCACTGCTTCTGGAATTTTTCCAAGTGATTCTCACATAAAGAAAATCGTTGATTATCCTATGCCCAAAGTCAAAAACAATTACATTCATGCATTGGTTTATTTTCATACTTCCGCCGTTTTGTGCAATCTTTTTCAAGATTTTCCAAACCACTATTAAATTTACTAAGGAAAAATGTTGCCTTTAATTTGTCAAACGAATGTGAGAAAGCTTTTGAAGAACTTCGTTCTCAATTCATATCGGCACCAATATTGGCAATTTATGATCCCAAATCTGAAACAGAATTGCATTGCGATGAAACTTTTAATGGATTTGGTGCAGTTCTTCTGCAAAAACAATCTGATGTTGTGTACTATTTTTTACAACACTTTCTAAATACCTAACGGCTAGACTTAAGGATGTAACAAAATTTGCACCTGAACCTAAGCTCATAAATATCCTTCTAGACTATAACACTGGTTAGCTGAAAAAAAAAGGGTTAATTATACTTGCACTTTTAGGTCTTCACTTTATTCCTGGTACTTTTGACTTTTAGTTATAATTACTTTACACCTTTATACTAATACACTTTTACACTAATACTGGAGGGCCTCGTAAGGATCGTAGAATTTTACAATTGCTTACACGCTAACACTTCACGCCATAGAACAAGACTCACAACTGAAAAGGCGACTGCCTTCAGTAAGCTGGCAGCTTATATACTATTTTTGAAGTAAAACTTCTTAGGTGGCGGTCCCGCAAATCGAGTGTGAAATTTTTAAAGCTTTTTTCGTTACAAGAGTAGGAAGGAATATATAGCTTAAAGAAAGGGAGAATGGAAAAGAAATCAACATATGCACAGCGATAGCAATAGATAATGATTCAATAGTTCATGGCAATAGATAGTGTGTGTGTATTGAGAGAGAGTCAGACACATACAGAAAATATTATTTTATTCGTGTTATTACATGCTTGTATCTACATGGGAGACACATTCAATACAGTGTGCCAGGAGTTCAAAAATAAAAATCTAGATCGGCCAAATAATAACGCTAAATAAGCTTTATTTTTTTTTTTATTATTACAAACATTAAATCAAGAGCTTTCGTTTTAAAAACTAAATAACAATTTCAAGAGGACAGCGGCAAACTATTTCAACATTCTACAAACACAGCCTATTGCCAAAAAATTCAAAATTATATTATTCCATAGTTGACTATATTTCACATGTAACCATTTCCTCTTCAATATATAATATAATAAGCTTTACTTTTTTTATTATTACAAACATTAAATCAAGCGCTTTCGTTTTAACAACTAAATAACAAGTGAATTTAGAAAAGGACAGCGGCAAACTATTTCAACATTCTGCAAAAACGCCCTATTGCCGAAAAATTCAAAATTATATTATTCCATAGTGGACTCCATAGTGGACTCACATGTAACCATTTCCTCTTCAATATATCACGAGAGTCTTACATCCTTATGAGCTGGGCTGCATTCCAGTGTTAAAAGGTACTGTGGCCGTGTCGAATGCGCAATAAGATCAAAGTTTGGTTGCAATTTTCAATCTCGGATCTTTTGTCAGTAAGCCAATATACTCGAACTTCTTCCTTGTATATCCTGTAATAGAAACAAATATTCCACGCAACACAGCTGACTATAAGAGAATGATAATGCCAGCAAATATGTTGGACCAAATGTGATGCTGCTAGATGATAATGCCCATAAAAATAGTTTCTTCGCTTTGTAACACAGCGTTGCACTGAATTTATGCAATAACTTGTATTTTATTTGTGGAGGATTGTCCTTAAAAAAAGCTAGTTTGAAAATAAGAAAGGGCTAGAAAAAAGCCACGAAACTAAACAAAAATGCTAAACTGGCAACACAGATAATAACGATTAATGCGCATATTATACGAAAGCACACGGACTACAGAATATTAAGGCAGCTATCATATTTTACCTCTAATAGGTTCTCAGTGAATTTGACAGAGTATGACGTCACAACATTTCCAAGAGTTGAATTATTCATTCATTATTCCGCATTGTTTATATAATTAATAATTATATTATATATTATAATATAATTAACAAAGTAAGACAATCCGAGAGAGGAATTTTCATGCTCTCATTTTGAAATAAGTGTATAGAAGAAAATCAAAAGACAACTTTGTGAAATCTCTCAAAGTGAAAAATTCGAAAATATTTTGTTACAAAAACACTCTGGTTGTATATAAAGGTCAAACATCTCACATGCAATTGTTTATTATATCTTTTCGATTATTTTTAATTTGTTTTAATTACATCAACTTGTAAATATATTTTTTAATGTTACATTCATTGAAATAATCAAAAATTAGGTTAAAGCCCAGTGTTTTTCTTTAAAAAATTTTTTAAAAACTCATCATTTTGTACTCAACCAGAGGGTTAATAATTTTGACATATTTTGACACATAGTAATTTTGACACTACCTAAATATGCTTTGGCATATACTGTAAATGACATGAGAACAAATTTTGTGATTGCCTGACTAGGTTAATTATACTATATATTTTTTTTCTTTTCAATTTGTTTGCCATTTTGTCATTTTCTCTCCCAGCTGAAGTATCGTGAAGTCACATATAGAACAATCTTTTATGATGGTCGCAATCCTCTTTTCTGTTATTGTTGGTACAAGCACAAATGGTTGCTGTTTGATTATGTGGCGCATGATAGTGTTTTTGCTTCTGTCTTAGGTCGCATTTAGACACAAAAATATTTGCACGAAAACATTTTCAATTAACTTTTGATGTTTCGTTCGTGTTTACACGGCAAAAATGTTTCTCGGCGACTCCTTTGTATGTCTGACCTAATATTTGACATTACGAATAGTGTTTGGACTATAAAACAATTTTTAGAAGTAAATGAAATTGGGGTAGATTCTAAAATTTAGTGGTAGATATTAATTCAGTAAAAGATTATGATATTTATGAAGTCGCTTTTTGTTATTCATTAAAAGGTGTAATGTTACACATTTATTACTAATGTATAAACAAAAATATTAATTTCACGTTTCATTGTTACACATGTTAAAACATTTAAAAATTCGCTTATCAAAATTAAATCACAATTGTATGTACTTACATTAAAAGATAAATTTTTAGGAACATATTTATGTACCTACATAGTTAACTTAAACTATAAATTTATAGTAGCATTTAAAATACAGAGATCAATCATTTCATAAAAAAACTAAATCGCATACTTATATGTACTAATCTATATATAGCAAGTTAAAGTTATGGGAACAAAATGCCAGTCAATAATTTTAAAATTCTTGTGGTGGCTCAAATATTTTACTACTTTCACATATTTGTTTTATTAAAATGTGATTAGCACATTAATAATAGATAATGCATTTAAAAAAGAAAAAAAAAAAAAAATATATATATATATATATATATGTATATATATATATATATATATATATATATATATATATATATATATATATATATATATAAAATGGCCAAAAATTATAAAATATGGTAAGTTTCAAGCTTACTGTATTAGTTGCGGTAAAATGAAAAAAGTGGTCTATTTACCACAATTGCAGAATAGTCCGAACACTGGGTTCTGATGATAAGGACAAAGCGTGTCTGATATACCTGAAACAAAAACTTCTCTCTCATCCCCGTGTGTTCTTTGCTCACAAACAAAATGCATTTCTTGCAAATGTTCTATGTCTAAAACAGGACCAATATATATAAATTGAAGTGGGTGATCTGAAACTTTATACAAACTCTCCAGGTTTGGGTATCCTTAAACCATTTACGAAATATTTGCTAGGTGAATTCATACAATAATAATAGTGATTTGGGTTTTGTAAGAAGTTTTACTTCTATCACGTGTACGCTGTTACACGCGCAAATTTTGTTTGTTTTGTATTCAACCTAGCTAACCTATTGCCTATTTATCATATTCCTTCAGATAAATCCTAACGTGTTCTTACTATACTGTATTTACTGTATATTTTGAACCCTCTAGTTGTAATTTTCCTTATGATATTGTATAATTTTTGGATGCATCCTCTATACTTATATATTCTTTATTAAGGTCTTAATGATATCCCGCCCAGTACGCATGAGTATCCACACATCGAATTACAATTCAACGCGATGAATTGCAACAGATGTCTTTATACGCATGAACACTGCGCCTACCTCTCTTTTTCATTTGGTTTTCCAGCGTTGATGCTATACTGTATTCACAGTCTAGTACTTTCTAGTGTGAACTGGTGCATTGTCTTGATGAAAGAACACTTTCTTTTTCGCCAAATGCGACATTTTTTCTTTAATTTCATCACTTAAACGCTGCAACAAATTAGCATTATACTCGCCATTGATTATTTTTCCTTTTTGAAGATAATCAATAAAAATTATCCCACGTTTCTCCCCTTTCAGTCCACTGGTTTGACTGCTACTTTGTCTCAGGTGTGAAGTTGTGTACTCATGTCTCATCAATAGTTACGAATCGACGCAAAAACTCGGATTTAATACTGTGAAACATCGCCAAACACTCTATAGAAACATCTTATCGACATTGTTTTTGTTCTATTGTGAGCAAACGCGGCACCCATATTGCACACAGCTTTTTCATCTCCAAATTTTCGGTTAATATACGATATACACTTTTTGAAATGCCTGTAATTTCACCGAGCTCACGCACCTTCAGCCGGCGATCGTCCAATACCATTTGCCACCTCAATTGGTCGACCACTACGGTGTTCGTCTTGGCAGCTCGTGCGACCTCGATTAAACTCTGTCACCCAATATTTTACGGTCGTAAACGACGAAGCAGACTCCCCCAGAGTAGAATCTAGTTCGGCTTCAATATTCATTGGAATGAGACCTTTCAATTGACAGTATTGAATTACATAACGGTGACCAATTTTTTCCATGTCTACAATTCACTTTTTTTTTGGAGCCATCGAAAGTTAACGACAGCTTCAGATGGCCAAACAAAAAAATTCTAAACAACGTGGCCTCATTGACCTCATTGATTTTGCAATCACTACAGGGTTAAAGAATGTACTCCCGCGTGCATTCATCTTTGGAGCTATCTTCCGAGCATTCTCCCACGGTAAAAACCCCTATCTCTGAAAACTCTCATCAGAAAAATGGAAGAAGTTATCTTGACTATTAGCAAAAGGACTAGCTCGAGTGTAAAATGTATATCAGCTCATATCTCAATATTAATATTTCTCTCAAATCAGAACAGGAAATAAGCTTAGATATTTCCGAAGCAGTAGCCACACCCTGCATTAAGCCATCAACCCGGCTAGAAAGTACCCCCGAAGGTGTTCTAGAGCTCCTCTCTGAAAAAAGATCTATAAGGCGTGAATGGCAAAAGTATAGATCCCATCTCTAAAATAGAAGCTGAACGATTGCATCAAAAAACTTCATAGTCTTTTAAAAGAGAAAGAAATCTCTGAATTTTATGAATATGTTGAGACTTTCTGTCTCCTCAAAGGTAATTGGGCAAGAAGTGATGCAGAAAGGGGAATTGCTTTTGACAATCACCTACTGCAAGTGTTTACCCAAACGTTGCTAGCCTCAATACTCCGTTGCCATCATTCCACCCACACTGCAGCATTAATGGAACATAGATTTCGAAAAAAGAGCTTATAAACACTATCAAAGGACTCAACCCTAAAAAATCTCAAAGACGTGATTTGATTACAGGACAAATGATCCAACAGCTCCCCGGAACAGCTGAAATGCATCTCATGCATATATTAAATGCAATAATACACACCGGCTGTTTTGCGCATTAGAAACGCAATTAACCACAAAATCATCATATCTGAGCGTCAATTTGGTTTCCGAGAGAAGAACAGCACTATCGAGCAAATCCACCACTTTGAAAATACAATACAAGACACATACGAAAGAAAGCTTAGGCGTATGATAAGGTCTGGCATGAAGGACTTGTGTACAAATTAAGGAATATGTTGCCTTCCAACTTCATGTTACTGGAATGCTACCTTTCAGGTCGGCAATTTGATTCACCTCAATCGAATACCCCATTAACACTGGAGTACCACAAGACACCGTATTGGGTCCCCTGCTCTATACGTTATAGACTCATCATATGCCAACCAACGTCAATACAGTCACCTACACTTTTGCAGATGATGCAGCCATATTGTTCTTTCATCCAGACCCGATTTTGGTATTATAGGCAATATATAATATATACTACCAATATACTCATTATTTGTCTTTAGACTTTGACTTTTTAAGAATCTATCTCTTGACGTCTATTATAGTTTTAAAAACCATTTTTACGATATTTAGTTAAGTTTTATTCTTTATTATAAATGTGGTGGTTTAAGTTTTATCCGATTTTTGCATGTGAAATGTAATTGTCTTTTTGTCAGTAGTGTTAAAATTTGTCTCCTTTTTAATAGGTTTTATCACATTTTAGCAAGTGAGATATAATTTTTTTTTATCAGGTGTTTTAAAATTAGTTCCCTTTTTAATAGGTTTTATCCAATTTAGGCATATGAAATATACATTTTCTTTTTATCAGCAGTTTTAAAATTAGTCTCATTTAGCTTAATGTCCTTCTGTACATGATTTTGTAGGATTCCAGTTCGCCTGTTCTGACTGTTCCTCCAATTTTTAATTAATCCTCAAATAATATGTGCTACTAAAAAACCATTTATTGTGGTACACCTTCGCAGAGATACCCTCTTCATTTCACCTACCTAAATCTGGCTAGTAATGCTTTGAGTCCGATTATCTTCACCGATTCACTGCTCAACGGAAAAGGAAGTAGTATTATCTTTTGACTGAACAACATACCTCAAATGGCGCACTTTTCTTACTTCACTACTATGTCCTAAATTAATCAGTTCCAATATTTTATTAATTTTTTCCAGAATTATTTTTATTATTATATATATTATTGATTATTATTATTAACATTATTTATTGTTATTTATTATAGAACTTAATCTAAAACTACAAAAACTATATTCTATTCATTCGAAGTAGTAACAGTCTGTAAAATGCTCTTTTATAACCAAGTTGGTCGACAAAATCCTTCACTGAACCCTTCATGAGGGTGTCGACTGGAAATAGGTGCCACATGTTCTGGTTGTCAGAAGGCAGCTAGCTAAGATGGGAGTGCGTTGTTATGTATGTGATACTCCTTAATAGTACAGCATCTGGCAGCGCATTCTCATCATGGTCGGGGGTAAGGGGCTGGACCAAGGTGTTATGCGACCCGTGCCGAGGATTTGCCTGGCTGGGGCCCTTTTATCAAAAAGCCCAGATGCAAGATCAGGCAGACTTCGTCCTCATTCAGGAGCCTTGGGTGAATGGAGGTCGGGTTTTGCGGTTTGAGAACACCTTCCTTTAAATTATACGTTGCGAACTGTGCAGGTAAAATCAAGGCATGTATAATAGCTAAAGCACACCTTAATATTTGCTTGATCCATATTTACAGCAACGAAGGCGTGACATAGGTCAGCTGGGAGACGGACAAGAATAGATATCTGCTTGCCACGTTTCATTTTTCCTACGAGGACCCAGAGTAATTACCATCGCAACTGGTAATACAGCTTGTAGTGGACTTCGAGATGTGGGCTCATTCTTGGTGGTGACGCAAACTCAAATCATATTGTTTGCGATAGCCCGGACATCAACGAAAGAGGTGAGTTGCTTTATAATTACACTATTAGTAATAAGCTGTTATTGTGCAATAGAGGCACTGATCTCACTTTTATAACGCCCAATCGACAAGAGTTTTTAGATATTACACTGGTCTCCGACTTTTTAGTCGATAAGATTGTAATAGACTAAAAATAAGCCTGATACAAACTTTTCCATATCTACCTACGAACACTCCATAAATCATTATAATATTCAACATACCAACAATAAACAAACCAGAGCAAATATAGAAAAGTTCAATTGATTTTTCTTCTTTTCTTTATTATCGTCATATAATAATATTAGAATATGTATACACACATACACTTACTCGTGTAGTCAGTCGCTATGACGACAGAGAAAGAAGAACCAATCAAATGAATTTTCACTGAACGCAAAATGTAGCATCATAGGAAATTTACACTACATAATTCCTAAATGCTTTATACATGAATACGTACTAAAGGTGTATGACTTGCCAACATACGGCATGATAAAAAGGTAAAAAAAAATCAATCGATGCTTGATAGAGTAAGTCGTAACCCCACATTCTATTTGAAACGGTCTTGCTGATTTATTTGAATCGACCCGATCGAGTAGCTTGCTACCCTGGCAGTAATTCGCTCGGCGGCTATAAGTGGTTCTTGCTTTAAGCGAGACTGTCTGTACTCGATCGAGCCATCAGCTCTGCCCGGGGTCATTTCGATCAACCGCATATACCACGAGCAACCATCCGCCACCCCGTTGGTTGTTGCTATATATTGCTTCTAGGTGTGAGGCTAGGGTGCTGGATACAGGAGAGGCCTGTATCAGGCTACCCAACACAACTATCAGTCGCTTGGAGACTTCTGCTGAGGCGGATCTACCAGACGACTGATTGATTAGGTCAATTCTATAAATCCTCATTGTATAAATAGGTTAGGAAAGGTAAGGAATTCCATTTAGGCGTAGAGTAAGAAATTGAATTTGTATTGAAAAATTGTGAAAAGAAAGAAAGAAAGGAAAATAAAGAAAAATACAATAAAGTAGTAGTAGTTACATTAGTACCGAGCCGAACACTCTTCTAGTGTCGGTGAATTGATTAACAATAGGCAGTCGTTCGGAATTCGGACCTCCTCCTACAACAAGAGTTTTTACGCTGCCCTCTTGTTTGACCCTGGCTGACTGAATAATACCCCAGATGGGACACAGGCACGCCAGTTATGTCCAAGACAAACCCCTATTCAACTACTATTCTTTTATTTTTCATTACACCTAGCATTTTTGCCATTTCAACTGTGGAATACTGTTTCATGAAAACCTTGAAATAGTTTCCCACACTAAAATTAACGGAATTGGATATCTCAATTCATTTACATTGTATTTGGGACTCTAAGTTATACTATACTATTTCTTGAAATAGTTTCTCACACTAAATTTGCAGAATTGTATATCATCAATTTTGACTTCGACTTGACTTGACTTTTTTAGATCGAAAACATTGAAAATGTTTTCTACATCAAAGTTTCAGAATTGCATTTTGGCAATCATATTCAGGCGAATAGGTATTCTAACTGCATCTTTAGATGTTTATACTTTTTTCGTTGTTCCTCTTTACCTTTATTTTCTGCTCTTGAATTGGGGAACGATATAGATTAAGAATATTAGCATAATTTAGTCTTAAGATTCGCAGTGACTTAAACGGTCATAATAAAATTAAATTGTTAAAATAAAATATTCAAATTTTTTATTCCCTTGGCCCAAGCCCAAGTAAAACCGTAAGTGGCGCAGTCGTGAAAATTAATTTCCGAACCAATAAATAACGGAAACTAAAACTATTACAACATTTGTGAAATATAAACAAAAACAAATAAAAATAATATATAAAATAAAATATTTATAAATAAAAAATAAAAGTTATTTAAGAAAAATTGTGCTAAATAAATGAATAGGAAAAACTTATTCGATAAAAACCGTCAGTTTGATAAGGACGAAATGACAGCTGCACGAAAAATCGCAGAGCTAGAGGCTAGAGGCCCAATTCGCCAACAAGAGCAAAAAACAGAATAGCAAAATCAGCAGTTAGTGGTAGCAACAACAATTAATACAGCAGCAAACAAACGAACAGTTGCAGCTACAACAACAAATACAAGCGCAACAATCCCAACAATGGCAGCCTATCTATCTTAGTGACGACAAAATTTTAAATTATTTTCGTCAACTCAGGCCGTTTGGAGGAAGGAAAGACGACAACCTCCTTTCATTTATATCTGGAGCAGAAAAGGCATTTTCCTTATGTGCAAACAACCAGGACATAAAGGAATTTGGAACCCACATTATCGTAAATGAAAAACTAAACGGCGAGGCAGCAAGATGCGTCCAACAATTAGGAAACAACAGCAATTGGGACACCATAAAGCGCCGGCTTAAGCAGAAGTACCAGCCACAGGGATCCTATGCTCAGGTCTACAACGAATGCAGAGAAATTAAGGTTAGCAACTTAAGGGAACCTTTTGAACATTTTTTTTACGCTACTTATAAGATAAAGGAAATATTCGAGTTTGACGAGACAAAACCAAATATTTACTCACCACAGAATGTTGACAGATACCTTAAAAATATACTATTAGAGAAAATTGATGGCAGCTTTAGAACCCATCTAAATGAGAAAGATTCCATAGTGGAAATCTTTAATAATTATTCAAAATATAAACTCTTAGAGGATAAAAGAGCTAACTCATTTATTCAGAGGAAGGTAAGCTCTCAAAAGCATAATAGATATGACAGTAATAAATACGACTTTAGACAGGACATAGCACCTAGTTACGGTAACAACAATCGTTTTAACGCAGAACAAAGTCAACAAAAACATACTAACAACACTTTGTCTACCAATTTTAGACAAAATAACAGTGGCCAACATCAATCACGCCAAAATCAGTTTCCTACAGCTATACAAAATCGTAGACAACATAATTCTGCTCAGACCAGAAATTCATATATGAGTGTTGAGACACAAAATACTCGAAATGGTCAAAATTCGGCAGCAATGGAGGTAGGAAATTTACAAGAGGAAGTACATTTTTTCCGAACGCCTCCTCCTGCAAATTGCCCATTATAACGCTAACAATTGGCAACAGGGAACTTCAATGCCTAATAGATACAGGATCTGACACAAGCATAATAAAATCAGATATCCTCGAAAAATGCTTTATTAAGAAGAACTACCAAACCTTCTTTATTATAAAACAATAAATGGCGTAAATCAAGTGACACACATTGTAACCACTCCTATACCTAGAGAATTTAACGTCTCAGGTACCTACTCATGGAAGGTAATTGATTTTAATAGTAAAAATTAAAAAATAAAAATAATAGACCAAAATTTTCTCATCTCTCTTAAACCTAAGATTAAAATAAGATTTTGAACATTTTAGGAAATAACATACAATTCTGAACTTCTAGCCCCATACTATGCCAAAAAATTTGTGCACTTGAATATAGCGACATGCAAAAATTGAATTTACACCATTTAAATTCAGAGGAGAGCCAATTAATAAATAAATTGTTAGCAGATTTTAAAGGATTATTTTTCAAAGAAGGAGATATTCTATCGGCAACGAACGAAATTAAACACGAAATAATAACTTCAACAGACCGCCCTGTATATTGTAAAATTTACAGATACCCACAAATACACGAAACAGAAATTCAAAAACAAATAAAGGAAATGCTAGAACAGAATATAATTAAAGAAAACAATTCACCTTATAATAGCCCTGTTAAGGATGTTTAGAGTCGATGATACCGAGTGGAATAAAAATTAATTAATTAATTAAATAAACTTTAATGATAAACCAACGACTTCCGTTCTCCAGCGCAAGTAGTAAAAAAGGTAAGAACACGAGAAGTAAGTGGCGTTCGTAAAACACCGAAAACTTCACGCGATATGTTGCTTCAATCGCTAATTTCGTCCAGTATCTGCGACGAAATCTGTTGACGTTTGCCGCCCACCGTAAGTGTCTCGATCGTTGTCCAATGGCAGCACTACCAGCTTTGATATAGCACGCTTTAGAACTGATGT
This sequence comes from Megamerina dolium, assembly GCA_963854835.1. Lineage (NCBI taxonomy): Eukaryota > Metazoa > Arthropoda > Insecta > Diptera > Megamerinidae > Megamerina > Megamerina dolium. Next base: position 55,850,085 of record OY978530.1, read on the forward strand.
AGTCGTGCGTATGGTGGCGACTCGAACATTGTCATCGTTGCCCGGGTGCACTTCCACGACACGTCCTAGCTGCCATAGGGTAGGGGGAGCACGCTCATCGCGCAGCAATACCAGATCTTTAATTTTTAGGTTAATCTTACTTTGACGCCATTTCCGCCGCACTTGTAGTTCTCGCAGATCCATCTCTTCCAAAAGTCTTGTTGCATTTGTTGCAGTTGCTTCCATCGTTTGAGCCGATTCGTATGGATATCAAGCAAATTCGGTTCAGGTATAGCAGTGAGTGGTCCGCCCACCAAGAAGTGGCCAGAGGTAAGCGCAATTAGGTCGTTTGGGTCATCCGTCAACGCAGACAGGGGCCTGAAATTAAGTACGGCTTCTACTTGCTTGAGAACGGTGTAGAACTCTTCACATGAAGGTGTTGCACTACCGATGGTTCGTTTTAGGTGGTGCCTCATGCTTTTAATGCCGGCCTCCCATATGCCACCAAAATTTGGAGACCCTGGTGGTATGAAGTGCCACGAGACACCATGACTCGTTGCACTATAAATATCGGAGCTATATCTCCGCTGAGCGAAGAACCGTCGAAGTGCCGCGAGAAATGTTTCAGTGCTCATGTCGCTGACTAATTCTAGGTGAATCGCTCGAGTACTGAAGCACACAAAAAGCGCAACGTATCCCTTGTAAGTGTGATGACCTCTACCTTTCGAGGTGAGAATTAAATAGGGTCCTCCATAGTCCAATCCACAGTGACTGAATACCCTCGAAGCGTTGCATCGATGGGATGGGAGGCTACCCATGATTTGAGTTGCTGCTCTACTACGATATCTCACACACCTAATATAGCGGTGAATAAATTGTTTGACCGATGATCGACTGTCAATTATCCAGTATCGTCTTCTCAATAAACTAAGTGTGCCTTGCACACCACCATGCATTGTGCTCTCATGTGCTTGAGCGAATAATAGCGTACATAAATGATCTTGCTTCTGTAGGATGACTGGAAATTGTTCATACTTTGGCATGGCAGCATTTTTCAATCGACCATTTAAACGGATTATATCGTTTTCGTCCAAAATAGGATTAAGTTTCAGTAGCTTACTCTTCGAGTTTAATGGCTTGCTGCAACGAAGACAAGAAATCTCATTAGCAAAGTGGTTTTTCTGAACATACCTGATCCAGAATTGTAATGCTGTAGCTCTTTCCATCGCTGTGACCTATGGAGTCTCATCATGAGCTCGACGAAATCTTGCTGCAATGAATCGTCTACACCATAAGGTAACTGCTGGCAACATATTAATATTCGAGTATTTTGTAAGCATATCCGCAGCGAATGAGGTCGTCATCTTCGAGAGAATTATGGATAGTTTTTTTTTTCTAATAAGCTTTTTTATTGAATCTTTCTAAAATACTTAGAAACTAACAATAAGTATTCAAATCTTACAAACTAACTAAAATTATGTGATATTCCTTACGTTCCATCACAATTTGTTGAGTCGCGAGGTATAGCAATATCACAGCATATTCAGTGTGTCTGTCTAGCAAGGGGATTCGGATGACTGTGTAATTTTTGAATGTAGCTTCTGCAAAACATTGCAACTTCCTCAGAAATTGTGGGTACATTTAAATCTCGATGGATGTTAACGTTCCTCATATACCAAGGCGCGTTTACAATAATTCGCAGACACTTGGATTGTATTCGCTGCAATTTTTCGATATTTGAGGGAGATGCGGTGCCCCAAAACTGAATACCATAAGTCCAAATTGGCTTCAGGATTGCTTTATATAATAGCACTTTGTATTCGAGATTCAACTTTGATCTTTTGTGTAACAGCCACCATAACTGATTCATTTCAAGCTTGATCTGAGTTTTCTTTGCCTCTATGTGATTTTTCCATGTCAGCCTTCTGTCGAGGTGAATACCCAAGTACTTTGTTGAGGAACATTGTGGAACTGATTGGCCATTAATATTAAGTGGGGGACATGTATCTAGCCTTAGCGTGAAGGTTACATGTACGCTCTTTGATTCATTGACTTTTCTACGCCATTTTGCTAGCCAGATTTCGAGAGAATCGATATGAGTCTGCAGGAGTTTAGTAGCTTCTATGGGGTTAGAGCGAGAGCACAATATTGCCGTATCATCTGCAAAGGTCGATATAAATGTATAGTTATTGCTGGGCATATCTATAGTGTATAAGAGATACAGTAAGGGGCCCAAAACGCTTCCTTGAGGAACGCCAGCGTGAATATCCAATGGATTTGTTGAGTAATCCTTGTGATGTACGAGAAATTGCCTTTTCGTGAGGTAGCTACTAAGCAATGAGGAGACATTTGCAGGCAGTAATAGTTTGAGTTTGTAAATAAGGCCATCGTGCCATACTTTATCGAAAGCTTGAGTGATATCAAGAAAGACAGCTGAGCAATACTTTTTTTCTTCAAAAGTGTTCCTTATCAGAGTTACAATGCGGTGGACTTGTTCTATTGTGTCGCGCTGTTTTCTAAATCCAAACTGATGTTGAGGAATCAGTCGGTTGAGATTAATAAATAGAGTTATATTCATGACAAGTAGCTTTTCGAATACTTTAGAGAGTAGAGGCAGGAGGCTGATAGGTCTGTACGATGCAACTTTTGTAGGGTTTTTTCCTGGTTTTGCTATCATAATAATTTTTGAAGTTTTCCAGCTTTTGGGATAGTATTTAATACGAAGGATAGCATTGAAAATGTGCATGAGATGAATTACTAAAGCCGGAGGTAGCTCTTTTATCATTTTACCGGTAATTTTATCTGGACCAGGTGATTTTTTTGGGTTTAAATCTTTATAAATTGCTTTGAATATGTCCTTTTTTTAATTTTGAGCGTTATTGAGCAAGGTTGAGAAGTTAATTTTGGTAATAAGGACTGTGAAGAGGGTGGATTGGGTGTAAACACACTTTTTAGGTGGTTTGCAAAAGCCAAACCCTTCTCACAGTTGCTTCTAGCCCAATTACCGTCACTCAAACGGATGGGGGAATCAGTGAGAATTGGCCGATTTGAGTTTTTTGCTGATTCAAGAATGGCAAGAATTCAGATTCGGTGATCTGAATTCTTGCCATTGCCTTCGAAATCTTCTTTTCTGTCTTACTAGCAATTCAATGTCGGCTGGTGTGTATGGGCTCTAGTTTGATTGCTTGCATGCCTGTGTGCAGGTGGATGAGCTGAGAGCTAATGAGAGCAGCTGGTTGAATTTTTCGAGTGCTGAGTCTACATCGTGTCCATTTCTTAATACAGTACTCAGAGGAAGATGGGAATTTATATATTTCTTGAATTTTAACCAGTCTATTTTCTTTCTAACGCAATTGCCTTGTGGGCTTGGTGATTTTATAGATATTACCGTGGGTGAGTGGTCAGATGATAGATCATAATTACACTCTGTGGAGATATTTTCCATCTGCAAACCTTTGGCGACTCCAAAGTCTATGTGATCGGGTATTTTCCTCTTGTCCGTCGGCCAATATGTCGGTTGACCATTTGAAATAACATCGTAGCCGTGGTTAGTGATGATTGAACATAGTCTTCTGCCTTTTGGAGTTATTAAGCGGGAGCCCCAGTGAGTGTGTTTGGCGTTGAAATCGCCAGCAACCAAGAATTTGCTATCAAGAGTTGAGAAAAATTCTTTATATTGCTGTTCGGTAATACTGTATATTGGGGGACAGTATATCGCAGATATTACTAGCTTAGAGATGTATTATTCCAGACATATAGATGTTGCTTGCAAGTAGACGCTACTGAAATCTTCGAGATCATGATGTTTTATTCTGCTTTTTATCAATATGGCAGTTCCTCCGCGTGCCTTACCATGCGGATGATTTGTGGTGTACAGTTTGTAATATGGCATTTGGTAGCAATTTTTGTCAGTGAAATGGGTCTCAGATATCATCATTATGTCGATCTGGCTGGATTCAAGGAATTGAATTAGCTCCAAACGGTGCTGGCTTAAGCCGTTGGCGTTCCAGTGGCATATCTTGAGACAACTCATGGTCTGGATAGCAATGTTTATGTTAACATCGATTGATTTTCATATCATCATTTCCTGCATCATTGTTTGCATTGAGTTCATGAATTGGTTCATATTCTAAATTAATGTTTGAAGCAAATGTTCAAGGGTACTTGGCTGTTGGGTGGGCAGTGAGTGTTTCTGCTCATTATTTACATTGCTTTGTTGGTGTGGGTTTTGTTTTAACACACTAGCGTATGAATTGGTTTGATTCTTGTTTGGGATTGCAGAGAAGAATTGTGTTGCATCAATATTTTGTCTCTTACTTGAGTTGGCTATCTGAGTTTGCTCAACTGGTTTTAGAGGTTGATTGCTAGCGGAGAAATTTAGCTTTAGGGTTGTATATACTGGGCAACCTCTATAATTTGCGGTGTGATTACCTCCACAATTGCTGCATTTTTGCATGCTAGCATCGCCTTTAGATTTTGGGCATATGTTTGATTTATGGAGATCTCCACAAATGTCTTAGTATGTCCATATTCTTGGCAGTTGCTGCACTGAGGAGGTCCAGTTCTCTTATGGGGTTCTTCGATTGTGATTTTGCGATGCAATAAATATCGAATTTTATATATGGGGTGTACTTCACCTTTTTTTAGGGGTTTTGTTTCAGACTGAATCTCAATACGATATAACGGTTGAGGTATATTGCTCTTGTTGAGAATGTTGAATACTGTTTTGGCTTGAAACCCTTCTTCCTGAAGGGTAAGTTTGATTTCGTTAATATCAACGTTGGGTTCGACGCCTTTGAGTACAACGATTAAGCCCTTACTACTTTTTAGCTGATATGTGTAGTAATTCTTTTTTACAGCATCAAATTCCGCGATTACTTTGCGATAACGAGTTTCGCTGTAGATTTGCACTTTCGTTTCCTCAATTTGGCCTTTGCGAATAGGAACAACGTGGAAATTCTTTGGTCCTCTAAGACTTGTAATTACAAGAATTCTAGAAATCAACTTATCTGAGTTGCGTTCTCTTAAGAAAATGGGTGGGGGTTTGAAATTTTTCTTGGAGATAATATTTTCGTCACTTTCATCACCTGAAAGCAGAGCGTATCTATTTTCCGAACTAATAGGGGCAGTGTTCTGCTTTTGAATTTTTGTTGAATTCATTTGTTTTGAATTTTGTGGACTTCTTTTTCGCTTTACTACAGTAATGTAGCGATCAATTCCAGTTTGAACAGCAACTGGTTCTTTATTAGTCATCGCACTAGTTGCTTTTACTACTGGGTCATGCACTTCAGTAGAAAGGCCGTTATTTGTTTGCTTTGATGTTGTAGCTGTTGGTGTTACAGCAGGAGAAGCTCATTGTACACTCCACGGTATAGAGGGAGATAGTATATCACGAGAGAACAAATTATTTTTTTTGTCTGTATTTGTTGTTGTTGCAAATAATATGAATATGAGGAATATGTGCAGGCAAAAGATTTGCACTGTTACTTTCACTTGTGCAGTGTGCATCAACAGTTTTCTTTGATAATGCACTTATCGGGAGGGTTTGCGCGGGTGATTGCAAATTATGGTTTACACACACATTAACAGACGATTGCCGTTGCAGGAGAGGAGAGCGCTGAACACTAATATTGCAAGCAAAATGTTTGCAAACTATATTATTGTAACGAGTATCGATAGTTGGTTACTCATCACTATTGTGACTGACACTATTGGCAGCATCGAAACGAATGTCAACAAAAAGAAATAAACGATAACCAAAACAATCTCGATAAAGGAAGATTCTGGGGTGTTGCCAACAGAGTATAAATAGAGCCAGTGTTGAGAAGTGAGAATCAATCGAATTCCGACCGTGACTGCGCAAACATCTATACAGAGGCAAAAGTTGCTAGTACATTAAAGTGTTATTGTAAATAGTTGATATAAACAGAGGTCATTGTAAATAGAGTTTATTAAATAAATTGTTGCTGTATATAGTTGTATAAAAGAAGTGTTGCAGTTATTATTAACAGAATCCAGTGATCGAACAAGGTATTTCAAATAGAATTAAACGCTCACAGAATAAAAACGTAACAATTGATGTCAGAAGTGGGATGGTGAAAATTGACCAACTAAAAGTGGACCAGCTTAAAAAGCTGTTGGTAGAGATGAATCTATCGTCATCAGGTGCAAAGGCGGAACTGCTGGTGAGGCTGAGGCAAGCTATGGAGGCTAAGGGAATTAATGTAGAAGAATATGAGTTCTTTAAGGAAGCCGATATACATGCAGTCGTGCACGCTGAGGAAGAGAGCAAATTACAACAACAGCAGCAGCAACTGCAAGGAATTAATGCGAAGCTTCAAGAAAATGCGTCTCGAAAAGAAAACGCTATGGGAGAATTCCAGAAAACTATTGACTACAAGTTTCAAGAACATTCGGCTCGCCAAGTGGGCGTTATTAGTGAATTGCGTATGGAAATTCAAGAACATTTGGCTCGCCAAGAACACGTCATCGAAAATCTACAAAAAGGAATTGAACTTAGATTTCAGGAAATTTCCGGAGCTATTAATGACAAAGTCACAGAGCTGAAAGAACACGTGGATGAGTTGGATGATAAGCTGAAGGAACATGTGGACGACTGGGAAGATAAGTTCGAGAAATTACAGCACGAACTCAATCAACTAAAAATAAATGGTACAAGTACAATCAAATTAAAGCCACCAACATTTGACGGAAGCACGCCATTCAATATCTTCAAGCTTCAATTCGAGACAACAGCTTCGAAAAATCAATGGGATGACAGCGACAAGACTGCTGCTTTAATAGTCGCATTAAAAGGTAATGCTTCCGAGGTGTTACAGATGGTTCCAGAGAAAGATCGTGGTAGCTATCAGTCACTGATGGACACACTCCAGCGGAAATATGGAAATGAATACAAGAGTCAGTTACATCGAGTGGAGTTAAGATCGCGAGTGCAACGGAGTAATTTGCTTCTGACATTCATAGATGGCATACGTGATGGAGAGACAAAGCGTGCCCTAGTCATGTCACCCAGGAATACATATGCCGAAACAGTCAGTAGTGCTTTGACATATGAAGCCGCCAGTTTAATGTGTCGACCAGTGCCACGTGTACGCCAACTAGAGGCAGAAACAGCAGCTCTGGTTGAAGCAGTGTGTCAGGCAGTTAAGTCAGTAGTGAAGCCTGAAGGAAGAACAACAGGTCGACGCAATATCAAATTTACTGTTAAGTGCTTTATTTGCGACAAACCAGGACACATGGCGCGTGACTGCCGTCTACGACGAAAGCGATCAAGATCGAATTCACCAGAAAGACAAAAGAAGGAGAATAAGGTGGATAGCGATCGCGGGGCGTGAACTGACTCCAACAGTGGGTTGCCCCATCACATTTCACAACTACAGCGTGTGCCAAGCAGCTTGACTATTGATAGAAAATTGGACAATATAGAATTCATGTTAACCCTGGACACTGGTGCATCACATTCTATAATCAAGAGCGATTTGGTAAAGAGGTTTGAGCCTTTAATGGGAATAAAATTGCGTACAGCAACGGTGAGTATGCACAAATTCTGGGTAAGATAAAGAAACGAGTATCTATTGGAAATTACACGTGGGAACATGAATTCATTGTGGCTGACATCATCGATGACGTAATAATTGGTGTTGATTTTATGATTGACAACGGATTTACGTTAGATTTAAATCAACGGATACTGCGCTATGCAAATGTCGAATTACCATTGAACATCGGTTACAAGCGTAGTGGGAACATCAAACGAGTACTGGCATGTCAACGCCAAGAGGTTCCAGCAAAATCAGAAGCGGTGATTTGGGCACAGATAAATGTGGATGATGGGACAGGCAAGTTGTGGTTAGTGGAAGCAGACAAAGAAATACAAAATAAAAACTTCATACTTGGCAGAACGTTAGTAGAAGCTAAAGAAAATGGAATAGTACCGGTGCGAATATTAAATCCAACTAATACATCTACAGTTGTGAAGAAAGGAATGGTGATTGGTCATTGCCAGGAAGTTACTGCCGTAGTAGACTGCGAAAAGGGTTCGTCGATAAAAAGTGGAAGATCAGCAACTATCAGAGCGGAAATAAAAGCACAGATGGAAGAATGGGCAGGTGTGCTTACAAAACAGCAAAAAGAAAAGGCTTTACAACTATTGGAGAAGTACAGTTCAATCTTTTCTTCAAATGGAAAAACTGGAGGACGAACAACCATCGTGAAGCATCACATTGACACCGGTGATTCTAGACCAATTGTGCTGGTAAAGAAGAAAGATGGAAGTACTCGATTCTGTGTGGATTACAGAAAGCTGAATGATATTACGAAAAAAAAACAGCTATCCACTGCCAAGCATCGATGACACTCTGGATACACTATCTGGTGCGAAGTGGTTCTCAACTCTTGATTTGCAAAATGGTTACTGGCAAGTGGAACTTGGTAAGGAGGACAAAGAGAAAACAGCTTTCAGTATTGGCGATGGTCTATGGCAATTTACAGTCATGCCATTTGGTTTATGCAATGCGCCAGCTACTTTCGAACGTTTGATGGAGCGTGTACTCAGAGGACTACACTGGAAAACGTGCTTGGTGTACCTCGATGACATTATCGTGATGGGAAAAGATTTTAACGACCACCTGGAAAAGTTGAAAGAAGTATTTGAGCGTATACAATCAGCAGGACTTAAACTGAATATGAAAAAGTGTTCACTCTTCAGGCAAGAAGTTAAATATCTTGGTCATAAAGTAACAACAGAAGAGGTACATACCGACGAGGAGAAAGTAGCAGCAGTACAAGAATGGCCTATTCCGTCGAATCTTCACGAGTTAAGAAGCTTTCTAGGCTTATGCACCTACTATAGACGATTTGTTCCTGGATTTGCAAACATCGCCAGCAGTCTGCATGAGTTGACAAGAAAGAACAAACCATTTGTGTGGGGCGAGGATCAACAGAAAGCATTCGAACAGCTGAAAGAAAAACTCTGTTCAGCACCAATATTAGCGTATCCAGTACCTGGTCAAAAGTTTGTGTTGGACACAGATGCGAGTGGCTATGGAATAGCTGGTGTGCACTCTCAGATCATAGATGGGCAAGAAAAAGTAATAGCATATTATAGTAAAATCCTATCGAAGCCAGAAAGAAACTACTGTGTCACTCGAAGAGAGTTGCTCGCAATACTGGAATGTGTAAAGTATTTCCATAAATACTTGTACGGTCAGTCATTTCATCTACGAACTGACCACGCAGCGCTAAGGTGGTTATTACAATTTAAAAACCCAGAAGGACAATTGGCGCGCTGGATTGAAAGGCTGCAGAGTTATGATTATACCATCGAACATCGTAAAGGAGGACATCACGGCAACGCGGATGCTCTATCTCGTCGTCCTTGCAAAATGGAACGTAAACATTGTTCTCGAGTGGAAAACAAAGAGCACATTGTCGACATACGACTTCCGAATATATTCGAATATATTGCCGGAGGAGTCATGGACCACCGAACGAGTGCAAGAAGATCAGAGGAACGACCCAGATCTCGTAAAGATTATGGAATACAAGGAGCAGGGCATACGTCCAGATTGGCAAGAAATGGCTAATGAGAGTCCAATAGCAAAGGCATACTGGGCGCAGTGGCAAAGCCTGCACTTACGAGACGGATGTTTATTCCGATCATAGGAAAGTGAAGATGGAAAAATCACTAATGATCTTCTAGTGGTACCCAAGGCAAGAATAAATGAAGTGATAGCTGAGTATCACAATGCCTCCAGTGGAGGGCATTTCGGCATCACCAAAACCGTCGAGAAAATAAAGAAACGATTTTATTGGGTTGGATGTCATGACCATGTCGCTGATTGGATTCAGAAGTGTAAGCAATGTGCACTGGCCAAAGATCCCACTAAGAAAAGTCGAGGTAAGATGCACCAATACACCGTGGGTGCTCCATTTGAGCGAATTGCTATGGACATAGCTGGACCATTTCCAATAAGCAACGCAGGAAACAAGTATGTTCTGGTGGTTATAGATTACTTCAGTAAATGGCCTGAAGTATACCCCATTCCAAATCAAGAAGCTAGTACAGTTGCGGATGTATTCGTCAACCAATGGATTACTCGTTTCGGTGTACCGATGGAATTACACTCAGACCAAGGTCGAAATTTCGAATCAGTTGTATTCCAAGAGATATGCCGTATGCTGGGTATATACAAAACTCGTACAACACCTTTGCATCACAATCTGATGGCATGGTAGAACGATTTAACCGTACCTAGGAATATTTGAAAAAAGTCGTAGATAAATACCAAAGAGACTGGGATGTACATATACCAATGTTCCTCATGGCATATCGATGCGCACAACATGATACGACGGCTACTACACCGGCAATGGCAATTTTTGGAAACGAGTTAAGACTGCCAGCTGATTTAAAATTTGGAGTCGTAACACCAACGAGATCAACCGAAGGTAATTATACTAGCGAAAAGCGGGAACAGTTGGATGAAGTACATCAGTTCAACAGAGAGCGGTCGCAGATGATAAGCGATAAGATGAAGGCCAGGTATGACTTGAAAGCAAATTCAAAAGGGTTCTATGAAGGAGAGCTTGTAATGCTTCATAATCCACAACGAAAGAAAGGCCTGTCTCCTAAACTACAGACTCATTGGAAAGGACCATATGAGATTATAGCAAAGATAAATGACGTAGTGTATCATATTCAACGTGCCTGGAATAAAAGAGCAAAGTTTAAAGTAGTGCACTTGGAGCGACTTGCGCCATATCGAGGGGAAGTATAAAAACTTGTTCGGGAAGAACAAGGTTAAGAGGAGGACAGTGTAACGAGTATCGATAGTTGGTTACTCATCACTATTGTGACTGACACTATTGGCAGCATCGAAACGAATGTCAACAAAAAGAAATGAACGATAACCAGAACACGCCAACGAGAAAGGAAGAGAAGAATCTCGATAAAGGAAGATTCTGGGGTGTTGCCAACAGGGTATAAATAGAGACAGTGTTGAGAAGTGAGAAACAATTTGATCCCGAACGTGATTGCGGAAACATTGATACAGAGGCAAAAGTTGCAAGTACATTAAAGTGTTATTGTAAATAGTTGATATAAACAGAGTTGATTGTAAATAGAGTTTATTAAATAAATTGTTGCTGTATATAGTTATATAAAATAAGTGTTGCAGTTATTATTAACAGAATCCAGTGATCGAACAAGGTATTTCAAATAGAATTAAATGCTCACAGAATAAAAACGTAACATTATTAATATTATTTTTTCTTTGATTTTGTTGTTCTTTCTGCTTATCTGTATAAGCAATAAAAAACCACATAATAACTGCTCGAGTTTATTTAGCGTCTGTCTAAATCCCTTTAGACAAGCCATATGGTCAGTCCCTGAAAGAAAGAAGTAAAAATAATGAAATAGTATTTATAAAATGAATTTATGATATTTACCATTTTTACTTACCTTACCTTGCATACTTACCATATGGCAACCCAACTCTCCACATAAATTCCCCTTTTAGGTTTTTGGGTTTTCGCGGTTCGCGCTATGATCGACCGATGTTATCTTCATCTCTATTCGGTCCTTGAAGATTTTCCAGCGAGATCGTGCCATTCCGCGCCGTTTTCATTTTTTAATAAATATAAATCGTTCTTATATATTTCATCACGAGTCTAAATCGTGTTAATTATAAATAGTGCGAATTATTGTGACTTTAGTGATTTATATACGTATCCATTGTGCTTATATATAAATAAAGCTACGTACATAAATGTAAATAACGATACGTACATATATAAATGATAGCATTAACTTATTGAACATATAATACATTAAAAGTGTAGAACTATTGTACTATTATACGAAGATTATAAACCGAAGATTATACGACAGGTGGGTACCGTTCGAAAGAAAAATCTTTTCGATATTAAATTTGTTATGCATCAGCCGGGTATTGAACCACGAACTACAGATCAGAAGGCGAACACACTAACCACTGAGCTACGGCACCCAATATATTTCGCAATATATTTAATTTTATAAAGCGAAATCAATTACTTTTTTGACTCTATCTAAGGAGAGATCCAAAACACGTCTACTCTTATTGGTGACTATCACGAGTGGTGGATAAAGTACGATAGTTTCTAAATTTGATGTTGGTGCACTGACATGCTGCTCGGCCCATAGGTCTTCGTGACAATAGAGCCAAGAAGGACCATTCCACCATGTCGACAATCTCGCAAGCTGAGATGGGAGCACTCCACTAGAAGCGATGTCAGCTGGGTTAGATTTAGTTGGCACATATTTCCATGCCATGATTGCTTACTTACTGCTTGTATTGTCCAGGATTAGATCGCATCCAGTTCAATGTAGTTTTAGAGTCTGACCAGCAATGAAGTGATGGTAATTTCATAGTTTCGGTTACTCTAACCGCTACTTTTGCTGCAAGGAGGGCTGCATTCAACTCCAAGCGAGGTACGGAGATTTTTTGGAGCGGTGCTATCTTTGTCTTAGCAGTTAGAATAGATACGACAATTTTTCCTTCTCTCGTCTCCAGCCGTAAGTATGCTACGGCTGCATACGCAATAGTCGATGCATCGGAAAACACGTGTAATTGATATTTGCGTATAGACGGAAATACGCCGATCCATCTGGGTATCATGAGACAAAAAAAGACAAAAGACAAAAGACCTGGTGGATCATAGATTTTGGTCACATCTGATAATTGTTGTCGCTTAGTGATAGGGCCTGATATGGATGTTACGTTTACTCTATACGTTATACTATCTCTTTCACAAACCCAGTAGAGGCCGAGAGCTTTAGTCTCACGATCGAAATTGAGATTACAACATATATCAGGTGACCTGTCCTTAACGTGAAGGCGTTGAATGAACTCGATTGAATTAGAATTCCACTTCCGAAGGTTGAAACCTCCACGCTGTAATAACTGTTGAAGTTCATATTGGGTTTCTAATGCCGCTTCTACCGTATCCTCTCCATGCAGACAATCGTCCATGTAGAACGACTCCTTTAGTATTTTCGATGCTGTTGGCAACTCTTCCCTTTCATCTTCCGCTAATGTATGTAATACTTTAATCGTCAAATATGGTGAGCAGTTTATACCGTATGTTACGGTGAGCAACCGATATGTAACAGGGTTACTTTCCTGGTCTCGCCTCGCAATGCGTTGCATATCGGCGCTTCTTTTCTCAACAAGGATTTGGCGATAGCACTTCTCAATGTCAGCCATGAACCCAACTCGATGCATTCTCCATTTCAAGATGATCGAACTTAAATCGCTTTGAAGCTTGGGCCCAACGTGAAGGCAGTCGTTCAGTGACATTCCATTTTTGTATTTCCTCGATGCGTTAAATACAGTGCGTAACTTTGTAGTGGAACTGGTTTCCTTATATACGCCATGATGGGGAATATAGCACACTTCTTGTGGCTCCTTGTCTTCGAGCACCCGCTCCATATGACCGAGGCTGATATATTCGTCCATGAATTCTGTATACATATCGTTCATCTTTGGATCATTTAGAAGACGAGCTTGTTGATATGTAAAAAGTTTGAAAGCGTCTGTCTTTGAGAGTACGGATAAGTCGTAAGGTTGCTTGAACAGGTATGTAACTTGGTACCGACCGCGAATATCTCGACATACCGTTCGCTTAAAAAACTCTTCACAGTATATCTCATCCTCAGTCATCTTAGACGGAGATGACACGTCATCGATATCGTTGAATTTCCACATTTGCTCTACCAAGCTATTGAGTTCCGCAGTGGCCGTAGCGCAGAATGTGGTAGGTAATTGCAACGTGGTTGCACTAGATAAGCGCCCGTAAAGGACCCATCCGATATGGGTATTTCGAGCTGTAATATCACCAGTAGAGGTGCGTTTGATTTCTCCGCGTAGCAGAAGACCATATACATCGGCTCCAATAATGACATCGGTTGATCCTGGTTCGTAAAACTTTGGGTCCGAGAGAGTAAGACCTAGAAAGTCGCTGTACGGCTGTGGATCAACGCGGTTCGGGGGCATCGGGGTTCGGGTGCCCTAGACGCGGAAGAACGAGTGCCGAGCATTCGACAATAAAATTCGGTTCTGTGAGAAAACATAGTAAACATTGCACTAGAGCTTTGGAATGACCAACACTGCACCCACCAATTCCCGTTATTGGAACTGATAGACGAGTTTTGCGTAAATGAAGTTGTTGAGCTACAAATTCGCTTATGAACGTGGATTGAGACCCGTTGTCGAATAACGCACGAAGTTCTATGTATGTCCCGACGAAGACCGTACACCGATACGACCGGTGGCTAGTAAAACTGGTGTCAGTCGTGCTTCTTCTTCAATGATTTTCCCTGGAGTAAATTTTTCCTCGCGCATATGATGCACGCTGATACCGCTGACACGTGGTGTCATACTTTCGTGCAATAGCGTATGATGGTTTTGCATACATTTTTGACATGTGTATGCCGATGTACATTCACTCGAAATGTGATTAGTTTTAAGGCAATTTCTGCAAAGCTTGGCATTTGATACTAGATCTAGCTTAGCTGTTGGTGTTCTTCGTCGAAAATCTGAACAGTACATTAACGAATGCTTCCCAGTGCAACATGGACACCGAGCTACATTCGTCTGATGACTACGAATGCCTGAAGATTGTTGTTGTGTCTTGACGGTGGCATCTTTCGACTTTGGCTTGTGGATTGCAGTCACCGCCACAAGACTTTGAATGCGCCTTTCCAGAAATTTGATAAGCGCATCGTACTCAGGCATAATGGCCGGAGACTCGAGGGACATCTCCCACTCTTTCACTGTCCCAGAATCTAACCTTTCGGTGATTAGCAGACATAGCCAGTCGTCCCAATAAGAAGTTGGACGGCCTAGCTGTTTTAATGCACGCACAGCTTCGGTTACGCTGTCTACTAATTTACGTATACTAATGTCAGATTCAGAAGTCAGAGCGGGTTATTTTAAAATATTGCGTAGATATGCGTTGACTAGCCTACGTTTATTATCGTACCTTTGTTGCAACATATCCCATGCAATTTTGAAATTGCTCTCGACTACATTTAAACTGCGCAACATCGCTTCTGCTTCGCCTTGCAGGCTACTTTTGACATAATGCATTCGATGCACGTTGGACAACGAAATGTCTTGAACAACACATGTGACGAACATGTCTTTAAAGCTAAGCCACTTTTGAAACGTACCATAAAATTTAGGTAGCTCAATTTTTGGCAAAATGGATGTAGATGAACCAACATGCCCAGACAATGTGTTGTTTAATGTACCCTGAGACAGACTGTCACTGGCGGTATTAGAAAATTCATTAGTGTCGTCGTGTAGTTCACCCATCGCCTCACAATATGCTGACATAATATTAGCATATCGCTCCTCCGATAACACTCTTTTCATCGCTGTCTCATCGATGGTGTCATCTACCGTTGCGGCAATATCGTCACGGATGGTGTTACACTTTTGCCAATAGTCCATCAGTAAGTTTCTCCTGGCAATGAGGAACCCTTTCGTCTTCTTTTGCTTCGATATTTTACGTGAATTAGCCGAGAAATTTACTATAAGCTTAGATAGGGCTTCCTCCTTTGCCAATGCCATTTTCAACTTGCGCTAACAAGTGTTAATTCTTGAGCAGTCAAATTTTTCCAGAAAATTGACCGCCAATTGTCCGGTTGAACTTCGCGAATTATTTAGAAAATTAATTGCAAATGGCCGCCACATCTTCGATCGAATATATCAAAATGTTCAGATAATTAATTGCCAAGATGGCCGTCAAATGTTCGATCGAATATCTTAAAATGATCAGAGACATTAAATACATTTACTTTCATAACTAATGTTCCCCGCAAGGGATGCCAAATGTTAAGGATGTTTAGAGTCGATGATACCGAATGAAATAAAAAGCCAAATAAAATTAATTAATTAAATAAACTTTAATGATAAACCAACGACGTCCGTTCTCCAACGCAAGTAGTAAAAAGGCAAGAACACGAGAAGTAAGTGGCGTTCGTAAAACACCGAACAAAGAAATGGAATGTATGTGGACTGCACGCGATATGTTTGCATCTGACATTTTGGATGTCAGGGTTGCTTCAATCACTAACAAGCCCTTTGTGGTTAGTGCCTAAGAAAATCGACAATTCCGGCGTTCCAAAGGGACGTGTTGTTGTCGGCTACAGAAAACTCAATGAAATCACTATCAATGATAAATACCCAATTCCCAATATGGATGGAATTTTGGACAAGCTAGGCAAAGCTCAATATTTTTCTACTATTGACCTTGCTAAAGGTTTTCATCAAATCCTAATAAATGAAAGTGACATGAGAAAAACCGCTTTTTCCACCCCTAACGGTCATTATGAATTTATAAGAATGCCATTTGGACTTAAAAATGCCCCTTCGACTTTTCAACGACTTATGAATTCTGTGCTCCGTAATTACATAAATAAAATTTGTGTAGTCTATTTGGATGACATCTTGATATTTAGTACAATATGAGAAAAATATTTAAAAGGTTAAGAGAAACAGGACTTAAAGTTCAAGTCGACAAATGCAATTTTTTAAAGAAAGAAACCGAATTTTTGGGTCATGTACTTACACCTAAAGGTATAAAGCCCAACCCAAGAAAAGTTGAGGTGATTCAAAAATTGAAGTTCCCGACTACACAAAAGCAAATTAAATATTTTTTGGGAGTCACTGGTTTCTATAGGAAATTTATAAAGGATTATTCCAAAATAGCATACATATTTGAAGAAAAATACTACATTGTTGCTTTCGAGAAATTAAAGGATATTATAACAAATACTTCGATATTGAGGTACCTTAACTTCAATAAACACTTTAAACTCATTACTGACGCCAGCAATTTTGCAATTGGAGCAATTTTAACGCAAGAAGGCCATACAATTTCGTTTGCGTCACGAACATTGAACAACCATGAGCAAAATTACTCCACTATCGAAAAAGAATTATTGGCGATAGTTTGGGCGGTGAAATATTACAGACCGTACATTTATGGACAAGAGTTTGACCTGCATCATCAACCACTCAAGTAGTTGCAGCCAAAAAATTCGGGCAAAGACATAAACCCAAGATTGCAACGATGGCTAGTTCAGTTAGGTGAATACGATGCTAAAATCGATTATATTGCAGGAAAAGAAATCAAAACAGATGATTTCTTCAGCCGAATCAATTGTGAAAATTGTGAGATAAACATATTAGATTCCGACAATTTGGGAATCACCTTAAACGATATGCTAAGAATAAAAAAATTAAACGTTGGCGATCAAGAAGATCAACCAGTAGCTTCCCTGACAATGCAAACAGACCATACTCAAGAAAAAATCGCTAATGACTCAATTGAAGTTCAAACTTCATTCCCACGATCACACTCCAATTTTGAATACAATTGTGAACAGATTTAAAACCCAGTTATTTTTAGTAGAGAGAAAGGAAAAAGAATTTGAAAATATATTGGGTAATAATAGAATATATATTGAAAGAACTGATATACTCGAAAAAATTGCTGATATTGTCCGAAGACATGTGTGTAGTGGTAAAGTTGCTATTTACTCTGCTTTAAATGATACAACCTTCAATCACCTCCAGCAAAAACTTATTGAGTTATTCCCAAGAGGCTCAAGCATAAAATTCGTGAAATGCAGCCATTTTGCAAAGGACATGAAAGAAGAAGAGGCGTTAAGACAGGTAGCTCTCTTTCATAAGAGAGAATCCGGCTACTCAGGAATTGTAGCAAATTATGAAGCTCTGAAGCATAAGATATATTACCCTGACTTGAAAATTGTAATCAATAAAGTAATAAATAACTGCGATTTATGCACTGCCGCAAAATACGATAGAAATCCTATCCAACCCAAATTTAAGAATACAGAAACGCCTTCTGATACCAATGAAATTGTTCATATTGATACATATGTGAATTCTAAGCATTCATTTATAAATTTCATTGATAAATTTTCCAAGCATGTTGTGAGCTTCTATCTTGAAGATAGAAATACCCAAACAATAATTGAAAAAATCAAGCTCAAATTTAACAGAATTAATATTAAGCAATTCTGTCAAGACCAATAGCCATACTGGCAATTCTGACATAGGGAGGTTAAATAATACACTCACAGAAAAAATTCGTGTCTTAAATTTGGAGAATAAAATTCCGATAAAGCAGTAAGTAATCAAAGCCTTAGAATCGTATAACAATACCTTCCACTCAACTATAAAAGCAACACTGTTTGATGTTGTACACAAACGGTGTAAGAAGTAGAATGGAGAAGTCAAAAAACTTAGCTATTTCTAAATTGAACAAAAATAGAGAAAGTTATGAGGAGAGGCGGCAAGACGGATTTATTAAAAACTACATTAACGTGAGGCATAAAGAAAAGCCTAAATTTAGAAAATATCTATTGAAGAATGTTCATCCAATAAATATAAATAGATCTCTGAAATTTTCAGGTGATCAGCTTGTTGATGTTGCTTCTAGGAATATCGATTCCAACTGAAGGATTGTTCATGTAATTGATACAAATGAACTAAGACATATTTTAAACCAAATCGAAAACAATATATCTCTCGATTTGCATAATAAGGAAATATTAGTAAGGGAAATTAAAATAGTTAAATCTAAATTAAAATCTATTATAACAATCAAACCTAGAAAAAAAAGGGGACTGATGAATTTTGTAGGAAATGGTTATAAATGGCTATTTGGAGTAATGGAAGATGACGACCGCCAAGAAATTTTCGAAAATCTGGATGTGATTGATAAAAATAATCACAACATCATAGACACTGTTAACAAACAAATTTTTATCAATACGCATTTCAACCAGACAATCAAATTTTAAAATCAGCAATAGAAGAAGACAGGGAAATTATGAAAGATTCTTTAAAGGAAATAAAAAACAGACAGAAGAAATTATCCGACGCCTTTTATATACTGACCAGATATTTAAATTGAGCTATTTCAAGGACAAAATTAATCATATACAAGAAAGCATAGCATCAGCTAAACACCACCTTGTAAACCCAAATATACTTACATCCGAGGAAATTGATCATTTTGAGGTTGATTTTTTCAAATTAAAATTAATGAAAGTTGATGTACTTAATTATAAAGATGGTTTGCTTGTTATAGAATGAAAAAATTCCAGTTGATTATATCTCAGTTGATTTGAAAGCAATCGTACCCCTCCCTAATAAAAATTATATGGAAATTGTTGAACCAAATGGTTATGTAATTGAAATTGAAGGCAATGTATTAGATTATAAGGAAAATGTATATTTAAAAGATTTAAAAAGAAGTAAACATTGCACGGTTCTAAACAATTGTAATTATAAATATAATAACGAAACTCAAATTGAAGAACTCGAAGATGATATGATTTTTATTAAAAATGCTGTTGATCTGCAAATAATGCAAAATTGCGACAATCGTAAAATAACTGTTAACAAAAACTATCTTTTTACCTTTTATAACTGCAAGATAAAAATTAAAAACGAAATCTATCAAAACCGTCTGACAATAGTACAAGACAAATATTTCTATCCAAACAGCAACCCTTTACAAAATGATATAAAATTAGAAAAGTTCGAAAAAGTTGAAATACAAGATTTTTCTAACATTAAGGAAATTAAGGAACTAAAGTTCCATAGGAATGTATCATACGAAATAAGTATTACATTCGTGATTGCTATAATTTTTATAATTATATTCATTTTAAAAGTGAAAAGACGGTCTGCAGTAATTAACAAAACTAAAATTATAAATGTTCCTCAACCAGATGATATTAAATTAGAAAAAATTAAAAATAAATATAGGACGAAGTAAGAAAGACAATGTAATTATATAAAGTTCGTTCTCAGATTCAAGAAGGAAATATTAGCAAGGGAAACTAAAATAGATAAATCTAAATTAAAATCTATTATAACAATCAAACCTAGAAAAAAAAGGGGACTGATGAATTTTGTAGGAAATGGTTATAAATGGCTATTTGGAGTAATGGAAGATGACGACCGCCAAGAAATTTTCGAAAATCTGGATGTGATTGATAAAAATAATCACAACATCATAGACACTGTTAACAAACAAATTTTTATCAATACGCATTTCAACCAGACAATCAAATTTTAAAATCAGCAATAGAAGAAGACAGGGAAATTATGAAAGATTCTTTAAAGGAAATAAAAAACAGACAGAAGAAATTATCCGACGCCTTTTATATACTGACCAGATATTTAAATTGAGCTATTTCAAGGACAAAATTAATCATATACAAGAAAGCATAGCATCAGCTAAACACCACCTTGTAAACCCAAATATACTTACATCCGAGGAAATTGATCATTTTGAGGTTGATTTTTTCAAATTAAAATTAATGAAAGTTGATGTACTTAATTATAAAGATGGTTTGCTTGTTATAGAATGAAAAAATTCCAGTTGATTATATCTCAGTTGATTTGAAAGCAATCGTACCCCTCCCTAATAAAAATTATATGGAAATTGTTGAACCAAATGGTTATGTAATTGAAATTGAAGGCAATGTATTAGATTATAAGGAAAATGTATATTTAAAAGATTTAAAAAGAAGTAAACATTGCACGGTTCTAAACAATTGTAATTATAAATATAATAACGAAACTCAAATTGAAGAACTCGAAGATGATATGATTTTTATTAAAAATGCTGTTGATCTGCAAATAATGCAAAATTGCGACAATCGTAAAATAACTGTTAACAAAAACTATCTTTTTACCTTTTATAACTGCAAGATAAAAATTAAAAACGAAATCTATCAAAACCGTCTGACAATAGTACAAGACAAATATTTCTATCCAAACAGCAACCCTTTACAAAATGATATAAAATTAGAAAAGTTCGAAAAAGTTGAAATACAAGATTTTTCTAACATTAAGGAAATTAAGGAACTAAAGTTCCATAGGAATGTATCATACGAAATAAGTATTACATTCGTGATTGCTATAATTTTTATAATTATATTCATTTTAAAAGTGAAAAGACGGTCTGCAGTAATTAACAAAACTAAAATTATAAATGTTCCTCAACCAGATGATATTAAATTAGAAAAAATTAAAAATAAATATAGGACGAAGTAAGAAAGACAATGTAATTATATAAAGTTCGTTCTCAGATTCAAGAAGGAAATATTAGCAAGGGAAACTAAAATAGATAAATCTAAATTAAAATCTATTATACCAATCAAACGTAGAAAAAAAGGGGACTGATGAATTTTGTAGGAAATGGTTATAAATGGCTATTTGGAGTAATGGACGATGACGATCGCCAAGAAAAAAATTATGAATTAACAAAATTAATTAACAAAACTAAAATTATAAATGTGCCTCAAATAGATGATATTGAATTAGAAAAAATTAAAAATGGATATAGGACGAAGTAAGAAAGACAATGTCATTATATAAAGTTCGTTCTCAGATTCAAGAAGCTCGACTCAGGAGAGTCCTTTTTCTAAGGGCGGGGCAGTTATGTTATGTTATATATATATATATTTGTATATATACATATATATATATATATATTTGTATAAATATATATATATAAAAAAAAAATATAAATATGTGGCACTTAAAGCCCCAAAGGTCTCATTGGCCGAGCTCTCTTCCATTACTGTTGTGCGTCTTAAATTTGGACAGAATTAGAAGGGACCTACTTATTTTAACCGGTTCCGAACGGCAGAACACTTGTGAGACATCACTTTTTCAGAGCTTTGTCACAGAGTTCTTTTAGAAGCTTTTTCATGGCAAGTTGTTACTGTCGGAAGAATTGCCAATTGTTTGCCGACAGGTGGGTACCATTCGAAAGAAAAATCTTATCGATATTAAATTTGTTATGCATCATCCGGGGATTGAACCACGACCTACAGATCAGAAGGCGAACACTAACCACTGAGCTACGGCATATATATATATATATATATATATATATATATATATATATATATATATATATATATATATATTTATATATATATATATATATATATATATATATATATATATATATATATATATAAATATTTAAGCCCAAGTAAAACCATAAGTCGCATTAGAAGGTGACCCATTGGAAAGTTCTAGAGGAGCATTCATTCTTAGACCATCATTATATTAAGATTACCTTTTAAGAGGAATCGCCCGGACCAATTAAAACTAGGAATCTTAGGAAAACGAATTGCAAGGTGTATCTACACGATCTTAAGAAAATAATTCTTGAGGATCCACCATATAGTCCAAATAACAGTGAGGCCTTGGATGGTCTGGTCAAATTATTTACTCATGCTTGTAGTCGTTCGGTTAATCAATCTACTACGACTGGAATGTAGGAAGCAATTCAATAGAGCGAAATTTTACCGAGAGGAAAGCGGTAGGAATTGCTACTATGGAAAGCTAAGGGTAAATAAAAAACATTTAAGGAAAGTGAAAAAACCTCTTGGAGGTCACTTTGTAGTGATATTGAAAGGAATACAGAAGCGTCTCGATTAAGGAAAATTCTTTCGAAGACTTTCAAAGCATTTAAATCACCGGGGACCGAAGGGATATTCCCAGGGCAGCTCCACTACTCGTTAAATTATATTATAAACTGGCTGATTACCATGTTTAAAAGCGCTTTACGGCTAAATTATATTCCTATCTCATGGAGGGAAGTTAAAGTTGTCTTTATCCCTAAGGCAGGGAAAATCTCACATGTTAGTCCCAAAGGCTTTAGGCCTATCAGCCCGTCATCGTTTCTATTAAAGGCGTTAGAGCAGTTGAGAGATATGTATATCAGGAGCAAAATTTGCCCATCGCAATTATCGACTTCGCAGCATGCATACTGTAAAGGGAAATTAACAGAAACAGCTATAAACTCACTTATTACTGAGTGTGAAAAATCAATAAGAAATAAGGAATATTTATTGGTAGACTTCCTAGATATTGAAGGTGCTTTTAACAACATTCAGCCGAGGGCAATAACCAGCACGCCAGCGGATCTATTCATCGCTGGGTCTCTCGTAAACATCATTGAGCTAATGCTTTTATGCAAGTTCGGGAGTTCAACATTAGGGAGCTCGACGGTGCGTAGATCTGTTAGCAGGGGAACTCCTCAAGGTGGTGTACTCTCTCCTCTCTTATGGGTTCTGGCAATGAATACACTGTTGCGGAGCCTGGAGGAGAGGGGATTTCAGGTTGTCACATACGCGGATAATGCTGCTATTATCGTTTGAGAGAAATTTTTTTATACTCTCTGTGAAATCACGCAAGGTATATTAAATAAAGTAGACATATGGTCTAAATCATGCGGCTTGGGAGTCAATGCTAATAAAACAGTACTCATTCTGTTTACTAGGAAATGTAGGCGTATGGAAAGCATTCAGAGGGCAGCAAGCTTATGCATTAGCGGAGCCCTCAGAACAACTCCCACAGCGGCAATGAATGTTAAGCTGCATCTTCTGCCGATTGACCTGTACGGACAGCAACTAGCAGTAAAATCGGCCTTGAGGCTAAGAGAACTATCTCTTCTAGCCACTAACTCAGGGGGCACTCTGCTATCCTTCCCTTCAAGAGAAGACTGGGATGGCAAAATATATTGTATCGGTAAGGTCGTCATATATACAGATGAATCTAAGCTACAGAAGCAAGTGGGAGGGGGTGTATACTCAAAGGAGCTAGGCACCTATTCCTTCAGTCTGCCAGACCATTGTAGTGTATTTCAGGCAGAAATCTTAGCCATCAAAGAAGCGCTATTAATCGTCACGAAATATGTTCTGACCACAAAGAAATAAATATCAACTCTGACAGTCAGTCTGCTCTGAGATCATTGCAATCAGCAAGACATTCATCCAAGACAGTGAAAGGATGTCATGAACTATTAACTGAGCTTTCGAAATACTTTAGCATAACTCTGTCTTGGGTACCCGGCCATAGCAATATTGAGGGTAGCTGGCCTAAGTACGTCGCAGGACAGCCACCCTATCTACCTACAACCAAGTTCTAAAGCCAGTATGGACGTATGGTATACAACTGTGGAGTTGTACTACCAAATCCAATATCAAAGTTATGGTGTACAGCGATTTCAAAATAAGGTAATCAAATTTTAAAATCAGCAATAGAAGAAGACAGTGAAATTATGAAAGATTCTTTAAAGGAAATAAAAAACAGACAGAAGAAATTATCCGACGACTTTTATATACTGGCCCGATATTTAAATTGAGCTATTTCAAGGACAAAATTAATCATATACAAGAAAGCATAGCATCAGCTAAACACCACCTTGTAAACCCAAATATACTTACATCCGAGGAAATTGATCATTTTGAGGTTGATTTTTTCAAATTAAAATTAATGAAAGTTGATGTACTTAATTATAAAGATGGTTTGCTTGTTATAGAATGAAAAACTTCCAGTTGATTATATCTCAGTTGATTTGAAAGCAATTGTACCCCTCCCTAATAAAAATTATATGGAAATTGTTGAACCAAATGGTTATGTAATTGAAATTGAAGGCAATATATTAGATTATAAGGAAAATGGATATTTAAAAGATTTAAAAAGAAGTAAACATTGCACGGTTCTAAACAATTGTAATTATAAATATAATAACGAAACTCAAATTGAAGAACTCGAAGATGATTTTGATTAAAAATGCTGTTAATCTGTAAACAATGCAAAATTGCGACAATCATAATATAACTGTTAACAAAAACTATCTTTTTACCTTTTATAACTGCAAGATAAAAATTAAAAACGAAATCTATCAAAACCGTCTGACAATAGTACAAGACAAATATTTCTATCCAAACAGCAACCCTTTACAAAATGATATAAAATTAGAAAAGTTCGAAAAAGTTGAAATACAAGATTTTTCTAACATTAAGGAAATTAAGGAACTAAAGTTCCATAGGAATGTATCATACGAAATAAGTATGACATTCGTGATTGCTATAATTTTTATAATTATATTCATTTTAAAAGTGAAAAGACGGTCTGCAGTAATTAACAAAACTAAAATTATAAATGTTCCTCAACCAGATGATATTAAATTAGAAAAAATTAAAAATAAATATAGGACGAAGTAAGAAAGACAATGTAATTATATAAAGTTCGTTCTCAGATTCAAGAAGGAAATATTAGCAAGGGAAACTAAAATAGATAAATCTAAATTAAAATCTATTATACCAATCAAACGTAGAAAAAAAGGGGACTGATGAATTTTGTAGGAAATGGTTATAAATGGCTATTTGGAGTAATGGACGATGACGATCGCCAAGAAAAAAATTATGAATTAACAAAATTAATTAACAAAACTAAAATTATAAATGTGCCTCAAATAGATGATATTGAATTAGAAAAAATTAAAAATGGATATAGGACGAAGTAAGAAAGACAATGTCATTATATAAAGTTCGTTCTCAGATTCAAGAAGCTCGACTCAGGAGAGTCCTTTTTCTAAGGGCGGGGCAGTTATGTTATGTTATATATATATATATTTGTATATATACATATATATATATATATATTTGTATAAATATATATATATAAAAAAAAAATATAAATATGTGGCACTTAAAGCCCCAAAGGTCTCATTGGCCGAGCTCTCTTCCATTACTGTTGTGCGTCTTAAATTTGGACAGAATTAGAAGGGACCTACTTATTTTAACCGGTTCCGAACGGCAGAACACTTGTGAGACATCACTTTTTCAGAGCTTTGTCACAGAGTTCTTTTAGAAGCTTTTTCATGGCAAGTTGTTACTGTCGGAAGAATTGCCAATTGTTTGCCGACAGGTGGGTACCATTCGAAAGAAAAATCTTATCGATATTAAATTTGTTATGCATCATCCGGGGATTGAACCACGACCTACAGATCAGAAGGCGAACACTAACCACTGAGCTACGGCATATATATATATATATATATATATATATATATATATATATATATATATATATATATATATATATTTATATATATATATATATATATATATATATATATATATATATATAAATATTTAAGCCCAAGTAAAACCATAAGTCGCATTAGAAGGTGACCCATTGGAAAGTTCTAGAGGAGCATTCATTCTTAGACCATCATTATATTAAGATTACCTTTTAAGAGGAATCGCCCGGACCAATTAAAACTAGGAATCTTAGGAAAACGAATTGCAAGGTGTATCTACACGATCTTAAGAAAATAATTCTTGAGGATCCACCATATAGTCCAAATAACAGTGAGGCCTTGGATGGTCTGGTCAAATTATTTACTCATGCTTGTAGTCGTTCGGTTAATCAATCTACTACGACTGGAATGTAGGAAGCAATTCAATAGAGCGAAATTTTACCGAGAGGAAAGCGGTAGGAATTGCTACTATGGAAAGCTAAGGGTAAATAAAAAACATTTAAGGAAAGTGAAAAAACCTCTTGGAGGTCACTTTGTAGTGATATTGAAAGGAATACAGAAGCGTCTCGATTAAGGAAAATTCTTTCGAAGACTTTCAAAGCATTTAAATCACCGGGGACCGAAGGGATATTCCCAGGGCAGCTCCACTACTCGTTAAATTATATTATAAACTGGCTGATTACCATGTTTAAAAGCGCTTTACGGCTAAATTATATTCCTATCTCATGGAGGGAAGTTAAAGTTGTCTTTATCCCTAAGGCAGGGAAAATCTCACATGTTAGTCCCAAAGGCTTTAGGCCTATCAGCCCGTCATCGTTTCTATTAAAGGCGTTAGAGCAGTTGAGAGATATGTATATCAGGAGCAAAATTTGCCCATCGCAATTATCGACTTCGCAGCATGCATACTGTAAAGGGAAATTAACAGAAACAGCTATAAACTCACTTATTACTGAGTGTGAAAAATCAATAAGAAATAAGGAATATTTATTGGTAGACTTCCTAGATATTGAAGGTGCTTTTAACAACATTCAGCCGAGGGCAATAACCAGCACGCCAGCGGATCTATTCATCGCTGGGTCTCTCGTAAACATCATTGAGCTAATGCTTTTATGCAAGTTCGGGAGTTCAACATTAGGGAGCTCGACGGTGCGTAGATCTGTTAGCAGGGGAACTCCTCAAGGTGGTGTACTCTCTCCTCTCTTATGGGTTCTGGCAATGAATACACTGTTGCGGAGCCTGGAGGAGAGGGGATTTCAGGTTGTCACATACGCGGATAATGCTGCTATTATCGTTTGAGAGAAATTTTTTTATACTCTCTGTGAAATCACGCAAGGTATATTAAATAAAGTAGACATATGGTCTAAATCATGCGGCTTGGGAGTCAATGCTAATAAAACAGTACTCATTCTGTTTACTAGGAAATGTAGGCGTATGGAAAGCATTCAGAGGGCAGCAAGCTTATGCATTAGCGGAGCCCTCAGAACAACTCCCACAGCGGCAATGAATGTTAAGCTGCATCTTCTGCCGATTGACCTGTACGGACAGCAACTAGCAGTAAAATCGGCCTTGAGGCTAAGAGAACTATCTCTTCTAGCCACTAACTCAGGGGGCACTCTGCTATCCTTCCCTTCAAGAGAAGACTGGGATGGCAAAATATATTGTATCGGTAAGGTCGTCATATATACAGATGAATCTAAGCTACAGAAGCAAGTGGGAGGGGGTGTATACTCAAAGGAGCTAGGCACCTATTCCTTCAGTCTGCCAGACCATTGTAGTGTATTTCAGGCAGAAATCTTAGCCATCAAAGAAGCGCTATTAATCGTCACGAAATATGTTCTGACCACAAAGAAATAAATATCAACTCTGACAGTCAGTCTGCTCTGAGATCATTGCAATCAGCAAGACATTCATCCAAGACAGTGAAAGGATGTCATGAACTATTAACTGAGCTTTCGAAATACTTTAGCATAACTCTGTCTTGGGTACCCGGCCATAGCAATATTGAGGGTAGCTGGCCTAAGTACGTCGCAGGACAGCCACCCTATCTACCTACAACCAAGTTCTAAAGCCAGTATGGACGTATGGTATACAACTGTGGAGTTGTACTACCAAATCCAATATCAAAGTTATGGTGTACAGCGATTTCAAAATAAGGTAATCAAATTTTAAAATCAGCAATAGAAGAAGACAGTGAAATTATGAAAGATTCTTTAAAGGAAATAAAAAACAGACAGAAGAAATTATCCGACGACTTTTATATACTGGCCCGATATTTAAATTGAGCTATTTCAAGGACAAAATTAATCATATACAAGAAAGCATAGCATCAGCTAAACACCACCTTGTAAACCCAAATATACTTACATCCGAGGAAATTGATCATTTTGAGGTTGATTTTTTCAAATTAAAATTAATGAAAGTTGATGTACTTAATTATAAAGATGGTTTGCTTGTTATAGAATGAAAAACTTCCAGTTGATTATATCTCAGTTGATTTGAAAGCAATTGTACCCCTCCCTAATAAAAATTATATGGAAATTGTTGAACCAAATGGTTATGTAATTGAAATTGAAGGCAATATATTAGATTATAAGGAAAATGGATATTTAAAAGATTTAAAAAGAAGTAAACATTGCACGGTTCTAAACAATTGTAATTATAAATATAATAACGAAACTCAAATTGAAGAACTCGAAGATGATTTTGATTAAAAATGCTGTTAATCTGTAAACAATGCAAAATTGCGACAATCATAATATAACTGTTAACAAAAACTATCTTTTTACCTTTTATAACTGCAAGATAAAAATTAAAAACGAAATCTATCAAAACCGTCTGACAATAGTACAAGACAAATATTTCTATCCAAACAGCAACCCTTTACAAAATGATATAAAATTAGAAAAGTTCGAAAAAGTTGAAATACAAGATTTTTCTAACATTAAGGAAATTAAGGAACTAAAGTTCCATAGGAATGTATCATACGAAATAAGTATGACATTCGTGATTGCTATAATTTTTATAATTATATTCATTTTAAAAGTGAAAAGACGGTCTGCAGTAATTAACAAAACTAAAATTATAAATGTTCCTCAACCAGATGATATTAAATTAGAAAAAATTAAAAATAAATATAGGACGAAGTAAGAAAGACAATGTAATTATATAAAGTTCGTTCTCAGATTCAAGAAGCTCGACTCAGGAGAGTCCTTTTTCTAAGGGCGGGGCAGTTATGTTATGTTATATATATATATTTGTATACATACATATATATATATATATATATATATATATATATTTGTATATATATATATATATATATATATATATATATATATTTGTATATATATATATATATATATATATATGTATATATATATATATGTATATATATAGTATATATATATATATATATATACTTAAGCCCAAGTATATATATATATATATATATATATATATATATATATATATATATATATATTTAAGCCCAAGTAAAACCATAAGTCGCATTAGAAGGTGACCTAGTGGAAAGTTCTAGAGGAGCATTCATTCTTAGACCATCGTTAATTAAGATTACCTTTTAAGAGGAATCGCCCGGACCAATTAAAACTAGGAATCTTAGGAAAACGAATTGCAAGGTGTATCTACACGATCTTAAGAAAAGACTTCTTGAGGATCGACCATATAGTCCAAATAACAGTGAGGCCTTGGATGGTCTGGTCAAATTATTTACTCATGCTTGTAGTCGTTCGGTTAATCAATCTACTACGACTGGAATGTAGGAAGCAATTCAATAGAGCGAAATTTTACCGAGAGGAAAGCGGTAGGAATTGCTACTATGGAAAGCTAAGGGTAAATAAAAAACATTTAAGGAAAGTGAAAAAACCTCTTGGAGGTCACTTTGTAGTGATATTGAAAGGAATACAGAAGCGTCTCGATTAAGGAAAATTCTTTCGAAGACTTTCAAAGCATTTAAATCACCGGGGACCGAAGGGATATTCCCAGGGCAGCTCCACTACTCGTTAAATTATATTATAAACTGGCTGATTACCATGTTTAAAAGCGCTTTACGGCTAAATTATATTCCTATCTCATGGAGGGAAGTTGAAGTTGTCTTTATCCCTAAGGCAGGGAAAATCTCACATGTTAGTCCCAAAGGCTTTAGGCCTATCAGCCCGTCATCGTTTCTATTAAAGGCGTTAGAGCAGTTGAGAGATATGTACATCAGGAGCAAAATTTGCCCATCGCAATTATCGACTTCGCAGCATGCATACTGTAAAGGGAAATCAACAGAAACAGCTATAAACTCACTTATTACTGAGATTGAAAAATCAATAAGAAATAAGGATTATATATTGGTAGACTTCCTAGATATTGAAGGTGCTTTTAACAACATTCAGCCGAGGGCAATAACCAGCACGCCAGCGGATCTATTCATCGCTGGGTCTCTCGTAAACATCATTGAGCTAATGCTTTTATGCAAGTTCGGGAGTTCAAAATTAGGGAGCTCGACGGTGCGTAGATCTGTTAGCAGGGGAACTCCTCAAGGTGGTGTACTCTCTCCTCTCTTATGGGTTCTGGCAATGAATACACTGTTGCGGAGCCTGGAGGAGAGGGGATTTCAGGTTGTCACATACGCGGATAATGCTGCTATTATCGTTTGAGAGAAATTTTTTTATACTCTCTGTGAAATCACGCAAGGTATATTAAATAAAGTAGACATATGGTCTAAATCATGCGGCTTGGGAGTCAATGCTAATAAAACAGTACTCATTCTGTTTACTAGGAAATGTAGGCGTATGGAAAGCATTCAGAGGGCAGCAAGCTTATGCATTAGCGGAGCCCTCAGAACAACTCCCACAGCGGCAATGAATGTTAAGCTGCATCTTCTGCCGATTGACCTGTACGGACAGCAACTAGCAGTAAAATCGGCCTTGAGGCTAAGAGAACTATCTCTTCTAGCCACTAACTCAGGGGGCACTCTGCTATCCTTCCCTTCAAGAGAAGACTGGGATGGCAAAATATATTGTATCGGTAAGGTCGTCATATATACAGATGAATCTAAGCTACAGAAGCAAGTGGGAGGGGGTGTATACTCAAAGGAGCTAGGCACCTATTCCTTCCGTCTGCCAGACCATTGTAGTGTATTTCAGGCTGAAATCTTAGCCATCAAAGAAGCGCTATTAATCGTCACGAAATATGTTCTGACCACAAAGAAATAAATATCAACTCTGAGAGTCAATCTGCTCTGAGATCATTGCAATCAGCAAGACATTCATCCAAGACAGTGAAAGGATGTCATGAACTATTAACTGAGCTTTCGAAATACTTTAGCATAACTCTAACTTGGGTACCCGGCCATAGCAATATTGAGGGTAACTGGCCTAAGTACGTCGCAGGACAGCCACCCTACCTACCTACAACCAAGTTCTAAAGCCAGTATGGACGTATGGTATACAACTGTGGAGTTGTACTGCCAAATCCAATATCAAAGTTATGGTGTACAGCGGGGTAGAAAATACACAATATTATGGGATGAACTGCATAGGACTCGCGAAAAAGCATTTGAACGCATAAAAGTTGAACTTTTCTACTTTCATGCATAAAATGACAATTGCCATTTGTGTGAACAAAGACAAATACGATAACACTGCAAATAAAAATGATAGTAATGATAGTAAATCGAAATGATGAAATGATGATAGAAATGAAATGCAATGTGATAATGAAATAGAAAGACAATATTTATTTGATGCTAGAAGGCATTCGCACTCTTTATTTAAGACTTTTCGAGAAAATAAAAACATAAATGTAAAGAACAGTCTGACATTGGCCAGAATTGCTGGCCGTTTGGAATGCTTTTACAACTTTGTGAGGCTGAATAAAGCATCAAAGACTGTGGATTTCATGCGAGTTGCGATGCGAAATTGTTCAGGATCACGCTGTTTTAATTTCTTGGACATAATGGCAAAGAAACCACTAACTTAATGGCCCAAATATATTTCTTGCACATCCTTCTTGTTGTCATCAGTTTAATGCACTCCAAGTACACCATAATTACATTGCCAATCACCACCAATATAAACGTAAAATCTTCGTCCATTCTTATTACCACGCTTTTATTTTTAAGAATCCCTGCTAGCCTTGACTACCCCCTTCCCCTTAAAATTCCAATACTATCTCACACTTTTTTGTCTGAATACAAATACTAATGCACATTTCTTATTGCTTTATTTTTCATGTAATGAGTGCCAATGAAATAGCATGACGTTAATTGACATAATAATTTGAGCTTTCATATTTGCTCTATGATAAATTCAAAATTATTTTGACACATTAACCCCTGCTTACGTATGAGGGTCAAACTTCTAAAATGCATTTGTGTATTTTCTATTTTCGATTAATATTAATTTCATCGTAATTACATTAACTTATAAATCTTTTGTTAATTGTTACTATAATTAAAATGATCAAAAATTTGCTTTCAAAAATTAAAAAATATACATTCAAAATCATGTGGGCAATCAGAGGGTTAATAATGTTGACAATGAACAAATGTTGAACTGTCAAAACATTTGTAATAATTTTACAGTGAAGCGATCAAATTAGTAAGTTTGCAAACATTTTATAATATTTTATTAAATTTAATTATATTAACAGAAAAGAAGCAAGGAAAGAAGAATCATCAAGTTAAGGCAATACAAGTAAGTTGAAGTGAATAAAAAAACATAATTCAAGAGAAGTTATACAAGACATAGATTTTTAATTTTTTTTTTTATATATCGAACAGTATACCCGTATTACATAACTTATTTTATAATTTTACATAGTAGAAGGAATTCTCATTCTTACTGGATAAGGAGGAGGAGGAGGAGATGGATGTCAGCCAGGCAAATGGTAAAACGAATTTATGTTATTTATACTTATTACATTTTCATAACTTTCACAATATAGCAGGAGTACGTCGCCGTTTCGACATGGCTCAATCCCATTCGGAACGTATGGCCACCCAAAATGACGTAAACAACGACTCAGGTAGATTAAACTAACAATGTATATTGATGGTATTTTTAATCTACATTTAATTTTTAGGAAATGCAACGATGCTGCAAAAAACTTTGGCTACCCTTGGAAGAGTGGAGTCTCGGCAGGAGGAAATTTTGAAACGGCTTACCGCCGTAGAGAGCGCTCTTTCCGAGAAGGTACGTATTCATTTGATTAAATGCTTCAACGTTAGTTAGAACGCAAATTTTAATTTCAGATGCCCGAACGCGCTGAAGTTCAAGCACAGGGCCAATTACTGCGTAAGTGTAAGGTGCTCTCCTCAAAAACCCACCGCAGTGTAAGCCATATCACCGATGACGTGGTGAATGAGGAGCAAATTTTACTAAAAAGTATGCGGCCCATGTCATAGGAAGAAACACTGTTTAAGGTGGAGGAGCACCTTCAAAACAAGACTCACGCTGACGCTATGGTAAGTTACAATAAGATATATATATATATATATATATATATATATATATACATATATATATACATATACATATATATACATATACTATATATATATGTATATCAATATACTATATATATATATATATATATACATATACTATATATATATATATGTATATAAATATACTATATATATATATTATATATATATTTTTTTATATATATATATACATATACTATATATATATATATATATACATATATATACATATGCTATATATATATATATATATATATATATATATATGTATATATATATATATATATATATATACATATATATATATATATATAATTTATCAATAATATAAATTTTAACACATTTATAGGTCGGCATCATCTTCAAACAGAAATCTTCAAATCAAATCAAATTACAAACATTAAACATATATATATATATATATATATATATATATATATATATATATATATATATATATATATATATATATATATATATATATATATATATATATATATATATATATATATATATATATATATATATATATATATATATATATATATATATATATATATATTGTAGAGCCCACTGCTGTTTTCTTTTTTCTTGCAGTCACATAAATTATATCACTGTTAGGTTTTTATTCTGTGAGCGTTTAATTCTATTTGAATTACCTTGTTCGATCACTGGATTCTGTTAATAATAATTGCAACACTTATTTTATACAACTATATACAGCAACAATTTATTTAATAAACTCTATTTACAATCAACTCTGTTTATAATCAACTATTTACAATAACACTTTAATGTACTAGCAACTTTTGCCTCTGTATAGATGTTTGCGCAGTCACGTTCGGAATTCGATTGATTGTCACTGCTCAACACTGGCTCTATTTATACTCTGTTGGCAACACCCCAGAATCTTCCTTTATCGAGATTCTTCTCTTTCTTTCTCGTTGGCTTGTTCTGGTTATCGCTTATTTCTTTTTGTTGACATTCATGTCGATGCTGCCAATAGTGTCAGTCACAATAGTGATGAGTAACCAACTATCGATACTCGTTACACTGCCCTCCTCTTAACCTTGTTCGTCCCGAACAAGTTTTTATACTTCCCCTCGATATGGCGCAAGTCGCTCCAAGTGCACTACTTTAAACTTTGCTCTTTTATTCCAGGCACGTTGAATACGATACACTACGTCATTTATCTTTGCTATAATCTCATATGGTCCTTCCCAATGAGTCTGTAGTTTAGGAGACAGGCCTTTCTTTCGTTGTGGATTATGAAGCATTACAAGCTCTCCTTCATAGAACCCTTTTGAATTTGCTTTCAAGTCATACCTGGCCTTCATCTTATCGCTTATCATCTGCGACCGCTCTCTGATGAACCGATGAACTTCATCCAACTGTTCCCGCTTTTCGCTAGTATAATTACCTTCGGTTGATCTCGTTGGTGTTACGACTCCAAATTTTAAATCAGCTGGCAGTCTTAACTCGTTTCCAAAAATTGCCATTGCCGGTGTAGTAGCCGTCGTATCATGTTGTGCGCATCGATATGCCATGAGGAACATTGGTATATGTACATCCCAGTCTCTTTGGTATTTATCTACGACTTTTCTCAAATATTCCTCCAAGGTACGGTTAAATCGTTCTACCATGCCATCAGATTGTGGATGCAAAGGTGTTGTACGAGTTTTGTATATACCCAGCATACGGCATATCTCTTGGAATACAACTGATTCGAAATTTCGACCTTGGTCTGAGTGTAACTCCATCGGTACACCAAAACGAGTAACCCATTGGTTGACGAATACATCCGCAACTGTACTAGCTTCCTGATTTGGAATGGGGTAAACTTCAGGCAATTTACTGAAGTAATCTATAACCACCAGAACATACTTGTTTCCTGCGTTGGTTATTGGAAATGGCCCAGCTATGTCCATAGCAATTCGCTCAAATGGAGCACCCACGGTGTATTGGTGCATCTTACCTCGACTTTTCTTAGTGGGACCTTTGGCCATTGCACATTGCTTACACTTCCGAATCCAATCAGCGACATGTTCATGACATCCAACCCAATAAAATCGTTTCTTTATTTTCTCGACGGTTTTGGTGATTCCCAAATGCCCTCCACTGGAGGCATTGGGATACTCAGCTATCACTTCATTTATTCTGGCCTTGGGTACCACTAGAAGACCATTAGTGATTTTTCCATCCTCACTTTCCCATGTTCGGAATAAACATCCGTCTCGTAAGTGCAGGCTTTGCCACTGCGCCCAGTATGCCTTTGCTATTGGACTCTCATTAGCCATTTCTTGCCAATCTGGACGTATGCCCTGCTCCTTATATTCCATAATCTTTGCGAGATCTGGGTCGTTCCGCTAATCTTCTTGAACTCGTTCGGTTTTCCATGACTCTTCCGACAATACATTCGTAAGACGTAGGTTAACAATGTGATTCTGGTTTCTTTCCCGAGAACAATGTTTACTATCTACGGTGCAAGTACGACGTATGGAGTATAAGTTTTACTATGATGAATGACATCACGATCGTCCTTTCGTTGTCCTGGTGAATTCGATCTTTGTTGCTTGTGTCGTAGACGACAATTCCGCGCCTTGTGCCCTCTTCGATGGCATATGAAGCACTTACCGGCAAATTTATTTTTGCGTTGATTCCTTGTTCTACCTTTAGGCTTCATATTCGATTGATTGCAATCACGCGCTATATGCCCTCGTTTGTCGCAAATGAAGCACTTACCATTAAATTTGTTTTCACGTCGACCTGTTGTTACTTCAGGCTGAACTACTGATTTTACTGCCTGACGCACTGCTTCAACCAGATGTGATGTTTTCCCCTCTAGTTTGCGTACTCCTGGCACTGGTCGACACATTAAGCTGGCGGCTTCATACGTCAAAGCACTACTGACTGTTTCGGCATATGTATTCCTGGGTGACATGATTAGGGCACGCTTTGTCTCTCCATCACGTATGCCATCTATGAATGTCAGAAGCAAATTCCTGCAGGCTCTCATTACTCCGTTGCACTCGCGATCTTAACTCCACTCGATGTAACTGACTCTTGTATTCATTTCCATATTTCCGCTGGAGTGTGTCCATCAGTGACTGATAGCTACCACGATCTTTCTCTGGAATCATCTGTAACACCTCGGAAGCATTACCTTTTAATGCGACTATTAAAGCAGCAGTCTTGTCGCTATCATCCCATTGATTCTTCGAAGCGGTTGTCTCGAATTGAAGCTTGAAGATATTGAATGGCGTGCTTCCGTCAAATGTTGGTGGCTTAAGTTTGATTGTACTTGAATCTCTAATCACTGATGTGGCTGGCCCATTTATTTTTAGTTGGTTGAGATCGTGTTGTAATTTCTCGAACTTATCTTCCAAATCATCTTGATGTTCCTTCAGATCTGTAACTTTTTCATTAATGGCTCCGGAAATTTCATCTACATGTTCTTTTAGTTCTGCAACTTTCTCATTAATAGCCCCAGAAATTTCTTGTAGTTTGTAGTTAATTGTCTTCTGGAATTCTCCAATGAAGTTTTCTTGACGAGACGAACCTTCTTGAATTTCCATACGCAATTCAGCCGAATGTTCTTGAAGCTTGGAGTCAATGCGAGACGCATTTCCTTGAATTTCCGTACGTAATTCACTAATAACGCCCTCTTGGCGTACCGAATGTTCTTGAAACTTGGAGTCAATGCGAGACGCATTTTCTTGTAGCTGTTGTTGCTGCTGTTGCATCATGGTTTTCATGAATTCCATGAGTTGACCACTCGAATCTATTTTGCTCTCTTCCTCAGCGTGCACAACTGCTTGTATATCGGCTTCCTCGAAGAACTCATGTTCTTCTACATTAATTCCCTTAGCCTCCATAGCTTGCCTCAGCCTCACCAGCAGTTCCGCCTTTGCACCTGATGACGATAGATTCATCTCTACCAACAGCTTTTTAAGCTGGTCCACTTTTAGTTGGTCAATTTTCACCATTTTTACAGAATCCCACTTCTGACACCAATTGTTACGTTTTTATTCTGTGAGCGTTTAATTCTATTTGAATTACCTTGTTCGATCACTGGATTCTGTTAACAATAACTGCTACACTTATTTTATACAACTATATACAGCAACAATTTATTTAATAAACTCTATTTACAATCAACTCTGTTTATAATCAACTATTTACAATAACACTTTAATGTACTAGCAACTTTTGCCTCTGTATAGATGTTTGCGCAGTCACGTTCGGAATTCGATTGATTGTCACTGCTCAACACTGTCTCTATTTATACTCTGTTGGCAACACCCCAGAATCTTCTTTTATCGAGATTCTTCTCTTCCTTTCTCGTTGGCTTGTTCTGGTTATCGCTTATTTCTTTTTGTTGACATTCATGTCGATGCTGCCAATAGTGTCAGTCACAATAGTGATGAGTAACCAACTATCCATACTCGTTACACTGCCCTCCTCTTAACCTTGTTCGTCCCGAACAAGTTTTTATACTTCCCCTCGATATGATTGGAGTTAGATTGACGCTTTTGATACAGGATTTTATATATACGTATGTGCCTGACTTGAAAAAAAGGGATTATTTTAAGCACTCCGAGAGCATCTTTCATTTCAGCTGACCGAAATTTAATTTGAGTTGCTACAGCCAATTACATCTTTACATCTTTTGGTTCTGACTCTTGATTCATTCAAAAGTTTAGTAGGCCTAGCATGATTTGCGCTTTTGGTATGTAAAAAGGCCCTTTTAACTTTTTTTGGGCCTCAGTCCAATTTTTCGCTTTTGAATTTGGTAAAAATAATTTTTAGCAAAGTCATGCATTCCTAAGAACAGTTTCATGATTTCAACTCCTATTTTTCGGCAGCATTTATAAATGCTGCGTGATCCATTTCGAGGTTCCCAACTTTTTTGAAGAAAAAAACAGAAAATTCAAATTGAATGGGGAATGTTTATTATCATTTGAAAGAACATTCTTTTGCATTTATTTTTTGAAGATTATGTACTTCAAATGTTGGCCGCAGCTACGTCTCAGATGGTCCATCCGTTGAGTCCAATTTTCGATGACTTGTTTTTGCACAAGCTGTATTTTGTACGCTTTCAATTTAAGATTAGAATTTAATAAGAGAATATGATTCGTGTACATATTTATGTGTGTGGGTGTGTGTGTGTAGGTTAGTAAGTATGAGCACATGCTGGGATAAAGATGTACTCGAATCATATTCTCTTATTAAATTCTCACCTTAAAATGAAAGCGTACAAAATAGAGCCATTATGTCGTAGATCAGCAGCTCGTATTATTTTCTCCATAATAAGATTGAAGAAGTCGCACGATAAGGAATCACCTTGTCTGAAACCCCGTTCGGTACTAAACGGTGTGGAGAGGTCCTTCCCAATTATCACTGCACAACAGGAGTTATGCAGTGTCATTATACAAAGTCGAATGAGCTTTGCAGGAATACCGAACTCAGACATTGTTGCGTAGAGGTGGTAATCCCTTACCGGACTATAGAAAGCGGCTTTATAATCAACAAATAGGTGGTGTGTGTCGATCTGTTTTTATTGGGTCTTCTCCAGGATTTGGCGCAGTGTGAAAATCTGGTCGATGGTCCATAGGCTCAGTACACTCTATACATCTGTAACCAGATTTCCATTTCCATCACGACAAGAACAGGCTCCGGGATTTAAACCTCCACTCAGGCGCTTGATCTTTTTGAAGAATTTTCGAGTCTCATTCTTGTCGGTACACATCTCTATCTCCTCACACTCGCGTCTTTCTTGTTCTCTTTTCTTGCTCCTGAAAAGACGTCTCTCTGCACTCCTTTTCTCTCTATACCGCTCCTTAACAGCTCGCGTTGCGCCTGCACGCAGGGTTCTTCTGTAGGCGGCGTCTTTCTCTGCGGTAGCGTCGCGACACTCCTGATCATACCACTCATTCCTCAGAGGCCGGTAGTAACCGATTACCTCCTCGGCAGCAGTAGTCATGGAATGGGATATATGTGTCCACCGTGCACATGTATCATCAAGTGGGGGAGTGTTCTGCATAAGCAGATCCGATAGTCGAGTGGAAAATGCATCTGCTGTCTCTGGTGATCGCAGCTTACTGACGTCGAGCTTTCTCTGTGTGGGACTTCTCTTGTTATTTGCGACACATAAGCGTGTGCGCACCTTAGCTGCAACAAGGTAGTGATCCGAGTCGATGTTGGCACAACGGATCGATTTCACGTTCATCACACTGGAAGCATGCCTTCCGTCAATCACCACATGATCAATTTGGTTTCTTGTACGTTGATCTGGAGACAGCCATGTAGCTTTGTCATAAGTTTCTTCGAGGCGCTGAAAGAAGCTCTCCTTGGTCACATTGTCCTTCTCATCCGTCGGAGCGTGGGCACATATAAGGCTGATGTTGAAGAATTTAGCTTTGATGCGGATTGTGGCCAGCCGCTCGTTCACAGGCATGAAATGTGAGACAAGACGTCGTAGTCTCTTACTGACCAAAAATCCACATCCTAGTTCGTGCCTTTCAGCATGGCAACTGTAGTAAATGTCACAGGACGCTCTTTTGGAGCAGCCCTGTCCAGCCCATCGCATTTCCTGGAGAGCGGTGATGTCAGCTCTGTATTTTTCGAGGACATCAACCAGCTGGATAGAGGCACACTCCCTATAAAGGGACCGGACATTCCAGGTGCATATTCGTAAATTGTGGTCCTTTTTCGTTTGCGGGGGTCATCAACAAAAGCGGTAGTCCTTATCCGAGGCATGGTTCTTTTTTTCATTGGGGGGATTTTTTATATGGCGGGTCCCAAACCACAACCTCTAACCGAGGAGATTTCGCCACTCACTGCAGCCGCCTCCCAGCAGGTGCCAGGAGGACGTTGCCCGGTGGTCGCCACGTGGAGGGCTCCCATTAATAATAACGAAGGCGCCGTCACATAATAAGCAGAGCAAGCTACATGACTACCCCTCATTAACAAATAAAGGTATCATCACTGAGCGCTTAGATCAAACTACATGACAGCCAGTGAGTTGACTTGTGATGAGTTCAACAAGGATTGCGCTAGCCCCACCCGGTTGAAGCAATTAGACACGTTACCTTGCGAAAACACCACCAGACCACCACTTGTGCAAAAACAAGTCATCGAAAATTGGACTCAACGGATGGACCATCTGAGACGTAGCCGCGGCCAACATTTGAAAGACATAATCTTCAAAAAATAAATGCCAAAGAATGTTCTTTCAAATGATAATATACATTCCCCATTCAATTTGAATTTTCTGTTTTTTTCTTCAAA
Source organism: Megamerina dolium (assembly GCA_963854835.1). Taxonomy (NCBI): domain Eukaryota; kingdom Metazoa; phylum Arthropoda; class Insecta; order Diptera; family Megamerinidae; genus Megamerina; species Megamerina dolium. The sequence goes on from OY978530.1 coordinate 55,890,814, forward strand.
AATTTGGGAACCTCGAAATGGATCACGCTTTATTACCACTTAAAGATGACATTTTGCAGTTTTCGGAAACTCGTAAAACGTCTCCACGAAGTATGTATTTCACCTTCGGAAACCCTAGTTTTGGAAGTAAATATTCTAAATACGAAATTTCAGTTAATTTTCAGGAGTAGGGTACTTCAAATGGCATTAACATAGAAATCCGCACACCTTCGCAGAATTTTTATTAATCTATGTAAATGACATCATATTTACCTACTATACAATTATCCATTTAAATCGAAATGATTAAATGAAAACACGATTTTATACAAATTTTTTAAAAGTTGTCTTACCTCAAACACCTCTAAAAAGAAAATGAAAGGCAGCGTAGAGGGAGCTAATGAAAGCAAAAATAATTACAAAAATAACGGAGTCTATTCGAGCATTCTATTCTTTTCACTCTACCGTTAGTACGTAAAGAGGAAAGCGATATTGAAAATTCGAATGCTGGCCGCCTAAATTAGGTACATATGTTACCTCTAAGTACGTTGTAGAGCAAACCGTCCTTCAGTTCATGGATTGGTATAAATCTTGTGTGTTAAATCCTTGTGTTGTTGAAAGCTAGGCGCTTAGCCGTTCAGTAAGTGTTGTAAAATAAATACAATGTCAGTTTTTTCGGTTTGTACTACCCCGAGATTTTCGGGATCTCGTTGTGACAATTCGGGATTAGTCCTGTAGATGTTCACTATTTTGTAACAACTTAACTCGAAAAAAAAGCATCAATATTATTTGAGAAGCGAAAATTAAAGTGAAAATTATTTCCTTAGTAACAAAACAAAAAGCCATAATTAAATTTATACGCATTTAATAATACTTTAGCAAGTACATATCTGATATGTGGAAAGTCCTCGGTGCAAAGAAACTTCAATGTAAACAAATGTATTTTGTGGTTGAAAAAAGTTCATGTATTTTTTACTCTCGTACAAGTTAATCGGAAATAACCGGAAAGTAATAGACTTTAATACATGTTCATGTATGTTAAAATAAAAAATCAAGTAAGGCAATGCAACTTTTTACAGCAGAGGTATACATATTGTACGTATATATTACTTTCTATATTAAAAAGAAACAAAAACAAAAACAAAAACGGTTAAATAAATCTATATTAGCTAAAAAGTTATTACATATGTAAATTCAACTAATACAATACTAATACAATAGTTAATTTCTTATAAACAAGTTACTTTTAGTAACATAATTAACAGTACGGTGGGTGCCGTAGCTCAGTGGTTAGTGTGTTCGCCTTCTGATCTGTAGGTCGTGGTTCAATACCCGGCTGATGCATAACAAATTTTATATCGAAAAGATTTTTCTTTCGAATGGTACCCACCTGTCGGCAAGCAATTGGCAATTCTTCCGACAGTAACAACTTGCCATGAAAAAGCTTCTAAAAAGAACTCTGTGACAAAGCTCAGAAAAAGTGATGTCACAAGTGTTCTGCCGTTCGGAACCGGCTAAAATAAGTAGGTCCATTCTAATACTGTCCAAAATTTAAGACGCACAACAGTAATAGAAGAGAAACTCGGCCAATGAGCCCTTTGGGGCTTTAAGTGCCACATATTTATTTTTTTTTTTTTTTATTAACAAAATAATATTAAAATGTGATTCATAAATAAATTACAAATGTTTAGTATTATTTAGTCTTATTATACAGACTTCTGAGAGAAAATTGCAGAAATAATACATATTAAAGTAACTCAGTGGTGAGTGGATTGGTCTTTTGGTAGGGCGTGGGTTCAATTATCGGCTGAAGCATCACTTTAATATCGAAAAGACTCTTCTTTCGAACGATGCCCACCTGTTGGCAAGAAATTTTCAATTCTTCAGGCAGTAACAATTAGCCATGGAAAAATTTCTGCTTCGTCGATGTTAGGATTGTTGGTGGTCTATCTTAACTTACTAGGCGATTCAGAATTTGGTGAAATGGTGGGTATCGTCGGTTTCTGGTTTATTCTGATTCTTGTACTAACTATAAAATTAAAGTTTTATTACAAATGCACTTGTTTATAATTTTGATTTACTGCTTGTTTTATTAAAACCTTGGCTATATATATTAAAATAGTATGATAATAAATGCAAAATTAATACAAAAACATTTTAATTATTATCTAATACCGAATACAAAATTAAAATAAAATAACAAAATAATAAAACAACTCACAAAACATTCTATTTAGTGCTGTTACACAACACGATTCTCGTGGGTAATGCTTGACTGCACAGTTTTCAATGCTTAATGTGTATATTTTGTTTAAATTAAATTATGTAGTAATTTAACCAAGGTTACAATGCAAAGATAAATGAAATTCAAATATACTGTAACAAGTATCGAGGGTTATTCATCACTAATTGTAATAGCACGAATGGTAGCATCGAAGATACATTATCTAGGGACCCCAATATAGAAACGTAATCAAACCCATGTGATGAGGTGATGACCCTTAAACATTCGTAGCATTTGCCTTTATAAAATTTATTAAAATGTTTGTTCTAAATTATTTGAGTCGGATAAATTTCTTTTTATTTATAAAAATAATTTATTGTTTATGAAAACACTTAAACTAAATAAAATTATTTTCATGTCGTCCAATTATCTATGACCAAAATTTCATTAGCTTTCATAAAATATTAACTGAGAAATAACAATTTAAAAAAAATTTACATTGATGTTTATTTCTTAATAACTTATAAAATAATGGGAATTTTCAAAAACCATTTCAGAATGTTATATTTCATCCATAAATCTTTAAGATTCTGCAGCAAAAAGTTTCGGTTAAACAAGTTGATTTTTATTGTTCTCACTTCAGAAAGCTTTACTCATTACGATTGTCCTTTAAATGTGATGTACTGTATACGAATGTATTCTAGATGTACAGTTAAGTGCTTGAATAATAATAATAATAATAATAATAATAATAGTAATAATAATAATAATAATAATTATAATATATAATAATAATGTAGAGAGTATCGATGTTTTGTTATTCATCACTAATTGTGAATGGCACTAATAATGGCAGCATCGAAACCAATGTCAACAAAAAGAAATAGGCGATAACCAGAACAAGCCAACGAGAAAGAAAGAGAAGAATCTCGACTACGATAAAGAAAGATTTTGAAGTATTCCCAAAGAGTATATATAGGGACAGTTGTTGCCAAATGTATCAATGCAATCCCGAAACTGATATAGGCACATATCGTAACACCATCAAGTGATAGAATCAACATCACACGATAGCAAGTTAAATTAGAAAAAAAAAATATATATATATATATGGCATTTAAAGCCCCAAAAGGCTCATTGGCCGAGCTTCTCTTCCATTACTGTTGTGCGTCTTAAATTTGGACAGTATTAGAAGGGACCTACTTATTTTAGCCTGTTCCGAACGGCAGAACACTTGTGACATCACTTTTTCTGAGCTTTGTCATAGAGTTCTTTTAGAAGCTTTTTCATGACAAGTTGTTACTGTCGGAAGAATTGCCAATTGCTTGCCGACAGGTGGGTACCGTTTGAAAGAAAAATCTTATCGATATTAAATTTGTTATGCAGCAGCCGGGGATTGAACCACGACCTACAGATCAGAAGGCGAACACACTAACCACTGAGCTACGGCAACCACCCAGTTAAATTAGAGAGTGATTGTAAATAATTGATTAAATAAATTGTTGGTGGACATAGTTAGTACAATACAAGTGCTGCAAAAATTATTATATGGAATCCAGTGATCGAACAGGGTTGATTCGGGTAGAATTAAACGTTCACAAAATAAAAATTCAACAATTGGTGTCAGAAGTGGGATAATGTTAAGATGGTGAAAATTTCCCAATTAAGAGTGAACCAGCTTAAAAATCTATTGGTGGAGATAAATCTATCGTTATGGGGTGCAAATTCGGAAGTGCTGGTGAGGATAAGGTAAGCCATGGAGGATAATGGTATTAATGTAGAAGAACATGAGTTCTTTCAGGAAGCCGAGATACATGCAGTTGTGCTCCGTGAGTAAAAGAGCAGAATAGATTCGAGTGGTCAACTCATGGATTTCATGAAAATCATAATGCATTAGCAGCAAGAAAATGTGTCTCGCATTGACAACAGACTTCAAGAACATTCGGCATGCCACGAAGGCGTTATTAGTATTGAAATTCAAGAAAGTTCGTCTCGTCAAGAACACGTCATCGAAAATCAACAAAAAGAAATATAACTCAGATTTCAGGAAATTCCTGGTGACATTAATGAAAAAGTCACGGATCTGAAGGAAGATGTAGACGGCTTGGAAGATAAGTTCGAGAATGAGAGCGCGAACTCATTCAAATAAACGGACCATCTACATCAGTGAGGATCAAGTACAATTAAACTAAAACCACCAGCATTTGATGGAACCACACGATTCAATATCTTCCAGCTTCAGTTCGAGACATCAATTTCGAAGAAGAACCAAGAGCCATTAAAGGGCAATGCATCAGAAGTCTTGCAGGTGGTTCCAGAGAAAGATAGTAGCAGCTATCAATCACTGATGAACACACTCCAGCGCAAATAAAAAATGCATATAAGAGCCACTTGCATTAGGTGGAATTAAAATCACGAGTATAACGGTGTAATGGGAGCCTTCAGTAATATACTTTCGATATTGAGCTCTTATGTCATCTATCGTTATCCGGTAATTCGGAAGAATTCATCGAGGAAAGGCAGAAGAAGGAGAATAATGTAGACAGCGATCGCTCCACACACAACCAATTCGTTAAATTACATCGGGGCAGCTCAGAGAGGTGTGAACTGACTCCAACAGTGGGTTGCCCTATTTACATCTCACAATTACAGCGTGTGCCAAACAGCTTGACCATCGATTAAAAATTGGACAATATGGAGTTCATGTTAACCCTGGATACAGGTGTATCACATTCTATTATAAAAAGCTATTCGGTAAAGAGGTTTGAGCCTTTACTAGGAATAAAATTCGTACGGCTATAGGTGAGGATGCATAGATTTTGGGTGAGATTAAGAAACTGGTATCTATTGGAAATTACACGTTGGAGCATGACTTCATTTTATCATGATTAATAATGGATTTACGTTCGATTTAAAAGACGGCTACTACGCTATTCAAATGTCGAGGTACCATTGAACATCGGTTTACGACAAGAGGTTCCAGCAAAATCAGAAGCGGTAATTTGAGCGCACATGAATGTGAATGATGGGTCAGGTAAGTTGTGGGTGGTAGAAGCGGATAAACAAATAAAAAGTGAGAACATCATACTTGGAAATACGTTAGTGGACAGCAGAATGGAATGGTACCAGTAAGAATACTCAATTCAACTAATACACCTACAGTTGTGAAATAAGGAATGGTGATTGGCCAGTGCCAGGAAGTTACTGCTGCAGTAGGTTGTGAAAGGGCTTCATCGATGGAAATGAAAAGGCTTTACAACTATAGGAAAAGCACAGTTCAATTTTTTCATAAAATGGAAAAACTGGTAGTCGAACAACCGTCGTGAAATATTTAAAAAAATGTCTTACTGTACCATCAGCAAGTCCATGGAGCTCGCCAGTTGTGCTGGTAAAGAAGAAGGGTGGACATACTCGATACTGTGGGGATGAGAGACCTAAATAACATCACGACATAGACAGATAAGGCCAGTTAGAAATTACTAGCGATTAAGACATAAAGATGATACTTATTACAAAATTTTACAACTACAAAAAGTACATGAAACCAATATTAAAGAACCAATAAAATTGTTAGTACCTTGTTCCGATGATCCTCTTGGGAATTCTAACAGCAGCATAAGGGCTGCAGGATATGCCATATTAAGAACTAGGGATATAGAGATATTAAATGCAGCAAATACAATAATTTTGTATTAACAAATAATATTATAATTTAAAAAGAAATTTAGCAGATATTATACCATTAAAATATAATATTAACAATCTAGACATAAGCAAGAAGAAAATAGTTAATTCAGAAATAGGAGCTATAGGAGCTACAATGAGAAAAAAGATGTTTGACAAATGCTATTGGAAGTGCATATAAATAGTTATTTGGTATTATGGATGGGGAGGATAGGCTAGATATTATTGAACACTTAAGAATTAACGAATAAAATCATCAGAGCACAATAAAAAATTGTAATAAGAAAATTAAAATTAACAATAATTTCAATAACACATTGAATACCTCAAAAACCGTAGGAAAAGACAGATAAATGCAGCATTTAACGAAGCAAAAGCGAGAAATAGCGAGATAGTAAAGCACCTCATATATACAGATCAAATGCTTAAGCTAAAATACTTAGACGACAAATTTAAGATAAATTGCCTCCGCAAACACAATATAATACATCCCGGTATACACATAGCAGAAGAAATAGAGTCGTATAGATCCATTTTCTAAAATTAAATTTTGCAAAGATGGGGGTCATGTCATACAAAAATTAAACTTTAAACTTATTGCAATAAATATACCAGAAAACTATATAGTCACAGAACTTAAACGCGAATCGCTTAGAAATGGATGAATCAAATAAATTTATTGTAAAAATTAATAACAAAATCTTGACTTACAAAGGAAACACAATTCTAAAAGATTTAAAACTTAGAAAATTTTCATAATTAAGGGAGAATGTATGTTTAAATTAAATAACTTAACAAAAATTGAAAAAATAATTACGAAATTTTAATAATAAAGAACGCTATAAATGATAAATTATACCAAAATTGTGATGAGCAAAATTCAAAACTTTCAAAAAAAAAAAAAACATCAAAAGCTTTTTTAATTGTAAAATAAAATTTCAAAAAGAGGTTGTTATAATAGAAAAAAACGAAACTCATAACTCAGACTTTTATGCAGTTAGTGAGCTCAAAAAAGGTATAATAAATCCTTAACTTTCGAAAATCGTTTAAGTAACAACGTAAATAACTTCAGAAATTAAATTAATAAATAAATATCTTACGAAATAAATCTACATTTTGTAGCTGTCGTGGCTCAGTGGTTAGTGCCATAGGTTGTGGCTGAGGCAACTTTAGTATCGGATTTTTCTTTCGAAAGATTCCCACCTTCCATATCAAGTAATTGGCAATTTTTCCTGCAGTAACGTTTTTCCATAAAAAATGCTTCTTAATGAGCTCTGTGACAAAGCTCAGAAAAGTAATGTAACAAGTGTTCTGCCGTTCGGAACCGGCTGAAATAGGTAGGCCTCTTCTAATACTGTCGAAAATTTAAGATGCACAGCAGTACGGGAAGAGAAGCTTGGTGGTATTACAACTGGCCTTTCTGGCCTAAGTGTGTCCCCTCAGAGAGAGGTGTGCCACAACAACCTAACCTAACCTAATCTATCTCTTATTATAATTCTCATAATAACATTAGTTTTCGTAGCGTGGGCAAAAGGTAAAATAGTAATTGTTAAAATCACAACCAACAAAATTCAAAATTTAAACTCTATCGCTAGGGGATGCCAACGACCCTAATTCAGATATGCAAAGCACTTCCAAAAGGTTGTCAATTATAAAATTACATTTTGCCCATGTTGCGAAACATAATTTTTAATTTAAGTGAAAAAACTGGTGTGGTCACCTTAGCTCGGTGGTTAGTCTACTTATTTGTAGGTCATGGGTATAATCCCCGGCTAAAGCATGAATTTAATATCGAAAAGATTTTTCTTTAGAACGATGCCCACCTGCCGGTAGGTAATTCGCAATTCTTGCGGCAGTAACAATTTGCAATTGAAAGCTTCTAAAATAACTTTGTGACAAAGCTCAGAAAAAGTGATGTCACAAGTGTCCTGCCATTCGGAACTGGCTAATAAAAGTAAGTCCCATCTAATACTGTCCAAAATTTAACACGCTCAATAGTACTATAAGAGAAGCTCAACCAAAGATCCCTTTGAGGCTTATAAGTGTCACATATTTTTTTAAAAGTTTTTAAATACATTTTAGCTAGTAAGCAAGTAAAGAATAATTAATAAAATGTAATAAATCTGTAAATAAATTTAATATCGAAAAGATTTTTCTTTCGAACGGTACGCACCAGTCGGCAAGCAATTAGCAATTCTTTCGGTAGTAACATGGAAAAGCTTCTAAAAGAACTCTGCGACAAAGCTTAGAAAAAGTAATGTCGCAAGAGTTCATTATATTTTAATTTCACACATTATTATATTGTTATTTTGTGAACGTTTAATTCTACGCGAACCAACCCTGTTCGATCACTGGAATCAATAATTATAACTGTGTGCAACAACTATTAATACTTCTATTTACAATCACTCTTTATTGTACTTGCTGCTTTACCTTCCTATCGTGTTATGTTTACCTCGATCACTATCAGAATTTTTTCTTTATTTTTTATTTTTTTATTTCATCCTTACACTTTTACACTTGCGCAGTATATTTTAAAGCTATTATAATTTTTCTTATAAGTAAGTATATGTAATTTTAATATATTAAGCATATGCAAATTCACACACAGACACATACTCACACACACATGCAGCCCCGATCTGGGTAAGAGGCATGTTCAAAACTACGTATATGTCTGGCATTCGGGCGATATATCGCCTGAGTGCATTACGATTGGCTAGAGGTTTCTGTACAGTATCTGATGATTCGATATTAGTTATCGCAAGTATGCCACCCATAGTTGTTTTAGGGCGCAAACTACAGTTCCTATAAACAACGGATCCGTTGGCACCGATACGAGATGAGAGACAGCACTGTATTCATGCATGGCAACAAAAATGGGAAAAATAGGATGCTCCCAGCAACACCTCCGCCGCTTTAAATACGACGACGACCCGTTTTGTCCAAATTGCCCCAACGAGATCGAAGACGCTTGACATGTCTTGCTATTCTGACCGCGATTCATAAATTAGAGCACCGATATTACTGCAGCCTTCAGCGAAGTACCCACGGCGGCGAACATAGTGCCCCACATGTGCAACTCGCCTCAAAAATGGCGAATTCTACAAACAGCGGCGGTAAAAATTATGGTAACAGTTCGTTGGATTGAGCGTCAAAGAGTGACGCATCGTGCATGCGAAAACCAGGGTATCAGTGGCCCTACCTAACAGCAGACGGTAACGAACTAGACAGACCATAACAGATAATTGAGCAATGATCCAGACGGCCTCCCGACAAAATAATTTGCGGTGGTTCCGGTTGGAGCTTACTGTCGGACGTGAGGATATTTTTAGCGTGTTAAAGTCTCGCACTGAAGTAGGTTTTTGATGCTTTTACTCCTCGTAAAAAAATTCCACATACACACACATGCACACACGGCTCTAGGCTACCGTACGGGTCGCAGGTGGCCGATAGCGAACGGCCTATAGATATTTTAGGTTAGCTGAGATTAAGTCATCAGACAAATATACAGTCTATGACCAGGAGCGGCACTTTCGGAGAGCGCGTATAAAAGTTAGCATGACCCAAAGATGAATCTGTGACAGAGGCGAGTCGGTACCGCCTCTTAAATCAAAGTATCTCCCTACATTAAAGAGGCATTGTAAGAAACATAAACCTAGGAAACGACAGCCTCATATGAGAAGTTATCCTGGTCAGCGTCTGTCTCCAGGTTAGGAGCGGCTGCAATAAAAAATACACCTGGCAAGTAACCATGGTGTATACTACGTAGGCGAAGTCTGTGGCTAAACACATTATAACCGATACCGGTAAGGTTCTAATTATAGCATACCGGAATAACGATTGGTATTGTTAGACATGAGCTGGTGGTGGTAGTATTCTGTTGCCTTAGTATGTAGGAGTGACATCTTGCAGAAACGGCATTCGGGCTAATGCTGCCTCCGCCTCTGCTCCGTTAAAATTATGGAACATCTCATAGTACGTTAGATGTTCGTCATCTTTAAGTTGGTGGTGTAACACCAGTTGAGAGATATCCATGCTAGTATGGACCTGGTTCTGACACAAGCACTCATAAGGTATTTGTGTCAACCGTCATGGCCTCTCTGCAATCCATGGGGTTTTCTTTAACGCAACTACACATCCGAACAAAGATAGCATCGATGAGTTGGCGCTCAATTAACATGAAAATCGACAAAATAACCACAACCACAACAGCAGTAGTAAACACTAAATACGTGATAGACGACTTTAAAAGGAGTAACAGAGTTCAGAGGTCTCCTAAATCAACGGTGATCACAAATGATTTGGTGGAAAGTCCTAAAAACAAAGAGCAACTTAGCTCTAGCAGTGAAACAAGTGCACAGCAAACGGCGGATATGGTAGCAAAGAAACACATATCATTCCATAAGTTGGGCGAACAAAACCACAGTTTAGTGGATATGATGTTAGATGGGAAAAGACGCTTCATTCAGCAGCCCATGAGGGATGCGATTTTCAGCAATAAGGCGCTTTATATATTATCCGTAATCTAGCAAAAAGACGATGAAGCCAAAAGAGAGATAAGGAAACACACCTACTTTCAGCCATCCCCATTGCTAGAACAAAACGAAGATCAGGACAGAAAATCAACTCCAGCAACATCAAAATTCACGAAGTTACGGAAGGAAAAACAAAGGCACAAGGCAGTGTTGCACTGGACGGCAGGCGAAGCAAAGCAGGGCTGGACCAAGGTCCATCCAATAAAGCAAAACAAGAAAAAGAGAGGGGTATAAGGTCAAAGCCCGACCTCCTAATTAGGCACAACAACAGCGTACATCAATCTGCTAACAGCAGATCCCGCCAAGTTGTTGAAAGTGCAGCGGATTCGCATAGGTTGGGTATTATGACAACTACGCGACTGTGTTCCTCCAAGACGGTATTTTAAATGCTGGGGATACAACCATTTGGCACAGAACTGCAAGAGAGTTGGACCCTACGAACATGTGTAGAAAATGCGGACAAGAAGGACATCGTGCGGCAAACTGTGATAATGTGCGCCTTGTGCGGAGGAAATCATGCTGCTGGTAGCGCCCGCTGTATTGAATATCAAAAGGCGATAAATAAAGGTGGCCAATGAGGATCATCCAGCTCAACCTGAATCATTTCTATAGCAGCGCAGGACATCCTGCAGCAAAATGTATTTGAACAACAGTTTGAACGATTGTGAATGAAAGACGGACACATCGAGTAAAACCGCGATATGAACAATAAATGGAAATGGTAAAGCATATCAAAGCAGAGCCACAACCGCACTTTCAGGGTTTTACTTGGGTCAAGACTGAAGGTATTTATTTCTTCTCTTCCTATGCTGATCCAAGCTTGGAGTTGAACCAATTTGAAAAGATGCTTGCGAAAATGGAAGAAAAGGCTAGAACACGATACGCCGCAGTTATTGCAGGAGATTTTAATGCGTGGTCCAAATTGGGGCAGCAGTAGTACAAACCGTAGAAGTAGGGTACTCCTAGAGCGTGTGGATGCTGTTGTGAGTCAAAAGTAATGCTCGTGCTTTAACTCACTACAAATGTTACATTAATATTATTATTATGTTATATGTTATATTATTATGCTATACTATTATGTGTGTATACTATATGAGTATCACTCTAATCATTAATATAATGATCATCACCATTCTAGGCATAACGTGATAACAAATGGGTTATCGTACGCCTATAAAAGTGCATGGTCAGGGTTATGGTACCTCACTGTATGATTATGAAATAATTTCGCAACCATACACAGAAAAAGGAAAAAAGAACCAAAAAGAAGAAAAACAAAATAAGCAACAACCATTCATACATAATATTTAACGTATTAACAAAATTTACAACAACAAGTATTAAATACAAATAATAATGATGACTTACTAAGAAAAAGTTGTAATTATGACCTACTGAAGAAATTGCAATGAATCGACCTACTTAAGAAATTGCAAATTAGGCTATGTAAACTAAGAGGGCGGATTAAAAAAAGGCAGTCTAGATAAGTTGATAACTCGAAGAGTGAGTTGGTGTGAACTAGAAGTAGAAGTTACATTGTTAAGGATTTAACATCCTATAAAAGTAGAAGTTGCATTGTGAAAGAACCTCATCTTCCACAATGACAATCCCATCCAACCGATCTCAAACCCAACAATCGAAAACATTATCAAAATCGTCTAAGTTATATAGTAAAATTTAAGTACAAAATTATATATAATTATATACTTATATTATTATATACTTATTATATAATTATATTATTCAGATTAATTTAAAAAAATCGAGCTGAAGGCCATATTAGTTATAGTCCTTATTGCTAATCTTATAATTTCAATTATAAACTTTAGTTTGTTAAATAAATAAATAAATAAATAATTGTATAATAGGGGTTCTTATCTAAACGCTTAAATGCTTCGTAAACTACGTAAACCTCGTAAACTTACGTGCTTGTAAAACAGCTGTCAAATTTTGTATGAAAATCAACGCAAATTTTGATTTTACTTGCTTCTATTCTATAACTATATTTTCGTCGTCCATACTGATGAACAAACTGATACTGATAAATAATTTCAAACAAGTTATCAAATATCAAAATATTTTATTATGGCAGAGACATATATGCTTAGAGAATTCTCACTTTCCAGTATACAAAATTTTAAAAGGAATAACCAGAAATAGCGGGAGTGGATTTGCTGTTGAACGTGTATGAACAGAAAAACCAGAAGAAATAGAAGTGGACAATCGAACAAATGATTCAATCATACGGCAAAAAGTAGAAAGCGACATGCTATTGAAAGAAGACGAAAGCGGACTGCGCATAACATACAAATGCAAAACGTGCGTTCAGATTTTGTATTGTTTACATTTATGAATTTTGATATTCTTGGATCATATTCAATAATATTTAATCATTTATATCATCTGTTTAATATTATTTGTTATTTAATCTTTTAGTAATATATGTCTTTTATACATAATTTATTTATTTCATTTAATATTTTTAAAAACAACATCTTATTTTATAAAAATAAGATGCCTCTTTATGGAGGGCTGCAATGTTAGGTACCAAACTCCTCATCATCTGGTTAATGTGCCTTTGCAATCTAATCATGTACTGGAGCTCAGCAATTTTGTGGCAGAGGATATCAAATGCTTCGTTCCTCTGTATATCAGCAGTAATTGGGTCGACCTTATTTTCCCTCTGCGTTTGCAAGTTTTGTCCGGTCGCTTCATTCCTCAATTTTTGTTTAGTCAGAGCTTCTATCGGTGAGTGAACCTTTACCAGCAACTCTAACACCGATAAAATGCTGAGCTCACCAGGGCTATTCACTCTAACAGCCGGCGAGTTTTCTGCCTCAAGCTGACTTGTTTGTTCGTTACTTGACCGCTTTACCGTGAGTACATCAATTTAGGGCTTCGTGTGAAAGCTTCCTATTTTGTGTTTTTACTATTGTCGATGTTGTTGTCTCTGCTCGTAGTGAAGTCATCTCAAGACCCCATAGGTCGCTTCGAAAGTAGTGAGGTCAATGAGAGAGCTGACACAAGCCTTTATGAGAACTTACATACAGAGCTAATCAATAATATTATATCTGAGCCTACTCGACCAATTTAATGGTGACGAACATTGAGCGTTCTTTCAGGCCTGCCATGATTTTAACGGAGCGGAGGCAATTGTGATATTAGCCCGAAAGCCATTTCTGCAGGGTACCACCTCTGCATACTGAGGTACCAGAATACCACAATTACCACCTCAGAACTATCATATTATTTTCGTTGCTTTAAGTGTACCTTAATTAATACCTTACTGGACTCATTCTTAATGCCAATGACCGAAAATAAATACATGTTACATGTACTAACACATGTACATACGCTCGCACAACCGGATATATATTTCCTATATATGAATTTATGCGCTCAATACCATATTAATATAAAGCTACACACGTAGACAAGTACACACACAAGCACCCACATCCACATAGATATCCACACCAATGTCTATTTACACGCGGAAGGGCTCTAGGCTACCGTGGGTGTCGCAGGTGTCGGATAGCTAACGGCCTATATATATGTAGGTTAGTTGTGAACAAGGCATTTGAGAAATAAACAGTCCCCGACCAGGAGCAGCATATTCGGAAGGCACGGTATAAAAGCGAGTCGGCACCGCCTATTAAATCAAAGTGTCCTCTTACATTGAAGAGGCATTGTAAGAAACATAAACCCAGGAAACGTCAGCCGCATAAAAGCAGCCGCGTCTGTCTCCAGGTTAGGAGCGGATCAGGATCAGGATCATCTTGTTGAAGTTAATGACAAAGCAACAAAAATGTATGGAGCATTATAGCATATCATGGCAAATCTATGAGGACCACGTGCCAGCAGACGGTGGTTACTAGCAACGGTGATAACTTCTATCGTGCTGTATGCAGCCCTGATCTGGGCAACAAAAATGGGAAAATCGGAGAAGAGGAGATTCCTTACATTGATAAATGGACCAACCGTAAATATGGAGAAGTTGACTTCTGCCTGACACAGCTGCTAAGTGAACACGCATGCTTTAAGCAATACCTCCACAGCTTTAAATACGCCGACGACCCGTTTGACATGCCTTGCTATTCTGGCCGCGATTCATAAATGAGAGGACCGATATTATTGCAGATTTCGGCGAAGCACCCACAACGGCAAACATAGTGCCGTGGCTCTAGGCTACCGTACCTGTCGCAGGTGGCCGATTGCGAACGGCCTATAGATATTTTAGGTTAGCTGAGAATAAGTCATCAGACAAATATACAGTTCATGACCAGGAGCGGCACTTCCGGAGCGCGCGTATAAAAGCTAGCATGACCCAAAGATGAATCTGTGACAGAGGCGAGTCGGCACCGCCTCTTAAATCAAAGTGTCCCCCTACATTAAAGAGGCATTGTAAGAAACATAAACCTAGAAAACGCCAGCCTCATATGAGAAATTATCCTGGTCAGCGTCTATCTCAAAGTTAGGAGCGGCTACAATAAAAAATACACCTAGCAAGTAACCATGGTGTATACTACGTAGGCGAAGTCTGTGGCTAAACACATTATAACCGATACCGGTAAGGTTCTAATTATAGCATACCGGAATAACGATTGGTATTGTTAGACATGAGCTGGTGGTGGTAGTATTCTGTTGCCTCAGTATGTTGGAGTGACATCTTGCATGAATACGTTAGATGTTCGTCATAAGTTGGTGGTGGAGCACCAGTTGAGAGATATCCATGCTAGTATGGACCTGGTTCTGACACAAGCACTCATAAGGTATTTGTGTCAACCGTCATGGCCTCTCTGCAATCCATGGGGTTTTCTTTAAGACAACTACACATCCGAACAAAGATAGCGTCTATGAGTTGGCGCTCAATTAACATGAAAATCGACAAAATAACCACAACCACAACAGCAGTAGCAAACACTAAAAACGTGATAGACGACTTTAAAAGGAGTAACAGAGTTCAGAGGTCTCCTAAATCAACGGTGATCACAAATGATTTGGTGGAAAGTCCTAAAAACAAAGAGCAACTTAGCTCTAGCAGTGAAACAAGTGCACAGCAAACGGCGGATATGGTAGCAAAGAAACACATATCATTCCATAAGTTGGGCGAACAAAACCACAGTTTAGTGGATATGATGTTAGATGGGAAAAGACGCTTCATTCAGCAGCCCATGAGGGATGCGATTTTCAGCAATAAGGCGCTTTATATATTATCCGTAATCTAGCAAAAAGACGATGAAGCCAAAAGAGAGATTAGGAAACACACCTACTTTCAGCCATCGCTGGAACCACTTATGTAGATATACTGCGAAGGATTAAAAGTGACGATGCACTGATGAACAGCAAAAAAGGAATTACTATTGGAACTGAAGCGCGCTCCAGAATGTAACTCTGTAGAATTGCAAATAGATATTGAACATGTGTTAGGAGAGGATGCCAGAGTCTTGGCGAAAAATTACACTACAGCGATTCAATTAAGGGACCTAGATGAGATCACTACTGCAGGTGAGGTGTGCGACACATTACAGTCGCAATGCGATATTCGGCTACCGGACGAGTCAGCGATCCGTAATATATGAATTGATAAACAAGGCACGACAACAGCGTACATCAATCTGCTAACAGCAGATGCCGCCAAGTTGTTGAAAGTGCAGCGAATTCGCATTGGTTGGGTATTATGACGACTACGCGACTGTGTTCCTCCAAAACGGTGTTTTAAATGCTGGGGATACAACCATTTGGCACAGAACTGCAAGAGAGGTGGACCCAACGAACATGTGTAGAAAATGCGGACAAGAAGGATATTGTGCGGCAAACTGTGATAATGTGCGCCTTGTACGGAGGAAATCATGCTGCTGGTAGCGCCCGCTGTATTGAATATCAAAAGGCGATAAATAAAGGTGGCCAATGAGGATCATCCAGCTCAACCTGAATCATTTCTATAGCAGCGCAGGACATCCTGCAGCAAAAGGTATTTGAACAACAGTTTGAACGATTGTGAATGAATGACGGACACATCGAGTAAAACCGCGATATGAACAATAAATGGAAATGGTAAAGCATATCAAAGCAGAGCCACAACCGCACTTTCAGGGTTTTACTTGGGTCAAGACTGAAGGTATTTATTTCTTCTCTTCCTATGCTGCTCCAAGCTTGGAGTTGAACCAGTTTGAAAAGATGCTTGCGAAAATGGAAAAAAAGGCTAGAACACGACACGCCGTAGTTAAATCAGGAGATTTTAATACGTGGTCCAAACATGGGGCAGCAGTAGTACAAATCGTTAAAGTAGGGTACTTCTGGAGTGTATGGCTACGTTCTAGGTTGAATTCCTGAATGATGGGCAACATACTTTCCAATCATGAATTGTGTCATCGATTCGCTGTACACAATTCAATCACAATGCCTCTGTGATCGCTATGCATGTAAAATTCTGCAACACTCCACTTGAAGTGTCGCGCAATTGTTCTGTGCGCGAAGGTTAGGTCTATGGCTGATCGCTTGTCACCAGATTGGAAAGTATGTTGCCCATTTCCTTCACCATGTAGTTCTTATTTAACAATGTGGTTTTCTTTATATTTTTTCCTTTCACTATGTATATATACTTATATATTTACTTGTAACAGGATGTTAAATCCTTCACAATATAACTTCCACTTTTATAGGATGTTAAATGCTTCACAATGTAACTTCTACTTTTATAGAATGTTAAATCCTTCACAATGTAACTTCTACTTTTATAGGATGTTAAATTTTTCACAATGTAACTTCTACTTTTATAGGATGTTAAATCCTTCACAATGTAACTTCTACTTTTAGTTCACACTAACTCCCTCTTCGATTTATCTACTTCTCTAGACTTCCTTTATTTCAGCCGTCCTCTTAGTTTATACAACCTAATGTATTTGAAGTAATTTAGAGTTTAACCCCGTTTTTGGATAAAAGAATTTCTGAAGAAATTGCAATTTCTTAAGTAGGTCGATTCATTGCAATTTCTTCAGTAGGTCATAATTACAACTTTTTCTTAGTAGGTCATCATTACTATTTGTATTTAATACTTGTTGTTGTAAATTTTGTTCATACGTTAAATATTATGTATGAATGGTTGTTGCTTATTTTGGTTCTTTTTCTTTTTACTGTGTATGGTTGCGAAATTATTTCATAATCATACAGTGAGGTACCATAACCCTGACCATGCATTTTTATAAGCGTATGATAACCCATTTGTTATCACGTAATGCCTAGAATAGTGATGATCATTATATTAATGATTACAGCGATATTCATAAAGTATTAATATAACGTATAACATAATAGTAATATTAATGTCACATTTGTAGTGAGTCAAAACGCATAAATTAGACAAGCATTATTTTGACTTACAACATCCCTCCCCAAATTATGAAGAAAAAATTATCAATTTGAAAGATTGTCAGTTTTATTTTTTACAAATTGAATTTACAAATTATTTAGATAACATATTTTTAGTTTTAAAACGTATATACTGTGATTTATATGTATATCTTAGTATTTTACACCTATTTTTATAACTTATTAACTTCTACTGGCAATATACCATTTTGGATGCTGATTTTCTTGGTTCCCTGTTTCTGTTGAGCCACTTTCTTCTGTTGTACTGTGATTAGAGGAGGTTCTTCTTAACTCCGCCGTTGCTTTATATTTTGTTATCGATGTTGAAACTGTTTTAATATGTTGAAGAAGGTTTATCTGGAATGTGGAATTTTGCTCGCTGCACTGCACTCTTTCATCTTTGCGTTTCCAGGTGTGACGTTAACCATTGTTGTAATTGACTGAGTTGTAGGACTAATTTTTTTATCTTTCATTGGTCCTACTGTTGTATAACACGTAGATTTCTTGTTCACCATAATATACCGTGGTGTCCAACGTTTGGATGGCTATTACATTACTCCTTTGTAGAATCAGCGTTGTTCAGGTGTTATCGTGTCTCCTTTTTATACTCGTGTGACTGACGATTTAATCTGCTTATTAAGTGCTTACCTTTGCAATTTTTATACTTCAGCATTATTTACAAAATAGGGGCTCAATGCACGTATTTTGTCTAGTATGTACATTTTGTCTCAACATATCGCATTCAATGAATGAACAACATCTTACAGTGCGATTTTTTTATATGGAACGCTACTAAGTTATATCGTTATGTGACACCTGTAACCCATCGTCAAATGCGCGACAACTAAGTCAACAATAGGCGTTCACTATCCAGATAAAAACGTAACACATGAGTCTTGTTTGTACACACTGTGTATTGCTGCTGTTATATCAAACAGTCCAAGTATTTCATGAGAATGCTGCTTATTCTATTGACTTTATTTAATGCTCTACCACTTGGTTCAGGATATTGGAACTTATGTATATGTATGTAACCTCAACTCTATTACCTATTTGGTCTCCGTTAACATCTCTGTATAAAAATTTAAAACTTGGGAAATGCATCGTTGTTTCACATATTGTAAAGGGTTATCCATTTTGCGGTTTCAAAAGTAAATGTAAATAAAACACATATAAAATATTTTTATCATGATATTCCTTTATTATTATAAAGTTTGAACGTTGACATTATGTGTGAAATACTACATCATTTAAATGACCACCACGCGAATTGTTGCAAGCATCGATTCTTTTGAGGTAATTTTAGACCACTTTTTGACACATATTGAGCGGTATCTCAGCCATAACGTGACGAATGTTGGTTTTTAGGTGCTCAAGAGTTAAAGGTTTATCTGCATAAACACGGTCTTTCGCGTAGCCCCACAAAAAAAAGTCAAGCGGTGTCAAATCGCATGATCTTGGTGGCCACTTGATATCGCCACGATGAGAAATTACGTGGCCAGAAAATTTCTCTTGCAATAAAGCCATATTCGCTCGAGTTTTGTGGCATGTGGCACCGTCTTGTTGAAACCACATATTCTCTAAGTCGTATTCTTCAATAGCAGGCAAAAAAAGAGTCGGTTATCATATGACCATAACGCTCCGAATTGACGGTGACAGTCGTTCCATCGTCGTTTTCGAAGAAGTAAGGTCCAATCACACCTCCGGACCAAAGAGCGCACCAAGCAGTGACTTTTTGTGTATGTAGTGGCCTCTCTTCAATTACTTGAGGATTCTCAGAACCCCAAATACGACAATTTTGTTTGTTAACATACCCACAGAGTGAGAAATGTGCTTCGTCGCTGAAGAAATTTTGTTCGAAAAATCGCCGTCCACCGCATGTTGTTCAAGCACCCATTCGACGTATCTACGACGTTGTGAATGGTCAGCTGGCTTCAGTTGTTGTGTGAGCTGGATTTTATATGGATGTAGGTGTAGATCCAAATGCAAAATACGCCATAATGTGCCGTAAGACAGTCCTAATTCCTGAGAACGACGAGGAATCGACACATTCGGGTCTTCGGCAACACTTTCACTTACAGCAGCGATATTTTCGGTGGTACGAGCGAAACAATGATGCACAGGCCTTACAATATCTGTAACCGATCCAGTCTCTTCATATTTCTTCACAATTTTGCCAATTGCTTGCGTAGTTGGACGATTATGTAAACCATAATCTCCTCTTAAAGCACGATATGTGGCTGTGGCAGAATCACCATTTTTGTAGCAGGTTTTTACAATTTTAATGCATTGTGCGATAGTTAAGCGATCCATTTTCGCAAATGTCAGACTTTGAACTGAAAAAGAAAGAAATTGTTTTAACAACTCAGTTTGACAGATGTCGAATTCTAGCCCTATACTTTTGAAACCGCGAAATGGATAACCCCTTATAATTTAAGAACAACGTTACAATTTCGTTCTGTTGCAATAACCAACTTACCTGCACTATTCGATTGTGCTTATTTTCATCTCAGACCGTGGAAGACGGAATGGTAACCCTTTATGTTAATTCTCACCATTTATTCTATAACTTCTGTCTCCTATTGCTATGACTGACCTGTTTTTCATAACGATACCGACAATATCTACATATGCATTTACAGCCGAGCAACCTTCCATCATCGAACAGGTAAAACAAAATGACAATATAATTATTTCAAAACGAGCTCGCTATCACCTCATATTGGTTAAGCAAACCTTCTACAGCAAACATGCATGAATAGCCCGTTACATCAAACAGGTTCGAAACTCTCTCGATGACGAGATCGATCAAACAAATAAGAACAGAGGAACAGAACTTGAAGTAACAGCAATAAAAAAATATGTTTCTAAACCTCCACCAATATATGTTCAAAATGTACAATAGCTGCATTCTTTTGTAAGCGAGTTGCAAAAGAACATAAACACACATATAACTTCCCTTTTACTTGAATATAATTTCCCTTTAGTTACTTAGCAACGCTGGTGGTATATATGGTTGTTCATGAAATTTATAAACGAAATAAAAACAAAAAAGAGACAATTCTGCGGAATCTGTGGTAAATATATATATATTTTTTTTTTATTTAAAATAAATTTTTATTTGCATTTGCTTTATTTTGTTTATTTTTGTTTATATTTACAATAATTTGACGTGTTGTTGAAATTTCCCAAGCACATTCCAGTAATCTATTCACAATAGTGCTGTTTTTTTTCTTTCCAACACTATAACTCAGGTCGATTAAAATATAAGCAATTTCAATTGAACTCGGTTAAAATAGACGATGTCGCTTATTTTTTGTTGTTGTTTTGCATTTAGTTCGGCAAATAAGTTAGTGTTCTTTTGCAACTCGCGTGCAATAGAATAGGGCTAATGTATAAGCGTTTCATCAAAAGCCCTAAATTCACTTCGCAAATGCGCTTATGTAATGAAAGCATTAAATAACAATGAGATTAAGAATCAACCTGCTGAATCATCTCATTACACATCAATTATAAAGCTATTGAAAGAGAAGAATACCCAATATTATACTTATAAACAAAAAGAACAGAAAGGTTTTAATGTAATCCTAAGAAACATACATTACTCCACAGATATTGAGGAAATTAAGAATGAACTTAGTGGGTGCCGTAGCTCAGTGGTTAGTGTGTTCGCCTTCTGATCTGTAGGTCGTGGTTCAATCCCCGGCTGATGCATAACAAATTTAATATCGATAAGATTTTTCTTTCGAATGGTACCCACCTGTCGGCAAGCAATTGGCAATTCTTCCGACAGTAACAACTTGCCATGAAAAATCTTCTAAAAGAACTCTGTGACAAAGCTCAGAAAAAGTGATGTCACAAGTGATCGTTCGGAACACTTGTGACATCACGCGGTTCGGAACCGGCTAATATAAGTAGGTTCCTTCTAATGCTGTCCAAATTTAACACGCACAACAGCATTGGAATAGAAGCTCAGTGGTATCACAATAGGCCTTTCTAGCCTAAGTGTGTTCTCTCAGAGAGAGGGCAGCCACATAACCTAACCTAACCTAAGAATGAACATGCTGGGTTAGGTCAAGAAGTTTTAAATATACATAATATTCTGCAAAATGGTACCAAAAAAACCACTATCGGTATTCTGAATAGAATTAACAACTAACGAAAATAATAAACTAATATACTCTGCAACTCACCTATTACACTGCAAGATAATTTTTGAACCACCACACCAGAAAAGATCGCTGCCCCAATGCACAAACTGCCAAAAATATGGCTACACTAAAAATTTTTGTACAAAAAATCCAGTTTGCGTGAAAGTGCTGGAAACAATAAACTGAACTATATAGCTTCACCTGCCATCAAAGATAAAATAAAAATGAAGAGGAAACTACGTAAAAAATGTCAAACTACAAGGTCACCCCAGGATAAAACTAAATTAAATCAGATAACAAAAGAATTGAAAATGATCCTAAAAAATGACAAAGATAAAATATTCGAAAAATATATTACTAACTTCAGTTCTACGAACATTACCAACTACTCGCTGTGGAGAGCAACGAAGAATGTAAATAACTCAATTGTGAACCAACCCCCACTCAAAATGCAGAAAATAAATGGGTCAGAACTCAATCTGAAAAGGCGAACGTTCTCTCTACGCATTTTAAAAACAAGTTCAGGAACAAATTAAACAACGCAGACATAATCTTGCCCAATCTGACAAATGACTTAAATGACCAAATAAATAAAATAACAGCGAATGAAATTAAGCTAAATATTAAAATCAATGTTAAAATAAAAAAATATCCTGGTTATGACCGTATCACTGGAAAAATACTAAAGGAACTACCTGAAAAAGCTATTAACTATATAAGAAACCTCTTCAATGCAGCTATCAAATTAAAATATTTCCCAGTCACATGGAAAGTTGCTGAAATAATAGCAGTTCCAAAAAAATCTACCCAAGCTACGTCATACAGACACATAAGCCTATTGCCTGTTATGTCTAAACTATTCGAGAACCTCATATTTAATCAACTTGAACCGATAATAATAAAAAGAAACTTAATGCCTAACCACCAGTTTGGATTTAGACGAAAACATTCCACTATTGAACAAGTACACAGAGTAACGAATAAAATCTCATCCGAAATTGATAAGAAAAACTTTTGCATAGCAGTAGACTTAGATGTTGCAAAGGCATTCGACAGAGTATGATACAAAGGGTTTTACACAAGTTGAAATATCAGCTCCCAGAAAGTTACTATGAACTGATGCGTAGCTATATCAGTGACAGGCACTTCTATGTCAAGCAGCAAGACGAATGCTCAGAAAAAATGGAAGCTGGGGTTCCCCAAGGCAGTGTAATTGAACCACTAATGTATCTCCTATATACATCTGATATACCAACTCCTCCCTCAGAAGAAAATATGATAGCTACATTCGCTGATGACACCGCCATACTATCATCAAATAGCAACATAGCCGTGGCTTTATCAAAACTACAAACGCAACTAGATAGCACACTATTATGGTTCAAAGATTAGGGACTTGAAATTAATAGTAGCAATTAATAGTGTTAATAGTAGTAGTAGTAATAGACAACATAGCAATAATCATCTTTTCATAAACAGCGAACCAATCAAAATTGACACAAAAGCTAAATATCTAGGAATGATCATATACGCACAAATGCTCTGGAAGGACCATATCACTCAAAAAAGACTAGAAATTAACAATCGATTCAGACAACTTTATTGGCTTTTGGGCAGACAGTCGAAGCTCTCTGTTACATGTAAACTATTAATTAATAAATCAATTATCATGCCAATTTGGACGTACGGTATTGAAATATGGGGCACTGCAGCAAATCTAACATAAAGAAAATTCAAGGGATTAAATCCAAAATTCTTAGCACCATCAACAATACTGAGTGGTACATCTCAAACGAAGACATCCACCGAGATTTGAACATTGACTCTATTGAAGATGTAATCCAAGATTGTATTCTCAAGCACATTCACCGCCTACAAGCACCCACAAATACAGAACTAAGAAAAATTCCAGTCTTAGAAGCTTCGCAACCAAGAAGATTGAATAGATACGTGCCAACAAAATTAGTAAATAGATACCTTTAAATGTAAACTAAATTCAAGTTAAATTCATATAAAAGTTTGAAATTGTAGTCTTAGATATTGATTTAAGATTTCTAATATTTCATAAATGTTAAAATAATTACATAGTGTCAATAGACAGGTCTAATATAAATGGTAGTTAATAAAAAAAAAAATGTTGATAAAAATGTTTTAGTAAGTTGTTATGGTACTTTTTACCATTTTGTCCGATGTTGATAGTTGTCGTCACTGGACTGTCCACATGTATAATAAATAAGTTTTCAGAGCACCCTGATGCCCTCCTAAAGGTGAATCATGGAAGTTGCGAAGTATCGTCGAAATATCATTTTCATTACTGAGAAGTACCGCATTCTTGTTCTCCTGATTTTCTGCATTTTCAACTAGTTCTAACTCGTCACCAGAGCTTTCATCTGGCTTTCGGTTTCATCGACTTTATTCCTCGCCATAGAACGAGTCACAACCATTATTGACTCATGATTCGGTTGTGGAACTCTGCTGAGCGCATCCGAGTTGAAGTTCCTTTTGCCTGGTTTATAAATTACTTCAAAATCAAACTCAGATAATATATGTCTGAATCGTGCCAAGCGTGATGTCTGGTCTTTCAGATTGGCAATTCCTCATAAGGGCTGATGGTCAGTGTAGTCTACCCAGTATATAAGCTCTTTAATGGTCGGCAAAATCCTAAACTGAACCCGCCTCGAGGGTGCCGACTGCAAATAGATACCACAGTTTAGACTGTACGATGTAAGGCGGTATCTAGCTAAGATAAAGGTAAGTTGGTGAGTGTTTGTTACTCTTCAATAATACAGCATCCGGCAACGTACTCTTAACATGGTCTGAGGTGAGGGGCTGGATTAAGGTCTTATGCGATCCGTGCCGAAAATCAGCCTGGCTGGGGGCCCCTTCTTTAAATAGCCCAGTCGCTAACTTTGAGCTTACGGATACCTGGCGCCCTTCGTAATAAGGAGCTTTACCTGAGTACTGCGAATCTTTGCGCAGGCGGACAATTACTTCTTCGCAACTCGTGGGAACAACATTGATTGTAAAAACCCAAAAACCGGATCTCGATCCAAAAATCTGGGGGTTGCAGGAGTGTTAACGGGTGGAACGGCGGACAATAAGGCTTCACTAGAGGCCGAGCTGTTAGCTGCACCACTCCTTCCCACCTCTGGAACTCAGAACGAAATTCTGATGTGCTGATAGCCACGGCAAGAAAAGTGGTGGAGGGGGTGGCGGAAAATGAGCCTTCTAAAGAAGCCGAGCTTTTAATCGGCCCAAAACCAATGGCAGCATCTGTCGTAGCGGACGGGACGGGTCTCGAAAGACCTAAGCCGGCGGCTGCGACGGTGTTGAACGAAAAGGACGGTGTCACCAATCTGGTAAGATTGTTAACCGAGCGAACTCATAGGCCTCGCATGCGGCACCTGGGGCGAGCGGTCTTGGCAGGGCAAAGTGGAGAGCGGAATGTTTGTAAAATATCGAGCCGAACAACTGATGGTGTGGACGAAGACGATCCTAGTGGAGCGGAATCGTTAGCTTTATCAGGTATAAGCGAAGAGGACGAAGTCACCAGAGCAGAGCGAATCCTGTTGAAGAAACGGGAGAAGCAGAAGCGACAGAGACAACGTAAAAAGCCATGAAGTCGTCGGAGAAGACCATTGAGCAACTCCTGGGCCAACTCAGTGGACTTTTGCAAGATGAGTCGACCTTGGAGGTGGAGAACTTGGCAGGCAAACCCGACATCGAGGAGTGATGAGCGGGGTGGATAATCTGGTAAGATTGTTAACTCAGCGAACTCACAGGCCTCGCATGCGGTACCTGGGCCGAACGGTTTTGGAAGGTAAAGCGGAGAGCGGATTGTTTGTACTAAGGTGCAAAAATCAGCTATACAAGCAATGGCTGTGCAAGACAGTGGAGCACCTAACCGGTTTGTGGGAGGGTGTAAAGCTCAAATGTGACAGCCTAACTGCCTTGTCGACAAAGAGGAAGATGGTGATTGTTGCTCATGGCAATGCTGTAGCCAGCGACATCATCCTCAGAAGGCTGCAGCGCCAGAACGACTGTGTGAAGGACACTTCCAAATGGAGTGTTATCCGCACAGAAGAGTTTGGCGAGGAGAAAGGGCAGGTGTCGTACTCACCGTGCTGTGTCCCAAGGATGACACGGAGGCCATCAAGATCGCAGGGGGAGACAACTGCGGTCTTGAACAGGCCGTCATTAAATTCCAGAAGCAGTTTGAGGGGTGCGACGCGGCTCCTGGCGTGAGGCTAGTGGCAGATTCTGCAAGGAAGAAGCCATTAGGGAGGGAGGTGGGCCTCGCCAGGAACCACTGTCAACTCAATATTCACCATAGCAACGCAGCATCAGCAATGAGGGTGCGGAGCTTCGATGAGGATGAGCTTGATATTCATGAAAGCATTAAAGGTCTATATGCACAAAAGACCACCTTGTTTTACCCACAAACAGGGGGAGGTTAAGGACTTACATTTTAGTTAGACAGAGCATACGTGCGATTCTAATGTCTAACTTGTGCTCACCGGATCTCACAGTAGTGAGAATAGGTGACGGTGCGAGTTCATTTATGATCGCATCAGCATAGCTTCCATACGATTCTCCAGACGGACCACTTTCAAGAGAGGTGGAAGCTCTAGTGAGATTCTGTGATGGAAATGCGCGCAGTTCTGTGTCAGGCAGCAGCAATAAAAACTATAGAGGAGAGTGTCTACTCGAATTTATAGAAATATTTGGTCTACAATAGGGGAACAGAATCGAACTTTGTCGACTCACGTCGTTGCGAGGTCATTGATGTTACCCTGACGAATGTCAAAATGTTGGATAGGATTTTGGATTGGAGGGTTGTGGATAGACTAACCATGTCGGACCACAGGGCCATTCAGTTTGGGGTTACGTCCGATAAAAGACATAGGAATGACTGTAGAATGGTAAGGATACCGAAACAACGGATTGTACAAGGTACTGCGAAGTTCTTGAGGAATTATTGCCAAGGAGGTTTAAGAGACCTAGAACAACCGCAGATGTTGAGTATCAGGTGAGGGCTATCAACTCAGCCATGATCAAAGCATTTGAAGTTGCATGTCCTGTGACGGTAGTAGACGAAGGAGATCCCACTCCATGGTGGAATGGGGAACTGGAATCCATGAAAAAGGAGACAAGGAAGGCTTTTAATCGTCACATGAGAGGGGACCCCAACGCGTGGGACGACTACAAGTCAAAGAAAAGGGACCTGAAGAAGACTCTACGCTACCGTAAAAGGAAAATATGGAGGGAATTCTGCTGAAATATGCAAGATATGAGCGATGTATGTAGATTACAAGGGATCATATCAAAGGACCCGGTGTCAAAGTTGGGAGTAATTCTCAAATCGAATAGATCCTTTACAGAGACAATCGGAGAGTCACTAAAATACCTTATGGAGGTGCATTTTCCAGGAAGCCTTAGATTGGAAGATCCTTGGGAAGCCACCCGCAAGGGTGCAAACAGGAATGAAAGATTGAAAGCTGAAAGGATAGTCACCAGAGATAGAGTGATAAACGCCATTAAGAGTTTCTCTCCATTCAAAACAGTGGGTCCAGACGGGGTATTTCCAGCCCTACTTCAGTGGGGTGTAAAAGCTCTGGTAGACAGGCTTCTGGGAATATTCACTACTTGCCTGGCTACAGGATTTATCCCGACTCAATGGAGAGAGAATAAGGTTGTCTTTCTTCCAAAGCCGGGAAAAGGGACTACTCAGTGGCTAAATCTTTCTGGCCGGTTAGCTTGACCTCCTTTCTGCTTAAATGTAGCGGACTACATGGAAAGGACAACGCTTCTGACAAAACCACTGAGCAGGTGTCAGCACGCATAGAGAGCTGGCAAATCCACTTAAACGGCCCTGCACGAACTTGTTCCAGTAGCGGAGAGAGAACTGTTTTGTGGAGGGATATCTATGTCTACTTTAATGGATATAGAAGGTGCTTTCGATAAGCTAAGGATGGCCCTTGCTACTCGTGAAGTCAGCCCAACCATTATAAGGTGGGTGGACAGCATGCTGAGGAAAAGGGCAATAAACTTTCAAAATGGGAGTCAGAAGTAGGGTAGTCAAAGGGTGTCCACAAGGGGGCGTATTATTGCCTATTCTTTGGAACATCACGGTCGATTCTCTACTTCAGCTTCTGGACTCAAAAGTCATACACACCGTTGGGTATGCAGATTATATAGCGGTAACGGTGAGCGGTAAGTTCCTGGACACAATTTATGATACCATAAGAGGT
The DNA here is from genome assembly GCA_963854835.1 of Megamerina dolium. NCBI lineage: Eukaryota > Metazoa > Arthropoda > Insecta > Diptera > Megamerinidae > Megamerina > Megamerina dolium. The sequence continues at coordinate 55,919,012 of OY978530.1, forward strand.
GCACTCAAATTGGTTGAAGGATGGTGCACGGAACAAGGTCTCTCTGTAAATGATAGTAAGTCGGAAACAGTACTCTTTACTAAAAGGAGGACTAGACTAACAATAGACCCTCTTAGGTGGCATCCTGGATAACAAGCTGACTTGGAATAGTCACGACGATGACAAGATCCAGAAGGGCAAGCTGGTATTGCATCAGTGTAAGAGAGTGTTCGGTCTCATGTGGGGAATTACTCCCAGAGCAGCGCATTGGATCTACACAACGATGGTCAAGCCCTGAATAACGTATGCTGCTGTGGTCTGGTGGCCTACTTACTTACTTATGTGGCCATAACAACCGAATATCGATTTAGGCCGAAAATAACATGCTTCGCCAGCCATCTCTGTTCTTCGCTAGCTGGCGCCAGTTAGAAATTCCAAGCGCCGTCAGGTTCTCCAGTACTTGGTCTTTCCACCGGAGGTTTGGTCTTCCTCTTTTGCGTCGTCCTCCAGCGGGTTCCGAATATAACACCTTCCTAGCTGGAGCGTGTTCTTCCATTCGCTCGACATGACCTAGCCAGCGCAGCCGCTGGATTTTGATGCGCTTTACTATGTCAATATCGGCATACAGCTCGTACAGCTCATATTTGTACCTTATTCGGTACTCGCCACCAACGCAAATAGGTCCAAAGATCTTGCGTAGGACTTTTCTCTCGAAAACTCCAAGTATTCGCTCATCCGAGGTGGAAATTGTCCAGGCTTCAGCGCCATATGTTAGGACAGGCATGATGAGAGACTTGTAGAGTGTAGTTTTCGTTCTTCGAGAGAGGGCTCGACTTCTCAATTGCTTACTCAGCCCAAAGTAACACCTGTTAGCAAGAGTTATCCTACGCATGATCTCCAAGCCGACGTCATTACTGCTGTTAATGCTGGTTCCAAGATAGACAAAGTCCCTTACTACTTCAAAAGCGTAGTTGTCAACAGTGACGTGCTGTCCAAGACGCCGGGACTCTTTGTTTGTTGACACTAGATACTTCGTCTTGCCCTCGTTCACCGTGAGACCCATCCGACGCGACTCTCTTTCCAACTCTGAGAATGCTGCACTGACTGCTCGCGTGTTCATGCCGATTATGTCAATATCGTCGGCATACGCTAACAGCATGACACTTTTGTTGAAGATAGTGCCATTATGTCGTAGATCAGCAGCTCGTATTATTTTCTCCATAATAAGATTGAAGAAGTCGCACGATAACGAATCACCTTGTCTGAAACCCCGTTCGGTATTAAACGGTGCGGAGAGGTCCTTCCCAATTTTCACTGCACAACGGGAGTTATGCAGTGTCATTCTACAAAGTCGAATGAGCTTTGCAGGAATACCGAACTCAGACATTGTTGCGTAGAGGTAATCCCTTACCGGACTGTCGAAAGCGGCTTTATAATCAACAAATAGGTGGTGTGTGTCGATCTGTTTTTCTTGGGTCTTCTCCAGGATTTGGTGCAGTGTGAAAATCTGGTCGATGGTGGATTTACCAGGTCTGAAGCCACACTGATACGGTCCAATCAGGTTGCTGAGCATAGGCTTCAATCTTTCACAGAGTACGCTCGATAGAACCTTGTACGCGATGCTCAGGAGACTTATTCCACGGTAGTTGGCGCAAATTGTGGGGTCTCCTTTTTTATGTACAGGACAGAGAACACTGAGCCTCCAATCATCAGGCATGCTTTCATCCGACCATATTCTGCTTATGAGCTGGTGCATGCGGGTGAGCAGCTCATCGCCTCCGGTCTTAAACAACTCGGCAGGCAGGCCATCAGCACCTGCAGCTTTGTTGTTCTTCAGCCTTAAAATGGCCGTTTCAACCTCGTCATAGTCGGGTGGTGGAACATCAACACCATCATCTGTAATTGGGGTTATCGGGCATTCTCCTCCACTGGCGGAATTGTTCGTAGCATCGCCATTCAGTAACGTGGAGAAGTGTTCCCTCCATAGGCTCAGTACACTCTGGACATCCGTAACCAGATTCCCATTTCCATCACGACAAGAAGAGGCTCCGGGATTTAAACCTCCACTCAGGCGCTTGATCTTTTCGAAGAATTTTCGAGTCTCATTCTTGTCGGTACACATCTCTATCTCCTCACACTCGCGTCTTTCCAACTCCCTCTTCTTGCGCCTGAAAAGACGTCTCTCTGCACTCCTTTTCTCTCTATACCGCTCCTTAACAGCTCGCGTTACGCCTGCACGCAGGGTTTTTCTGTAGGCGGCGTCTTTCTCTGCGGTAGCGTCGCGACACTCCTGATCATACCACTCATTCCTCAGAGGCCGGTAGTAACCGATTACCTCCTCGGCAGCAGTAGTCATGGAGTGGGATATATGTGTCCACCGTGCGCATGTATCATCAAGTGGGGGAGTGTTCTGCATAAGCAGATCCGATAGTCGAGTGGAAAATGCATCTGCTGTCTCTGGTGATTGCAGCTTACTGACGTCGAGCTTTCTCTGTGTGGGACTTCTCTTGTTATTTGCGACACATAAGCGTGTGCGCACCTTAGCTGCAACAAGGTAGTGATCCGAGTCGATGTTGGCACCACGAATCGATTTCACGTCCATCACACTGGAAGCATGCCCTCCGTCAATCAACACATGATCAATTTAGTTTCTTGTACGATGATCTGGAGACAGCCATGTCGCTTTGTGGATGTCGAGATGCTGGTATCTGGTACCACCAATTACCATGTTTCGTGCTGCGGCGAAGTCGATCAGCCTTATTCCGTTATCGGAGGTGTTTTGGTGGAGGCTGAATTTTCCGACAGTTGGACCAAAGGTACCTTCCTTGCCCACCCTGGCATTAAAGTCGCCAAGCACGATTTTGATATCGTGGCGGGGGCAGCGGTCATAAGCTTCTTCGAGGCGCTGAAAGAAGCTCTCCTTGGTCACATTGTCCTTCTCATCCGTCGGAGCGTGGGCACATATAAGGCTGATGTTGAAAAATTTTGCCTTGATGCGGATTGTGGCCAGCCGTTCATTCACAGGCGTGAACTGCGAGACAAGATGTCGTAGTCTCTTGCTGACCAAAAATTCACATCCTAATTCGTGCCTTTCAGCATGGCAACTGTAGTAGATGTCACAGGACGCTCTTTTGGAGCAGCCCTGTCCTGTCCATCGCATTTCCTGGAGAGCGGTGATGTCAGCTCTGTATTTTTCGAGGACATCAACCAGCTGGATAGAGGCACCCTCCCTATAAAGGGATCGGACATTCCAGGTTCATATCCGTAAATCGTGGTCCTTTTTTCGTTTGCGGGGGTCATCAACAAAAACGGTAGTCCTTCTCCGAGGCATATTTGTTTTTTTCATTGGGGGGGTTTTTTATGTGGCGGGTCCCAAACCCAACGCACAACCTCTAACCGAGGAGATTTTCGCCACTCACTTCAGCCGCCTCCCAGCGGGTGCCAGGAAGACGTTGCCCGGTGGTCGCCACATTGGTGGCCCCCATTAATAATAATGAAAGCGCCATCACAGAGTAAGCAGAGCAAGCTATATGACTACCCCTCATTAACAAATAAAGGTATCATCACATAGCGCTCAGATCAAACTACATGACAGCCAGTGAGTTGACTTGCGATGAGTTCAACAAGGATTGCGCTAGCCCCACCTGGTTGAGGCAGTTAGACACGTTACCTTGCGAAAACACCACCAGACCACCTGTCTGGTGGCCTAAGGTCACCCAAAAGACCGCGAAAATCAAGTTAGATAGGGTGCAATGAATGGCTTGCATTGGGATTACCGGAGTTATCCGGACGACCCCAGTAGAAGCACTGGAAGTCTTTCTCGGGCTACTGCCGTTGGACTTGTATATTATGAAGTCGGCGGCATTAACAGCATTACGTCTGAAAACAACCAATAATTGGTATAGATTCGGCACGAAGATAGAGCAGAGGGGCATCCTGTCACTGTTATATAGCAGTGTAAAGGAGGCGCAAATGCCAATGGAGGGAATGGGTAGGCTGAAGATGACTGGAAAGTCACACAGAACACTCATTGAAGACGGCCTCACACATGATGTATATAAAGAAAATGACATCAGTATTTTTACAGATGGTTCGTTAATGGCTGGCAGGGCGGGTGCTGGGATCTTCTCTAAAGAGTTGGGACTGGCATGCACTCTGAATCTGGGAAGATACGTATCAGTCTATCAAGCAGAAGTGCTTGGTCTAATGCATGCGCCATCTACTGGATGGAAAGGTGCAAGGTAAGAAAATCTTGCTAGCACCCGATAACCAGGCGGTGGTCAGGCGACTGCAACAGCCTACGGTATCTTCTAAGTTGGCGCTTGTGTTCAGAAACTTAATGGGTGTGCTCGTAGTAATGCGACTACTCTTATGTGGGTGAAGGGACACATTGGTATAGAACAGAATGAAGCTGTAGACGCCTTGGCTAGACAAGGATCTGAAGCTGAATTTTATGAACCGAAACAGTAGTTGCTCTTAGCAGCGGGACGGTGAAGGCAAAGGTCGAAGAGTGGATAAAGAAACTCCATCTCACGAGATAGGAGAACTTATCCACTTGTAGACAGGCAAAGGCTTCGTTGAGACTATCAAAGGGCAGTGAATCGGGGAGGGCTCTCAGTCTAGGACGATTGATTCTAAGCTGGCAAGATGGGTCTTGTTGAAGGGGAGGATGCTGACATTTGCAGATTATGCATGGAAGAGGCAGAGACAGCGGCGCAAATAGTGTGCCAGTGCCCTGCATTGGCAAGCAGGAGGATGTCCACACTGGGTCTCCAATTTATTGATGAACTCGAAATGTGGAACATACCCCACAATGACATGCTTGAAATAACGCGTGATGTTATTATGAGGAAGGAAGTAGAAGAATTCTGCAACCGAACAAATAATTAACACACGATCTGAGAGACGAAAAGGGACCCATATAAGTGGTTTGATTCGGCCAATCCCTAAAATATATATTAAGCTCTATAATTCTTTACAGCCCAAACGATAGCCAAGAATTCCGTTTCAATGGTGGAATATCTTTTCTCAGTATCACTAAGTGCTCTACTCGCAAAGGCTATTGGTCGATCTTTTCCAATTTCACCTTGCGATAGAACTTCCCCCAAGGCTTTATTGCTGGCATCTGTTGTCAGCACAAAAGCTTCGGAAAAATTAGGATATGCTAAAATTGGTGGAGAGCCAATTGCCTCTTTTAAATCTTCAAAAGCTTTCTGGCATTTATCGGTCCATTCAAATTTCGCAACCTTCCTTAGTAATTTATTAATTGGTAACGCCATGCCTGCCACATTTTCAACAAATTTTCGATAATAATTGACTAAACCTAAGAATGCCTGAACGTCTTTCTTATTTCTTGGAACAGGAATATTTTTGACACATTCTACCTTACTGGGATCTGGAACGCCCCTTCCTCAGTGTATTTATGACCTAGGCAAATTATCTCTTTTCGCAAAAACTGGCACTTCTCTGTGTTTAATGTTAAAAGATATGTTTATGTAAGAGTTCAAATACTCTCCGCAGACGCGATTCATGTTGTGCCAAATTCCGACCACAGGCAACAATGTCATCCAAATATATAAAACAATCTATTCCCTGGAGTCTAGTTGATACATGATTCATTGGTCTTTGAAAAGTAGCAGGTGCTCCCGTTAACCCGAAAGGCATTTTCTATTAAATTCATAATACCCGACACCAGAACTAAAAGCAATTTTTTCTCTGTTTGACTCTTCCATTAGCACTTGATGATATCCACTGGCCAAATCAAGTGTAGTAAAATATCTACTATGACTTAACTGATCCAATATCTCATCGATCAGTGGAATTGAAACAACCTGTTCAATAGTGGCATCGTTCAGTTTTATGAAATCAACAACTAGTCTCCATTTGTTTTTTCCATCTCTTCCCGCCTTCTTTGGAACTAAAATTATTGGTGAATTCCATGGGGAAGAACTGGGAACGATTATTTCATCGCCCAACATTTTATTTACCTGCCTATTATTCTCTTCCTTATGCATTTCTGGTAACCTGTACTGTCTCTGATTTATTGGTGCCTAATCTGCCTTCACTGGTATCGTGTGCTTTATACCTGTTGTGAAAGACAATTTTTCGCCTTCCAAATAAAACAAATCATGAAATGACTTGAAGATGTCTTCCATCGATTTTCTTTCTTCCATATTTAGGTTTTAATTTAACTTAACCGTTTCTAATATTTTAGTGGTCTGGTGGTGTTTTCGCAAGGTAACGTGTCTAACTGCCTCAACCAGGTGGGGCTAGCGCAATCCTTGTTGAACTCATCGCAAGTCAACTCACTGGCTGTCATGTAGTTTGATCTGAGCGCTATGTGATGATACCTTTATTTGTTAATGAGGGGTAGTCATATAGCTTGCTCTGCTTACTCTGTGATGGCGTTTTCATTATTATTAATGGGGGCCCTTCATGTGGCGACCACCGGGCAACGTCTTCCTAGCACCCGCTGGGAGGCGGCTAAAGTGAGTGGCGAAAATCTCCTCGGTTAGAGGTTGTGCGTTGGGTTTGGGACCCGCCACATAAAAAACCCCCCCAATGAAAAAACAAATATGCCTCGGATAAGGACTACCGCTTTTGTTGATGACCCCCGCAAACGAAAAAAGGACCACGATTTACGGATATGCACCTGGAATGTCCGATCCCTTTATAGGGAGGGTGCCTCTATCCAGCTGGTTGATGTCCTCGAAAAATACAGAGCTGACATCACCGCTCTCCAGGAAATGCGATGAACAGGACAGGGCTGCTCCAAAAGAGCGTCCTGTGACATCTACTACAGTTGCCATGCTGAAAGGCACGAATTAGGATGTCGATTTTTGGTCAGCAAGAGACTACGACATCTTGTCTCACAGTTCACGCCTGTGAACGAACGGCTGGCCACAATCCGCATCAAGGCAAAATTTTTCAACATCAGCCTTATATGTGCCCACGCTCCGACGGATGAGAAGGACAATGTGACCAAGGAGAGTTTCTTTCAGCGCCTCGAAGAAGCTTATGACCGCTGCCTCCGCCACGATATCAAAATCGTGCTTGGCGACTTTAATGCCAGGGTGGGCAAGGAAGGTACCTTTGGTCCAACTGTCGGAAAATTCAGCCTCCACCAGAACACCTCCGATAACGGAATGAGGCTGATTGACTTCGCCGCAGCACGAAACATGGTAATTGGTGGTACCAGATTCCAGCAACTCGACATCCACAAAGCGACATGGCTGTCTCCAGATCAACGTACAAGAAACCAAATTGATCATGTGGTGATTGACGGAAGGCATGCTTCCAGTGTGATGGACGTGAAATCGATCCGTAGTGCCAACATCGACTCGGATCACTACCTTGTTGCAGCTAAGGTGCGCACACGCTTATGTGTCGCAAATAACAAGAGAAGTCCCACACAGAGAAAGCTCGACGTCAGTAAGCTGCGATCACCAGAGACAGCAGATGCATTTTCCACTCGACTATCGGATCTGCTTATGCAGAACACTCCCCCACTTGATGATACATGCGCACGGTGGACACATATATCCCACTCCATGACTACTGCTGCCGAGGAGGTAATCGGTTACTACCGGCCTCTGAGGAATGAGTGGTATGATCAGGAGTGTTGCGACGCTACCGCAGAGAAAGACGCCGCTTACAGAAAAACACTGCGTGCAGGCGTAACGCGAGCTGTTAAAGAGCGGTACAGAGAGAAAAGGAGTGCAGAGAGATGTATTTCCAGGCGCAAGAAGAGGGAGTTGGAAAGACGTGAGTGTGAGGAGATAGAGATGTGTACCGACAAGAATGCGACTCGAAAATTCTATGAAAAGATCAAGCGCCTGAGTGGAGGTTTAAATCCCGGAGCCTCTTCTTGTCGTGATGGAAATGGGAATCTGGTTACGGATGTCCAGAGTGTACTGAGCCTATGGAGGGAACACTTCTCCACGTTACTGAATGGCGATGCTACGAACAATTCCGCCAGTGGAGGAGAATGCCCGATAACCCCAATTACAGATGATGGTGTTGATGTTCCACCACCCGACTACGGCGAGGTTGAAACGGCCATTTTAAGGCTGAAGAACAACAAAGCTGCAGGTGCTGATGGCCTGCCTGCCGAGTTGTTTAAGACCTGAGGCGATGAGCTTCTCACCCGCATGCACCAGCTCATAAGCAGAATATGGTCGGATGATAGCATGCCTGATGATTGGAGGCTCAGTGTTCTCTGTCCTGTACATAAAAAGGAGACCCCATAATTTGCGCCAACTACCGTGGAATAAGTCTCCTGAGCATCGCGTACAAGGTTCTATATAGCGTACTGTGTGAAAGGTTGAACCCTATGCTCAACAACCTGATTGGACCTTATCAGTGTGGCTTCAGACCTGGTAAATCCACCATCGACCAGATTTTCACACTGCACCAAATCCTGGAGAAGACCCAGGAAAAACAGATCGACACACACCACCTATTTGTTGATTATAAAGCCGCTTTCGACAGTCCGGTAAGGGATTACATCTACGCAACAATGTCTGAGTTCGGTATTCCTGCAAAGCTCATTCGACTTTGTAGAATGACACTGCATAACTCCCGTTGTGCAGTGAAAATTGGGAAGGACCTCTCCGCACCGTTTAATACTGAACGGGGTTTCAGACAAGGTGATTCGTTATCGTGCGACTTCTTCAATCTTATAATAAATAATACGAGCTGCTGATCTACGACATAATGGCACTATCTTTAACAAAAGTGTCATGCTGTTATCGTATGCCGACGATATTGACATAATCGGCATGAACACGCGAGCAGTCAGTGCAGCATTCTCAGAGTTGGAAAGAGAGTCTCGTCGGATGGGTCTCACGGTGAACGAGAGCAAGACGAAGTATCTAGTGTCAACAAACAAAGAGTCCCGGCGTCTTGGACAGCACGTCACTGTTGACAACTACGCTTTTGAAGTAGTAAGGGACTTTGTCTATCTTGGAACCAGCATTAAAAGCAGTAATGACGTCAGCTTGGAGATCATGCGTAGGATAACTCTTGCTAACAGGTGTTACTTTGGGCTGAGTAAGCAATTGAGAAGTCGAGCCCTCTCTCGAAGAACGAAAACTACACTCTACAAGTCTCTCATCATGCCTGTCCTAACATATGGCGCTGAAGCCTGGACAATTTCCACCTCGGATGAGCGAATACTTGGAGTTTTCGAGAGAAAAGTCCTACGCAAGATCTTTGGACCTATTTGCGTTGGTGGCGAGTACCGAATAAAGTACAACCATGAGCTGTACGAGCTGTATGCTGATATTGACATAGTAAAGCGCATCAAAATCCAGCGGCTGCGCTGGCTAGGTCATGTCGAGCGAATGGAAGAACACGCTCCAGCTAAGAAGGTGTTATATTCGGAACCCGCTGGAGGACGACGCAAAAGAGGAAGACCAAACCTCCGGTGGAAAGACCAAGTACTGGAGAACCTGACGGCGCTTGGAATTTCTAACTGGCGCCAGCTAGCGAAGAACAGAGATGGCTGGGAAGCATGTTATTTTCGGCCTAAATCGATATTCGGTTGTTATGGCCACATAAGTAAGTAAGTAATATTTTAGTAACCCTCTTGTAGTTACTCTTTTCTCTAACGCTATTTATTTTAGAAACTGTATCATACTCGGTATGTTTTAGATGATTAAATTTAACTATATTAACTCTTATATCGTTGCTTACAGTATACGATTTCGTATTTGTATTCAGTATTGATACATAAACTTTATTATTTGTGACACATCCTAATGTCTCACCTAAAACTATTCCGGGAGAAACTTCTTGTTTTTCCAGTATAACCGTTTCCAAATCGGTAGTTACCTTTTAGGGAACTATCCTCAGAGTTCTCCCTTGTACTACAACCTCACTGTTGTAGAGTACTCTATTAGCCTCGTTCAATGGTTTGAGAGATAGTCATCAAATGCTGTTTTCGCTCATCGAAGAAAATCAGCTTCTATTTCATAGTACTGAGGACCGATCGGTTCCATAAATTGTCTCTTCCTAGGATACCATCGGCAGTTATCCCTCTCTCTTCAGATATTACACGTAATTCTAAATTCAAATCATTAGTCCTTTCATGTTGGACTGCTATTGGTCCTAACGTGGTGACAAATCTCCGAATGCACCACTAAGATTTTTCCTTGAATTCCCTATCTTGCTAACGTATTTGTTAATTACTGTTGATTTTACTAAACTGGTATCTGCCCCAGAGCCAACCAGTAAAATGAGTTTTCCATTTTTTGCTTCTTTGCACGGAAACTCAATGAACACACCTACATCAGAGACTCCAAAACAATAACCATGTTTGCTATCACTGGATGAGAAAGACGGATCAACAATCCCTCTGGATGCATGACTGCCAACTTCCACTATCCTACTATATGACATGGAGGGTGTATAAACAATCTTTAAAGACGCATGACTGACCCCTTCCATTTCAGCTGGCCTATCTTTAGCAAAATTGTGGGGTCCCCGGTTTATTGGTCGTACCTGGGGCCTCCGTAGTTTCCCTGAGTCTTTTCCAAGCCCTTGCGTTTGCAATCTTGTGGCCGGGCTTCCTGAAAAAGAAACATTTGGTTTCGGGCTTACTCAGTTTAGGCCCTACATTTTCCTGGTTTCCCTTACTATGCCCGGTTTTTGGCGTATAATTCCCTTGCGGCTTTATATTGTTAGTGAACGTCATACAAGATAGATGGAACCCATGCCCATGGGCATGGCAAGCTTTATAAGAATTGTATTGGGACATACATTGGCTCTCGCGCAGAGCTCATAGTGCTGTTGTCCTCGTTCGAGCAGTATAATCGTATTTACGGCCTCCTCTGCTAGTTCCTCTAACGTGGCTTTCTTGCTTAGCATATGGACTCTACGCATTGATTCTCTAAGGCCTGTTACAAACGATTTGCTTGCGGACATCTCTAGCTCATGCAGTAGTGCTTGGTCTCTTTTTCCCCCATACGAGGCTTTGACACACTGGGTTGCGGCGGTTTTCAGTTCGCCTAATCTTCAGACGAATGCACTTTCTTGCTTTCCTGTGGTAATTGCCGTGCAAACTGGATTTGGTGAGTGATGGGTTCTAGCTGGATTACTTTCAGGTATGTTTTTCTTAGAGGTGTTTCTTTTGCTAAACTTCGTTCCCTATTAAGATTTTTTACTTGGGCCTGGAAAGCGCTTAATTGCCCAGTGTCCACGGAGGTTCTGAGTCTCTTTTCCATAAATTCCTCCGAAATATTTCTCTCCTTAAGTAGTCCTTCTAACTCCTGATTTCTTCTGTGGAGTTCTACATTCTTTGTGTCTAGTTGTTCAGCTTCCAACCCTTGGTTTACAATCCTTAATCTGAGTTATCTAATTTGCACTTCTACTGCATCCAAATTGTATTTCACGGATAAACTCGCTTCACCCTGTGTTTTTAAAAGATCTCTAAGTTCTGCTAATGTGGCCTCTAGCTCCTTACCTGGTGATTGCACTTTGCCGTGTTGTACTTTCGATTATATGAGCTCGTATTGCTCGTAAGTGATATGTTGCTTAATTAAATCCCACACGAAAGTGGTCGCTTCCTGAATTGCAATATCTAAGGAGATACTAACCTCCATCAGATATTATCCTTGAACACAAATCGATTTTTATGTCCTAGGAAACAATGGAATCCTAATACTGCGGAAAACGTTTAACGTATAATATCTTCTCTTACAAGGTACTTCGTAGTATCCTACCTACTGCGTCGAAAATGTTGTGCCTTTTCAACACTGTAAGTTTTCCTTAGATAACTTAGAACTTACCCCTTTTTACTCTTTTTCCAAACTGTAGCTCTTTCTCGCACAAAACAATTAGTTTATCAATATAGTTGTATTTAACAGTATATATTTGTTTTGTCAATCCGTTATTTAATTCACCATGTAGTTCTTATTTAACAATGTTGTTTTTTTAATATTTTTCCTTTCACTATGTATATATACTTGTAAATTTACTTGTAACAGGATGTTAAATCCTTCAAAATATAACTTCTACTTTTATAGGATGTTAAGTCCTTCACAATGTAATTTCTACTTTTATAGGATGTGAAATCTTTCACAATGCAACTTCTACTTTTATAGGATGTTAAATCCTTAACAATGTAACTTCTACTTCTAGTTCACACCAACTCACTCTTCGAGTTATCAACTTATCTAGACTGCCTTTTTTTAATCCGCCCTCTTAGTTTACATAGCCTAATTTGCAATTTCTTAAGTAGGTCGATTCATTGCAATTTCTTCAGTAGGTCATAATTACAACTTTTTCTTAGTAAGTCATCATTATTATTTGTATTTAATACTTGTTGTTGTAAATTTTGTTCATACGTTAAATATTATGTATGAATGGTTGTTGCTTATTTTGTTTTTCTTCTTTTTGGTTCTTTTTTCCTTTTTCTGTGTATGGTTGCGAAATTATTTCATAATCATACAGTGAGGTACCATAACCCTGACCATGCACTTTTATAGGCGTACGATAACCCATTTGTTATCACGTTATGCCTAGAATGGTGATGATCATTATATTAATGATTAGAGTGATACTCATATAGTATACACACATAATAGTATAGCATAATAATATAACATATAACATAATAATAATATTAATGTAACATTTGTAGTGAGTTAAAGCACGAGCATTACTTTTGACTCACAACAGTATCCACACGCTCTGGGAGTACCCTACTTCTACGGTTTGTACTACTGCTACCCCAATTTGGACCACGCATTAAAATCTCCTGCAATAACTGCGGCGTATCGTGTTCTAGCCTTTTCTTCCATTTTCGCAAGCATCTTTTCAAACTGGTTCAACTCCAAGCTTGGATCAGCATAGGAAGAGAAGAAATAAATACCTTCAGTCTTGACCCAAGTAAAACCCTGAAAGTGCGGTTGTGGCTCTGCTTTGATATGCTTTACCATTTCCATTTATTGTTCATATCGCGGTTTTACTCGATGTGTCCGTCTTTCATTCACAATCGTTCAAACTGTTGTTCAAATACATTTTGCTGCAGGATGTCCTGCGCTGCTATAGAAATGATTCAGGTTGAGCTGGATGATCCTCATTGGCCACCTTTATTTATCGCCTTTTGATATTCAATACAGCGGGCGCTACCAGCAGCATGATTTCCTCCGCACAAGGCGGACATTATCACAGTTTGCCGCACGATGTCCTTCTTGTCCGCATTTTCTACACATGTTCGTAGGGTCCACCTCTCTTGCAGTTCTGTGCCAAATGGTTGTATCCCCAGCATTTAAAATACCGTCTTGGAGGAACACAGTCGCGTAGTTGTCATAATACCCAACCTATGCGAATCCGCTGCACTTTCAACAACTTGGCGGGATCTGCTGTTAGCAGATTGATGTACGCTGTTGTTGTGCCTAATTAGGAGGTCGGGCTTTGACCTTATACCCCTCTCTTTTTCTTGTTTTGCTTTATTGGATGGACCTTGGTCCAGCCCTGCTTTGCTTCGCCTGCCGTCCAGTGCAACACTGCCTTGTGCCTTTGTTTTTCCTTCCGTAACTTCGTGAATTTTGATGTTGCTGGAGTTGATTTTCTGTCCTGATCTTCGTTTTGTTCTAGCAATGGGGATGGCTGAAAGTAGGTGTGTTTCCTTATCTCTCTTTTGGCTTCATCGTCTTTTTGCTAGATTACGGATAATATATAAAGCGCCTTATTGCTGAAAATCGCATCCCTCATGGGCTGCTGAATGAAGCGTCTTTTCCCATCTAACATCATATCCACTAAACTGTGGTTTTGTTCGCCCAACTTATGGAATGATATGTGTTTCTTTGCTACCATATCCGCCGTTTGCTGTGCACTTGTTTCACTGCTAGAGCTAAGTTGCTCTTTGTTTTTAGGACTTTCCACCAAATCATTTGTGATCACCGTTGATTTAGGAGACCTCTGAACTCTGTTACTCCTTTTAAAGTCGTCTATCACGTTTTTAGTGTTTGCTACTGCTGTTGTGGTTGTGGTTATTTTGTCGATTTTCATGTTAATTGAGCGCCAACTCATAGACGCTATCTTTGTTCGGATGTGTAGTTGTCTTAAAGAAAACCCCATGGATTGCAGAGAGGCCATGACGGTTGACACAAATACCTTATGAGTGCTTGTGTCAGAACCAGGTCCATACTAGCATGGATATCTCTCAACTGGTGCTCCACCACCAACTTATGACGAACATCTAACGTATTCATGCAAGATGTCACTCCTACATACTGAGGCAACAGAATACTACCACCACCAGCTCATGTCTAACAATACCAATCGTTATTCCGGTATGCTATAATTAGAACCTTACCGGTATCGGTTATAATGTGTTTAGCCACAGACTTCGCCTACGTAGTATACACCATGGTTACTTGCTAGGTGTATTTTTTATTGTAGCCGCTCCTAACTTTGAGATAGACGCTGACCAGGATAATTTCTCATATGAGGCTGGCGTTTTCTAGGTTTATGTTTCTTACAATGCCTCTTTAATGTAGGGGGACACTTTGATTTAAGAGGCGGTGCCAACTCGCCTCTGTCACAGATTCATCTTTGGGTCATGCTAGCTTTTATACGCGCGCTCCGGAAGTGCCGCTCCTGGTCATGAACTGTATATTTGTCTGATGACTTATTCTCAGCTAACCTAAAATATCTATAGGCCGTTCGCAATCGGCCACCTGCGACAGGTACGGTAGCCTAGAGCCAGGGCACTATGTTTGCCGTTGTGGGTGCTTCGCCGAAGTCTGCAATAATATCGGTCCTCTCATTTATGAATCGCGGCCAGAATAGCAAGGCATGTCAAACGGGTCGTCGGCGTATTTAAAGCTGTGGAGGTATTGCTTAAAGCATCCGTGTTCACTTAGCAGCTGTGTCAGGCAGAAGTCAACTTCTCCATATTTACGGTTGGTCCATTTATCAATGTAAGGAATCTCCTCTTCTCCGATTTTCCCATTTTTGTTGCCCAGATCAGGGCTGCATACAGCACGATAGAAGTTATCACCGTTGCTAGTAACCACCGTCTGCTGGCACGTGGTCCTCATAGATTTGCCATGATATGCTATAATGCTCCATACATTTTTGTTGCTTTGTCATTAACTTCAACAAGATGATCCTGATCCTGATCCGCTCCTAACCTGGAGACAGACGCGGCTGCTTTTATGCGGCTGACGTTTCCTGGGTTTATGTTTCTTACAATGCCTCTTCAATGTAAGAGGACACTTTGATTTAATAGGCGGTGCCGACTCGCTTTTATACCGTGCCTTCCGAATATGCTGCTCCTGGTCGGGGACTGTTTATTTCTCAAATGCCTTGTTCACAACTAACCTACATATATATAGGCCGTTAGCTATCCGACACCTGCGACACCCACGGTAGCCTAGAGCCCTTCCGCGTGTAAATAGACATTGGTGTGGATATCTATGTGGATGTGGGTGCTTGTGTGTGTACTTGTCTACGTGTGTAGCTTTATATTAATATGGTATTGAGCGCATAAATTCATATATAGGAAATATATATCCGGTTGTGCGAGCGTATGTACATGTGTTAGTACATGTAACATGTATTTATTTTCGGTCATTGGCATTAAGAATGAGTCCAGTAAGGTATTAATTAAGGTACACTTAAAGCAACGAAAATAATATGATAGTTCTGAGGTGGTAATTGTGGTATTCTGGTACCTCAGTATGCAGAGGTGGTACCCTGCAGAAATGGCTTTCGGGCTAATATCACAATTGCCTCCGCTCCGTTAAAATCATGGCAGGCCTGAAAGAACGCTCAATGTTCGTCACCATTAAATTGGTCGAGTAGGCTCAGATATAATATTATTGATTAGCTCTGTATGTAAGTTCTCATAAAGGCTTGTGTCAGCTCTCTCATTGACCTCACTACTTTCGAAGCGACCTATGGGGTCTTGAGATGACTTCACTACGAGCAGAGACAACAACATCGACAATAGTAAAAACACAAAATAGGAAGCTTTCACACGAAGCCCTAAATTGATGTACTCACGGTAAAGCGGTCAAGTAACGAACAAACAAGTCAGCTTGAGGCAGAAAACTCGCCGGCTGTTAGAGTGAATAGCCCTGGTGAGCTCAGCATTTTATCGGTGTTAGAGTTGCTGGTAAAGGTTCACTCACCGATAGAAGCTCTGACTAAACAAAAATTGAGGAATGAAGCGACCGGACAAAACTTGCAAACGCAGAGGGAAAATAAGGTCGACCCAATTACTGCTGATATACAGAGGAACGAAGCATTTGATATCCTCTGCCACAAAATTGCTGAGCTCCAGTACATGATTAGATTGCAAAGGCACATTAACCAGATGATGAGGAGTTTGGTACCTAACATTGCAGCCCTCCATAAAGAGGCATCTTATTTTTATAAAATAAGATGTTGTTTTTAAAAATATTAAATGAAATAAATAAATTATGTATAAAAGACATATATTACTAAAAGATTAAATAACAAATAATATTAAACAGATGATATAAATGATTAAATATTATTGAATATGATCCAAGAATATCAAAATTCATAAATGTAAACAATACAAAATCTGAACGCACGTTTTGCATTTGTATGTTATGCGCAGTCCGCTTTCGTCTTCTTTCAATAGCATGTCGCTTTCTACTTTTTGCCGTATGATTGAATCATTTGTTCGATTGTCCACTTCTATTTCTTCTGGTTTTTCTGTTCATACACGTTCAACAGCAAATCCACTCCCGCTATTTCTGGTTATTCCTTTTAAAATTTTGTATACTGGAAAGTGAGAATTCTCTAAGCATATATGTCTCTGCCATAATAAAATATTTTGATATTTGATAACTTGTTTGAAATTATTTATCAGTATCAGTTTGTTCATCAGTATGGACGACGAAAATATAGTTATAGAATAGAAGCAAGTAAAATCAAAATTTGCGTTGATTTTCATACAAAATTTGACAGCTGTTTTACAAGCACGTAAGTTTACGAGGTTTACGTAGTTTACGAAGCATTTAAGCGTTTAGATAAGAACCCCTATTATACAATTATTTATTTATTTATTTATTTACCAAACTAAAGTTTATAATTGAAATTATAAGATTAGCAATAAGGACTATAACTAATATGGCCTTCAGCTCGATTTTTTTAAATTAATCTGAATAATATAATTATATAATAAGTATATAATAATATAAGTATATAATTATATATAATTTTGTACTTAAATTTTACTATATAACTTAGACGATTTTGATAATGTTTTCGATTGTTGGGTTTGAGATCGGTTGGATGGGATTGTCATTGTGGAAGATGAGGTTTCTGTGAGTATTAAAGGAAGTGCATGATACTAGATGTATCTTAAATAATTAAATATGTTTAAAGAACAGGTTTGGGAGGAGATAAGGAAGCAAAAACAAATCTATCGAGTAAGATAAGCAAACTCGTATGGTTTCAAAAAAATAGTTAATTTATATATTTTTATATTAAGGAAAGCCTGTAAGTAAATTTAATATCGATAAGATTTTTCTTTCGAACGGTACCCACCTGTCGGCAAGCAATTGGCAATTCTTCCGACAGTAACAACTTGCCATGAAAAAGCTTCTTAAAGAACTCTGTGACAAAGCTCAGAAAAAGTGATGTCACAAGTGTTCTGCCGTTCGGAACCGGCTAAAATAAGTAGGTCCCTTCTAATATTGTCCAAAATTTAAGACGCACAACAGTAATGGAAGAGAAGCTCGGCCAATGAGCCCTTTGGGGCTTTATGTGGCCACATATTTATTTATTTTTTTTTTTTTTTTGTAAGTAAAATGGAAGAGCTTGCGCCACAAATACATGAATCAAAAGATGGCCGAAGATCTTCCGTCAGGGTCCTCACGCAAGTTTGGTGTTGGATATATATGCAGAGCTTATATATTTTGGAAGAGTCAAAAAGCCTTCCAGGTAAAATATTGTTCGTGTATTTAAAGATATTCTTTAGAAATGTACACCTTTTGTTTTTAGTTCAATCAGTGATTTTGATGAATTGGACTGCACCATAGAATGGTTGAAAGACATTAAAACAATAAAGAAGAAGTACGAGGAATCACAGCCAGCCAGTAGCACCATAGACAAATATGAAAGTTTCTTTGGTATGGTGAGAGAGAAGTTCGACAGATTGTTGGAAAGTGAGGTCGACGATCTGCAAAATATAGAAATACTGCAATTACCGAATAAGAAAATTAGTTAATAAGAATAATTTAAAGCTTTCAATTTATTTATGTTGTGTATGTATGTATATATATGTTCTGAATATTCACATACTTACTTACTTACTTATGTGGCCATAACAACGAATATCGATTTAGGCCGAAAATAACATGCTTCGCCAGCCATCTCTGTTCTTCGCTAGCTGGCGCCAGTTAGAAATTCCAAGCGCCGTCAGGTTCTCCAGTACTTGGTCTTTCCACCGGAGGTTTGGTCTTCCTCTTTTGCGTCGTCCTCCAGCGGGTTTCGAATATAACACCTTCTTAGCTGGAGCGTGTTCTTCCATTCGCTCGACATGACCTAGCCATCGCAGCCGCTGGATTTTGATGCGCTTTACTATGTCAATATCGGCATACAGCTCGTACAGCTTATGGTTGTACCTTATTCGGTACTCGTCACCAACGCAAATAGGTCCAAAGATCTTGCGTAGGACTTTTCTCTCGAAAACTCCAAGTATTCGCTCATCCGAGGGGGAAATTGTCCAGGCTTCAGCGCCATATGTTAGGACAGGCATGATGAGAGACTTGTAGAGTGTAGTTTTCGTTCTTCGAGAGAGGGCTCGACTTCTCAATTGCTTACTCAGCCCAAAGTAACACCTGTTAGCAAGAGTTATCCTACGCATGATCTCCAAGCTGACGTCATTACTGCTGTTAATGCTGGTTCCAAGATAGACAAAGTCCCTTACTACTTCAAAAGCGTAGTTGTCAACAGTGACGTGCTGTCCAAGACGCCGGGACTCTTTGTTTGTTGACACTAGATACTTCGTCTTGCCCTCGTTCACCGTGAGACCTATCCGACGCGACTCTCTTTCCAACTCTGAGAATGCTGCACTGACTGCTCGCGTGTTCATGCCGATTATGTCAATATCGTCGGCATACGCTAACAGCATGACACTTTTGTTAAAGATAGTGACATTATGTCGTAGATCAGCAGCTCGTATTATTTTCTCCATAATAAGATTGAAGAAGTCGCACGATAACGAATCACCTTGTCTGAAACCCCGTTCGGTATTAAACGGTGCGGAGAGGTCCTTCCCAATTTTCACTGCACAACGGAAGTTATGCAGTGTCATTCTACAAAGTCGAATGGCTTTGCAGGAATACCGAACTCAGACATTGTTGCGTAGAGGTAATCCCTTACCGGACTGTCGAAAGCGGCTTTATAATCAACAAATAGATGGTGTGTGTCGATCTGTTTTTCTTGGGTCTTCTCCAGGATTTGGCGCAGTGTAAAAATCTGGTCGATGGTGGATTTGATAAGGTCCAATCAGGTTGCTGAGCATAGGCTTCAACCTTTCACACAGTACGCTCGATAGAACCTTGTATGCGATGCTCAGGAGACTTATTCCACGGTAGTTAGCGCAAATTGTGGGGTCTCCTTTTTTATGTACAGGACAGAGAACACTGAGCCTCCAATCATCAGGCATGCTTTCATCCGACCATATTCTGCTTATGAGCTGGTGCACGCGGGTGAGCAGCTCATCGCCTCCGGTCTTAAACAACTCGGCAGGCAGGCCATCAGCACCTGCAGATTTGTTGTTCTTCAGCCTTAAAATGGCCGTTTCAACCTCGTCATAGTCGGGTGGTGGAACATCAACACCATCATCTGTAATTGGGGTTATCGGGCATTCTCCTCCACTGGCGGAATTGTTCGTAGCATCGCCATTCAGTAACGTGGAGAAGTGTTCCCTCCATAGGCTCAGAACACTCTGGACATCCGTAACCAGATTCCCATTTCCATCACGACAAGAAGAGGCTCCGGGATTTAAACCTCCACTCAGGCGCTTGATCTTTTCGAAGAATTTTCGAGTCTCATTCTTGTCGGTACACATCTCTATCTCCTCACACTCGCGTCTTTTCAACTCCCTCTTCTTGCGCCTGAAAAGACGTCTCTCTGCACTCCTTTTCTCTCTATACCGCTCCTTAACAGCTCGCGTTACGCCTGCACGCAGGGTTTTCCTGTAGGCGGCGTCTTTCTCTGCGGTAGCGTCGCGACACTCCTGATCATACCACTCATTCCTCAGAGGCCGGTAGTAACCGATTACCTCCGTGGCAGCAGTAGTCATGGAGTGGGATATATGTGTCCACCGTGCGCATGTATCATCAAGTGGGGGAGTGTTCTGCATAAGCAGATCCGATAGTCGAGTGGAAAATGCATCTGCTGTCTCTGGTGATCGTAGCTTACTGACGTCGAGCTTTCTCTGTGTGGGACTTCTCTTGTTATTTGCGACACATAGGCGTGTGCGCACCTTAGCTGCAACAAGGTAGTGATCCGAGTCGATGTTGGCACCACGGATCGATTTCACGTCCATCACACTGGAAGCATGCCTTCCGTCAATCACCACATGATCAATTTGGTTTCTTGTACGTTGATCTGGAGACAGCCATGTCGCTTTGTGGATGTAGAGTTGCTGGAATCTGGTACCACCAATTACCATGTTTCGTGCTGCGGCGAAGTCGATCAGCCTCATTCCGTTATCGGAGGTGTTCTCTTGGAGGCTGAATTTTCCGACAGTTGGACCAAAGGTACCTTCCTAGCCCACCCTGGCATTAAAGTCGCCAAGCACGATTTTGATATCGTGGCGGGGGCAGCGGTAGTAAACTTCTTCGAGGCGCTGAAAGAAGCTCTCCTTGGTCACATTGTCCTTCTCATCCGTCGGAGCGTGGGCACATATAAGGCTGATGTTGAAAAATTTTGACTTGATGCGGATTGTGGCCAGCCGTTCGTTCACAGGCGTGAACTGTGAGACAAGATGTCGTAGTCTCTTGCTGACCAAAAATCCACATCCTAATTCGTCCTAATAGCAGTGGCAAATATTTGCATTAAAAATATTAACAAAATTTTTCTCATTTATAAATGAGTTTGTGGTGCTAAGAAGTAGCGTATCTGATAAAGGACATACCAATATTTTATAATAAATATACATGGATAATATTAAAAATAAAAGCAACACTTAAGTTATTTCATTTTTTATAATTCAAATAAATAATTTTCTGACGAAAACGCTATGCACGTCTGCAAAAAACCCTATCAGCATACCATTAAAATCAAATTAGTAAAAATTATGTACAGTGGATGTTTTCTCACCGAAAGAAATGTCGATTCGAATCCTAACACTACATATTCTCTTACTGAAGATTTCTTAATTGACGTCCGAAACTTCGCATATGGTTACATTATATTTTCCATTAGAATATGGGAATGTTATCACCGACATCATTTTTCCGAAATTCCATCACTTTCGCTGCCATATGCGCTGACGTCGATCAAAGCAAAAGAGTAATTTACATAAGTATAACTGTAAGTATAACTTGAGGTCAAAAATTTTAGTTTTTTGATATTTTATTCATGTATCTAATAACTGGGATCCAGATTTTTATTGGCATTTTATTCGGATATATTTACTATCCACCGCATCCACAATATCATTGACCATGTAGTTGACCTTCAGAAAATCTTGGGAAATTTTCTTCCACTGTTTTATTTATTTAATTTGTTTTTTTGTACATTAATTGTCAAAATTTGAGGTAAAGTGCCGATCATTTTTAGGTTGACACTTGACACAACTGTTTTGTTCTCTAGTAAGGAAAACGTAGATCAATGCTTGAAGAAGCAAGAGTGTTGCGCATGCTCGATAAGAAGGTAAATTACAATATGCTGCAATCTACAACGCAACGCCAAAGACAATGAACAATTTGTCAGCAATCCAATCCATACCTCCCAAGAAACAATTATACATATACAGACCATCAACATCTTTTAGTTTCGTTAGACCACATTATATCTAGAGATAACATATATTCGCCTACTTGTGAGTTTGTCACTGCTACTCAAAATTCAAATTACTGAAACTACTTAGTACTTAGCACGACTGTGAATTTTTTATTTCAGTTAGGAATAAATAATTCTTGCAAATAAAATATTACTTCAGAACATATGAAATAACAAGTTATTTCATTTTGAAATAAAATATTATTTGAGTTAGTTTTCAAGATGAGCTGTTTATTTGAAATCAAATTAGATATAATTATTTGAAATAATTATTTGTGAGGTCCATCGTCCATTATGCAATTACGTAAACCGTGAACTTAAATTGATACTGAGCCCACATTCTTTGGTTGTTTTACTGTGGGCACCATAGTAATTTAAAAAAAAATTGAAAATTATGGGCGGCAGATGGAATCACTTTGATTTGTATATACATATAGACCAGTGATAGACATTTCATAGACAATTGTGCTCGTAAGTTATTTAAAAAAACAGGAATATACTATTATAAGACATTTTGATTCTTTTTATGAGGGTATACATTTTTATTTAAATTTCTAATATTTGATATGGGTGATTCCAAATGAATTTTTAGCTTTTTTACTTTCCATTGGAATTTTCAATATTTGACGTGGATGAATCCAAATTAATATTTAGCTTTTTACTTTTCATTGGAACTTCCAATATTTGCATAAGCATGAGTTTATTTAATTTAATTTCTCTTTAGCTTTTTTAAAAATATTTCGGATCTTTCTTAAATTTTTTTTATCCTATAAGCAGAGAACTTTTAATACTTTGGCTTTTGAGTTTATTTCTGATTACAATATCAGGTGTTGCGTATGGTCTGACATCTGTCATCGGTTGATATGTCTCTGATTGATGTATGTTGAGATGATGCATGCTGTAAAGAAAAGAAGAAAAAGAAAAAAATATAAATATAAGCAAACTATGTTATGAAAATAACTAAAACTATTATAAAACATTTCTATGTTCAAGTTAACATAGGTGTATAAAGCGATTTACATGATAGTACAGAAATAGTATAAACAAATTATGTTATTAAAAGAACCAAAGCTGTTAGTAACATATGCAAAGATGTTAAAAATTGTATACTTACGTTAATAACAGTAGTGTATAAAGCTACGTACGTCGGCGTCGCACGGCGATTGCGGTATGGAATTAGGGTGTAGAATTGCGAGTGTGTGTGATGCTCACCGTTTGCTGACAGGAAAATATCGTCTTACTTCGACACAAACCGGGAGTCCGCTGGATCATTGTTGGAGGTAGGAAAAAAAACGTAGCGGTTGCATTAGTATGAATTGATTGTGCTGGAGTGATGTAAGTGGTGAACCGCTTTGGTTAAAGTCGATGTGGCGGTATTGTTCGTGTTGATATGTGGTGTTTATTTTTATTCGAAGCGTTAGTGATAACCTATAATGCTCTCTGCTGGTCAAACTCGTCGGTGCCAGGGTTCAAATTGAATTTATTTATTTTTATTATATTATTCCCTTTATTTATTATATTATTTCATTTATTTATTCTTTTATTTCATTTACTTATTATATTACTCCATTTATTTGTTATACTATTTAATTTAGTTATTATATTACTTATCGGTATATTGCAAGCAAATCACACAATTAAGAAAGGGTTGATTACCCCAGGTTTGCGCTCCACGACCACTGGCACTTCGAACCGCTAGACCCCGTCTGTCCAATTCCTCCTCCTCTGACTCTCACATAACCTCGGCTCGTGAGTTTTTATGGAAGATGATGGTGTTAGTGGTTAATTAGTGTTAATACTAATGCCTGGGTCCTATGGCGGTTACCAACCAGTAGGTGCCCTGTGCACTACGACACATGCCTTGTCGCCTGCGCCGATTGGTACCGAATCGACACTCTGCGACACAGTCATGTGTGTGTAGTTGGTCTCTTTCTGTCCCAGTATGGAGATATGTCCCCACACCACGGCAGCCAGAGGCCAACTGTCGATTTAAGTCGTCGTAAGTCCCTTGATAGTGATCGTTGGTTGTGAAACATATTTACGACTATGTGGGTGGTATTCCTTCTCTCTCTCTCCTAGTTGATGTGGATTGTAAGTAAACGGTGAGAGTGTAGTTTCGCATGTGTGTGTGTACGATAAATGTG
Source organism: Megamerina dolium (assembly GCA_963854835.1). NCBI lineage: Eukaryota > Metazoa > Arthropoda > Insecta > Diptera > Megamerinidae > Megamerina > Megamerina dolium. The sequence goes on from OY978530.1 coordinate 55,943,140, forward strand.
TGAGTGTGAGTATGTGTGTGTGTGTATGAGTGGATTACTTCGTTACATCTCCCTGTGTGGGTGGTATTCCTTCTCTCTCTCTCTCCTAGTTGATGTGGATTGTAAGTAAACGGTGATAGTGTAGTTTCGCATGTGTGTGTACGATAGATGTGTGAGTGCGAGTATGTGTGTGTGTATGAGTGGATTACCTGGGGTATTACATTAAAAAATTATCTTATGTTTAAGATAGTATGTATGTAGTAAATATTTGTATACGGAGTATGTGACGAAGTACTTACGTACTTACTTCGTTACATCTCCCCCCCTCTTCAAAAAAAAGAAAAAAATAATAATAATTAAATACAAAATTAAAGAAAGTAATACTAGATACTAGCAGTATCATTCCTTGGTTTTGGAAAGATGAGCTTTTGTTCTCCCAGAAACAGCCAAATATCCAAAGAGCGTCGGATGTATATCTGGGCCATGCCTTCAGCTGTCTCCATGTAGAATCGTGTACGAACAACGGGTTTAACAGCACTTATCTGTGACAATATATCTTTAATTACATTATTATAATTGTCAAACTCCTTGTCGATTCCCAGATCTGTGACTAGTTTAGCAAGTCTATCCGAGGCTACAATTTTATGATCTGAAGCATTGTCTTCCTTCTGTTTTGTGTTTCTCCATGCGCTAACAATGTCTTCAATATATAATTTGGGTAAGTCGGTAACATCAGATGTTATTATTACTTTGGCTCTCTTCGGGACGATAGTTGGCTCTTCAGATGGACTTTTCTTTCTGTGCTGCTCGTACTGCACTTCCTCATAGTTACGGTCTGCATTCATTATGCTCCTATATTTTACTAAACGGTAATTATAATTCGTATTGTAATAGTTGCGTTGAGACGAATAAAATTGTGTCATGTCGATGCCACGTAGGCGAGTTGTTGTAGATTCTACCACAAGGATTGGAAGGGTAAATACAATCAAATATCCTCTCACACGCTGTCACCATGTTAGATTTGCTGTCTTAGTGTAGTGAGGTGTATTTATTGTTGTTTATTTGCTGTTATTTATTGTTAGTGGTGATATGGTTTTAAGTCTTTCAAGTGAGCAGTGCCTTTGTCTTTGTTGCTGGCAGGATCTCGAAGGCGTACGATGACAGGGGACACAATTCGGATACAACGAAGGGACCATCAAATTTTGGTGCAAGTTTTGCTGCAAAATGCTCGGCCGCTTTTGACAAATGGTGTTGGCGAAGTAGAACTAGATTGCCTTTCCGTGGCGACCAAGCACGATGTCTCAAATTATAGTGTTTAGCCTGTTGATTAGAAGCTGTTACGAGATTCTCTCGCACAAGTTCGAAGATTTCTTTCAACTGGTTTTCCTTTACTTTAGGGTTACTATATCGCTCTGTAAGGTTTTCATGTATTTTCCTACTGAATAATGTGTTTGGTAGACGTAGTTCTCGCCCTTGTGTTAGGAATGCTGGGCTGTACCCTGTTGAACTCTGCTTACTGGAATTTATTGCCAACATTAACTCTGGTAAGCTCTCATCCCACCTGCGTTGGTTCCCTTCACTGTACTGGGCTATCATAGTTTTAATTGTGCGATTCATTCTCTCTGTAGGGTTCTCTTGTGGGGAATAGGGGGCAGTAAATTGTTGCTTGACGCCAAGAGTCTCGAAGTATTTTTTGCATTCCCGACTGGTAAATTGAGCACCATTGTCAGTTATGAGAATATCAGGAACTCCATATCGAGCTAAAATTTGTTCCCTAAATGACTTTATGAAAGTTTTAGTGGTAGCTTTTCTAGTAGCTACGAATTCTGACCATTTACTAAATTTGTCATGGAACACGATCAACGTGGTATTTCCGTGCATGGATCGTGGGAGTGGACCTACAAAATCTGCTGATACTATCGACCAAGGCCGTGATGCTAGAGTTGTTCTCATTTTCCCTGCAGGGGCCTCTTGGGATGCTTTAAATTTTTGACATGTTTCGCATCGTCGTACATACTTTGCTACGTCTCGGAACATACCTGGCCAGTAGTACAGTTTGGCCACTCTTGATGTTGTTTTGGCTATTCCTAGGTGTCCGGCTGTGATATCATCATGACACTCTCTCAGAACACTAATCCGTTCCGATTTTGGCACTACCAGTTTCCAAGGAACAGGATCCATGTCATTATAGGCGGTTGCATCGTAAATATGTCGGCATAAATTACCGTTATCGTCTATTCGGTAGTCTGGTAGATCTTGAGGTCTTCGTGTGCCCATTTCCACTTTGGACAAATACCACTTATCGTGTGAATCTTCGGTAGTTTGTTGAAGAGATTGGAGAACACCATGGCAATTTTCAATGTTGGTCAACGGTGAGCGAGAAAGGCAATCGGCAATAACATTAAATTTTCCTTTTCGGTACCTTACCTCGTAATCATATTGCATCATTTCTAGGCCCCAGCGAGCAATTCGCCCCGATGGAGATTCGATAGAGTTGAGCCATTTTAATGATTGATGATCGGTAACAATGACAAAGTGATAACCTTCTAAATAGTGTTTCATCTTCCGAATGCCCCATACTATTGCTAGACATTCTTTTTCTGTAACCGTGTAGTTTCGTTCTGCTGGCATTAGAGTACGGCTAGCATACGCTATTACCTTTTCGACAACATCACTTGCATCCGTCTGTAGTATAAACGTACGCTCGAAGTCTGGACATGTGAGTGCAGGTGCTTCCGAAAGTTTGTGTTTCAATGAGATGAATGCTGTCTGCTCTTCATCTGCCCATTTCCATTTATTGTTCTTTTGTAGCAATTTGTTCAATGGGCTTACTAGTGTTGAGAAGTCTGGAATGAAACGACGGTACCACGCAGCCGTGTTCAGGAAGGACCTCAGTTCAGTAAGTGTTGTGGGTGGCTGTATATTCATGATTGCACATACCTTCTCTGGATCAGTATGCACACCGTGCTGACTGACTACATGTCCCAAATACTTTATTTCTTTCTTTACAAATGAACATTTGTCCGGATTTATTCTTAACTTGGCTTCGATCAGCCGATCGAATACCGTCTTGAGATTGGCCAGATGTTCCTCCAATGTACGTCCCATCACTACGATATCATCCAAATATGCAAAAGCAAAAGAGTCCATTGAAGGTCCAATGACGTTATCTAATGCTCGTTGAAAAGTAGCCGGTGCTGAGTGCAGTCCAAAAGGCATGACTCTCCATTGAAACAGACCTCGTCCGGGTACCGTAAACGCAGTGTATAGTTTGTTATCTTGTGCCATAGGAATTTGCCAGTAGCCTTGTCGAAGGTCAATGGTACTAAAATATTTGCCATTGCGGAGTTTTTCGAGGATTGTATTAATTCGAGGTAGTGGGTACGCATCGCGAATTGAGTGTTCGTTTAGTTGGCGATAATCTATACATAATCGCCACTCACCATTTTTTTTCCGCACCAGCACAATTGGAGAACTATATGGGCTCTTTGATGGTTCGATACGATTATCTTTTAGCAATTCTTCAATTTCGTCATCAATTATTTTTTGCATCGCTGGGTTACGAGGGAAATATCGTTGCTTAAGTGGCCTCTGGTGTTTCATAATAATGACGTGTTCAGTTATATTCGACGTGCCGTTGATATTTTGAAACCGTGAGAGCTGCTCATCTAGAAAGGCTTGGACTATCTGGGATTCATTGTCATCTTTGACGTTGTGGTTTATTGTTGCGCATCCTGGCTGCGTCGCAGTGGACGTATTTTTCGCGGTTGCAGTAACTCGATCTTTAGGTTGGATTTGTATTGTAGCGCCGGTTCGTTGCAGAAAGTCCATTCCAAGAATTATTGGGTCTAGGCTTGTTCGGAGAACCAAGAAACTGTGTTGAAATACTATTCCATTAAGAGTAACCCAACTATTAACGCAACCTTCAACTCGTATCATCGACGAATCAGCCAATTTGAGGGTTTTAATTGTGGAGTCATGGATATGAAGATTTAAATTATGGACTATGTTGAGTTCAATGCAAGAATGAGTGGCTCCAGTATCTACAGTAGCAACGTACCTTGTTTGCCTGATCATAATATTTGTTGCTAGGCGGCCATCTTTCCCGTATTTAATTTAAATTATGAAGGGGTATAACTTTAGAGATTTTCCACACCCTTCGCTGCAGGATCTCTTAAACCGTTTCCCGTACTTCTTCGACAACAGTCAACAGTCCTAACACCCCGATTACCACAATCCCAACAAAACGTAATTTATCGATTTGTGCAGCTAGACCGGTTGTGGCCACGTTCCCCACATCGAAAACACATGGTCTCTTCATTCTGAAGGCCAAGCACCGTTTGTATGCGGTTAACAGTTCTTCTATTCATACCTTCTTCTGGTCCAATGGATTCGTACTCCTGTGCTAAGATAATCAACTCTCTAAGTACACTGAATTCTCGTCTTTTAATGTACATTCGGTATTCAGTACGGCTATTCCGAAATATCCGTTCGAGCTGTTGGCTTTGTGACATCGAGGTCCAACGCATCATGGATTGTATTGCAGTGACAAATGTTACAAATTTCTCTTTTGGGCGTTGAATTCGTTTTCTGATGTCGTCTTCGAGTGTTTCAAAGAAACGTGCAGGCAAAAAGAACAGCTTAAAATCTTCTACAAAATCATGATATGAGTCCCAAAGGTCTCTATTATTCCTGTACCAAGATAAAGCGTCTCCACGTAATAATTCGGGCATAGTATTTAGTAATGCGTGTTTAGGTATCTCATAGCAGGCCGCTAGCTCTTCGATACGTTCTAGAAACAACAGTGGTTCTTTTCCACCTTCGTATTTAACACCCCACTTGCGTACCATGTCACAAATGGAGGCTAAATCTAACTGAGGTTTATCTTGTACAGCTAGTGATACAGGTGAAGAACAGGATTGTTGTTGGTTTGCTCCACTACCACTTGCCCCCACGGTGATACCCGGATCTACCTCGCTGACTGAACCACCACGCTGTACCTAAGTGGCGACTTTTAATTCTTTCTCCGAAAATGCTGTCCTCAACTGGTCGATAATTTCGATATGTTCAGGTGGTAAGTTGCCATCTTTAATGTAATTTCTCAAAACACCCCTCATTTCGTCCACAGTGCCGGTTGTCTTCAACCCTAGATCACCTAGGCACTGCGTCAATTCTTCTTTATTTAAGAAATTCACAAACGCACGACTCATTTTTCTCTCAGTTATTCCAATATTAGTACACTTCCAATATGGTGTATATGTGTACTGCAGTATTTTCCTTGCTCCAGTATATGTGTGCGCTATCCTTTTTTTTTATATACATGCATATATATTTTCTTCACAAAATTTCTATTGTCCCTGCTCGGGCGCCATTTATAATGCTCTCTGCTGGTCAAACTCGTCGGTGCCAGGGTTCAAATTGAATTTATTTATTTTTATTATATTATTCCCTTTATTTATTATATTATTTCATTTATTTATTCTTTTATTTCATTTACTTATTATATTACTCCATTTATTTGTTATACTATTTAATTTAGTTATTATATTACTTATCGGTATATTGCAAGCAAATCACACAATTAAGAAAGGGTTGATTACCCCAGGTTTGCGCTCCACGACCACTGGCACTTCGAACCGCTAGACCCCGTCTGTCCAATTCCTCCTCCTCTGACTCTCACATAACCTCGGCTCGTGAGTTTTTATGGAAGATGATGGTGTTAGTGGTTAATTAGTGTTAGTACTAATGCCTGGGTCCTATGGCGGTTACCAACCAGTAGGTGCCCTGTGCACTACGACACATGCCTTGTCGCCTGCGCCGATTGGTACCGAATCGACACTCTGCGACACAGTCATGTGTGTGTAGTTGGTCTCTTTCTGTCCCAGTATGGAGATATGTCCCCACACCACGGCAGCCAGAGGCCAACTGTCGATTTAAGTCGTCGTAAGTCCCTTGATAGTGATCGTTGGTTGTGAAACATATTTACGACTATGTGGGTGGTATTCCTTCTCTCTCTCTCCTAGTTGATGTGGATTGTAAGTAAACGGTGAGAGTGTAGTTTCGCATGTGTGTGTGTACGATAGATGTGTGAGTGCGAGTATGTGTGTGTGTATGAGTGGATTACCTGGGGTATTACATTAAAAAATTATCTTATGTTTAAGATAGTATGTATGTAGTAAATATTTGTATACGGAGTATGTGACGAAGTACTTACGTACTTACTTCGTTACAAACCGATGGTTTTGATGTATATCTTAAGAGAAGAATAGTATTTATCCTAGTGAGGTACGTCTGGAAAGTGGAGCCGCAGGAGACGCGGTAGTCAGTAGCAGCAGACGAAAAGAGCTGCTCCTAGTATAGGCGTAAAAGCAGCAGCTCAGCTCATAGTGAACGTTCCTCGTGCGTCTGTATGACATCATTTGCCGTGTACATTTGTGTGCACAGCGCTCTGCAAGAGCAATAAATGTACTTCGTGGAGTGCAAAATCACTTACCACTTACCACTTACCACTTACCACTTAGATGTGTGGTCACACGAAGGCTCTGGACACAAGAATTTTTGTGCAGTAATTGTTTCGCGTGGGTGCCGTGGCTCAGTGGTTAGTGTGTTGGCCTTCTGATCTGTAGGTCGTGGTTCAATCCCCGGCTCATGCATAACAAATTTAATATCGAAAAGATTTTTCTTTCGAACGGTACCCACCTGTCGGCAAGCAATTGGCAATTCTTCCGACAGTAACAACTTGCCATGAAAAAGCTTCTAAAAGAACTCTGTGACAAAGCTCAGAAAAAGTGATGTCGCAAGGGTTCTGCCGTTCGGAACCGGCTGAAATAAGTAGGTCCCTTCTAATACTGTCCAAAATTTAACACGCACAACAGTAATTGAAGAGAAGCTCGGCCAATGAGCCCTTCGGGGCTTTAAGTGCCACATATTTATTTTTTTTTTTAATTGTTTCGCGACGCCGTAACGATTCGAACAAAGATTTGTGGACACGTCACACACGTTTTAAGTTTATTTATTTAATACACGCACTTTGGAAGAATAGATGTAAATTACGCACGTTACACTACACGGATGAATACATCTTCCTCCTCGATCACTTCTGGACGTATTTCGTTCATTTATACACATAAACATCGAAGACACTGCACTGTAAGAAAATGTAAACAGGAACTGACAGCTGAGAAGTAAAAGAACCAAAAACAAATGAATTTTCTAATGGCGGACGTGTGGAACTAACATGTCGGGGTTGCCATAGCGCTATTCATTTTTTTGGTTTTGTAAGTGGTGCAAGTAAAGGCCCATAACCCCCCCCCATTGAGCTCAGTAGGTTAAGGGTATGATTAGCGTGTATGCGATTTATATATATATATATATATATATATATATATACATATATATATATATATATATATATATATATATATATATATATATATATATATATATATATATATATATATATATATATATTTTTTTTTTTTTCGTTTGATTTTTTTACATATATTTTTTGTTTTTCTTCTTGTCGTGATGGACATGGGAATCTGGTTACAAATGTTCAGAGTGTACTGAGCCTATGGAGGGATCACTTCTCCACGTTACTAAATGGCGATGCTACGAGCAATTCCGCCAGTGGAGAAGATTGCCCGATAACCCCGATTACAGATGATGGTGTTGATGTTCCACCACCCGACTATGACGAGGTTGAAACGGCGATTTTAAGGCTGAAGAACAACAAAGCTGCAGGTGCTGATGGACTGCCTACCGAGTTGTTTAAGACCGGAGGCGATGAGCTGCTCGCCTGCATGCACCAGCTCATAAGCAGAATACGGTCGGATGAAAGCATGCCTGATGATTGGAGGCTCAGTGTTCTCTGTCCTGTACATAAAAAAGGAGACCCCACAATTTGCGCCAACTACCATAGAATAAGTCTCCTGAGTATCACATACAAGGTTCTATCGAGTGTATTGTGTGAAAGATTGAAGCCCATGCTCAACAACCTGATTGGATCTTATCAGTGTGGCTTCAGACCTGGTAAATCTACCATCGACCAGATTTTCACACTGCGCCAAATCCTGGAGAAGACCCAAGAAAAACAGATCGACACACACCACCTATTTGTTGATTATAAAGCCGCTTTCGACAGTCCGGTAAGGGATTACCTCTACGCAACAATGTCTGAGTTCGGTATTCTTGTAAAGCTCATTCGACTTCGTAGAATGACACTGCATAACTCCTGTTGTGCAGTAAAAATTGGGAAGGACCTCTCCGCACCGTTTAATACCGAACGGGGATTCAGACAAGGTGATTCGTTATCGTGCGACTTCTTCAATCTTTTTATGGAGAAAATAATACGAGCTGCTGATCTACGACATAATGGGACTATCTTCAACAAAAGTGTCATGCTGTTAGCGTATGTACAGCGTATGTACAGCTGTACGAGCTGTATGCCGATATTGACATAGTAAAGCGCATCAAAATCCAGCGGCTGCGCTGGCTAGGTCATGTCGAGCGAATGGAAGAACACGCTCCAGCTAAGAAGGTGTTATATTCGAAACCCGCTGGAGGACGACTCAGAAAAGGAATACCTAACCTCCGGTGGAAAGACCAAGTACTGGAGAACTTGACGGCGCTTGAAATTTCTAAATGGCGCCAGCTAGCGAGAACAGAGATGGCTGGCGAAGCATGTTATATTCGGCCTAAATCGATATTCGGTTGTTATGGCCACATAAGTAAGTAAGTAAGTAAGTATTTGTTGTTTTTTCGTTTGTATTATTCTTAAAAGATTTTCATGAGTTTTCTATTTAGTTATTAAGTTTTTTTATTTTTTTATTACGATTTATCTAAATTTTCTTCGCTTTGTTTTGTTATTTTTTTTATAAAATTCTATTTTGTTTTATATAAGTTTATTTTTAATATTAATTTTAGTAAATTGCATATAATAATATCATATAATATAAGGCCTAGGCTAACTTACTTGCCTGTAACTTTTTTGTAATAAATTCAAATATATTTATTTATAATGTTTAATTCATATTGTTATTGGTAAAAGTATGAATGCTTAAAATTCCCACATTAGGGGGAATCATGAAATGGAAATGGATGTAGGCTGAACTCTCGGTTCCTTTATTTTGTGGGGATTGTCCACGGCTTTGTAGTCGTGCATGGTCAATCCAGGAAGGGAGGGAGCACACAATGGGCATGCCAGGTTGAGCGTGACGATAAGGAGGTATGTCGTATTGTTGATATTTATGTTTGTGGTTGTGGTTTTGGTTCTGGTTTGCTATCGGTTTGAGTACCCATGTCCACAATGATGGTGGGTATTATTGTTCATCCATTGCCTCTCAGTGGCGGGTTGAGGATCACGCCCTGAGTACCGTAGCCAGCTGGTACAAGGCCACTGTGGGTGCATTATAATGGAAGAACAATAACGGCGCCCAAATTAAATAAAAGCCTGCCATTGTTTTGTTTTTCGTCTGGCAACACAAAGTATGTTTCTCTGTGGTGTGTGTGTTGGAACGAGTGCATATACGTATGTCAGAGCTTTCTTTTATTTAAATTTTGAAAAGCTGAATTCGTTTTCTTCTAGCATTCAGTATTCGAAGCCTTTAGGCTGATAAAAATGAATGAGTTCTATTCGTTTTCAATTCATGAATTGAAAAACCCAAAGAATTCACACAGAATTGAAATTTTGATGAATGCAGTAGCAGATGGCTGCAGCAAGCTGTCAACCTATCTTCTTCTTCCCGTATTGTTGTTTAAAAAATATCTGTATGGTTCTTGGATATTTCATTTCTGGGTTGGCATTGGGTTATATTAAATATAAAGAAAGTATTAAATGCAAAAAATTATAGAAGTTTTATTTCGTATTACAATTTTTTTGTTTGTTTTTTCGTATTTTTAATAAATTGAGAAATATCGACTAGCATATTTGTTCCTGATAGTTTGACCTCCTACAAGAATTTTACATATATATATGTATATTTATGTACAATGCGTAGATATATATTGATCCATTAATTTCTTTTCAAACGCGAATTTCTTCCAAGTGAAGCTTGTTAGATAAATTTAAAAATTTGTTCAAAAGAAAATGAAAATTTAATTGATTGTGAGAATTCTTCATCCCAAAGTCAGCACATCGTTGAAGAATGGGAAGAACTATCCGATATTTGGTTTGATAGTCCTATTTCAGAAAAGTCTGCGTTAGAGGCATCAATGTTAAAGTCGTCAGCAGAAGTATAGTACGAGCCTCATCAAGCTATTGTAAACGCTATTTTATATTACAAATTTTTTTCTATCATATTTGTATAAATTTGTATATAAATTGAGCAGCTCGATTCAACAGACTACTTCAAAAGAAGAGGGGGAATTCTTGTGCGTTGTTGCATATGCAATACAAAACTCCAGGGTACTGTGCGAGTTACATCAAATTTATTTATGTGAATAATAACAGCTGATTGGTTTTGTCATGGTATAATAACTCAAGGTAGAGCCATTGGGGAAAATTCTCATGAATGAAGGAGAAAAAGTAAATAAAAAAACAACAAACACATGGGAAGATGTATTGGTGTCGTTTAGATTGATAATTATATTTTAACAGATGGGCATATTTAGATGGTTTAAACAAGTCGTAGATTAACTCCACATAATAATAATGGCGCCCAACGTGGGGCCAGAAACCAACGATTCAATCAACTTAATATTTCGATGACTGGAAATAATCCAGAATTCAAATTTATACATAACACAGGGTCTCTAAACAGAGTGGCATCATACAGAGATTTTGAAGAGAGCATTGCCATGACCAGGAGTGCAAATGCTGTAAATTAACATGGCAAGATAATATTGAATTTTATATGACAGCTCGCCTTTTTTTTGTATACATATGTGGACTTTGTCGTGGAGTGGGTGCCGTAGCTCAGTGGTTAGTGTGTTCGCCTTCTGATCTGTAGGTCGTGGGTTCAATCCCCGGCTGATGCATAACAAATTTAATATCGAAAAGATTTTTCTTTCGAATGGTACCCACCTGTCGGCAAGCAATTGGCAATTCTTCCGACAGTAACAACTTGCCATGAAAAAGCTTCTTAAAGAACTCTGTGACAAAGCTCAGAAAAAGTGATGTCACAAGTGTTCTGCCGTTTGGAACCGGCTAAAATAAGTAGGTCCCTTCTAATACTGTCCAAATATAAGACGCACAACAGTAATGGAAGAGAAGCTCGGCCAATGAGTCCTTTGGGGCTTTAAGTGCCACATATTTATTTTTTTATGTGGATTTTGCTATTTACTTGATTGATTATATGAAAAATTAGAAATTAGGAACAAAAAAGCGACAAACTCGATTTTGCATGCGTCCACAATATATGAATATATGTGGATTGGTGGAATTGTTTTTATTTCTTTGTTTTGTTTTGATTACGATTTTATACAATCGTATTATGTGCATTGTTTACAAAATACTTTCATAATTTTTAATTTAACAAATTTAACAAATTTAAACAATACTTACCTATTAAATGCTAACCAGCATTGCCTACTAATCATGATTATGACAATTATGATATTTATTTAATTTCTATTCTATCAAAAATCCATATTAATCGTATTTATTAATGTACTTATAGTATATTAATAATTGTATGATTTAAGCACATAATAATCTAAAAGTAGTAATACTAACAATATTTAATATAATTTTAGTAATAGTATTAATAATAATTATCGAAAAAGTAGTCATAGTACCAATATTTAACATCATTTTAGTAATAGTTTTAATAGTAATAGTAATAGTAATAATTTTCAGTAATACTAGTATTAATAAAAACAATAATATCAGCAACAATAACTCCGTATTAGCACCGATTCATGCCGATTATGTCAATTTGATGCGCTTTACTATGTCAATATCGGCATACAGCTCGTACAGCTCATGGTTGTACCTTATCCGGTACTCGCCACCAACGCAAATAGGTCCAAAGATCTTGCGTAGGACTTTTCTCTCGAAAACTCCAAGTATTCGCTCATCCGAGGTGGAAATTGTCCAGGCTTCAGCGCCATATGTTAGGACAGGCATGATGAGAGACTTGTAGAGTGTAGTTTTCGTTCTTCGAGAGAGGGCTCGACTTCTCAATTGCTTACTCAGCCCAAAGTAACACCTGTTAGCAAGAGTTATCCTACGCATGATCTCCAAGCTGACGTCATTACTGCTGTTAATGCTGGTTCCAAGATAGACAAAGTCCCTTACTACTTCAAAAGCGTAGTTGTCAACAGTGACGTGCTGTCCAAGACGCCTGGACTCTTTGTTTGTTGACACTAGATACTTCGTCTTGCCCTCGTTCACCGTGAGACCCATCCGACGCGACTCTCTTTCCAACTCTGAGAATGCTGCACTGACTGCTCGCGTGTTCATGCCGATTATGTCAATATCGTCGGCATACGCTAACAGCATGACACTTTTGTTGAAGATAGTGCCATTATGTCGTAGATCAGCAGCTCGTATTATTTTCTCCATAATAAGATTGAAGAAGTCGCACGATAACGAATCACCTTGTCTGAAACCCCGTTCGGTAATAAACGGTGCGGAGAGGTCCTTCCCAATTTTCACTGCACAACGGGAGTTATGCAGTGTCATTCTACAAAGTCGAATGAGCTTTGCAGGAATACCGAACTCAGACATTGTTGCGTAGAGGTAATCCCTTACCGGACTGTCGAAAGCGGCTTTATAATCAACAAATAGATGGTGTGTGTCGATCTGTTTTTCTTGGGTCTTCTCCAGGATTTGGTGCAGTGTGAAAATCTGGTCGATGGTGGATTTACCAGGTCTGAAGCCACACTGATACGGTCCAATCAAGTTGCTGAGCATAGGCTTCAACCTTTCACACAGTACGCTCGATAGAACCTTGTATGCGATACTCAGGAGACTTGTTCCACGGTAGTTGGCGCAAATTGTGGGGTCTCCTTTCTTATGTACAGGACAGAGAACACTGAGCCTCCAATCATCAGGCATGCTTTCATCCGACCATATTCTGCTTATGAGCTGGTGCACGCGGGTGAGCAGCTCATCGCCTCCGGTCTTAAACAACTCGGCAGGCAGGCCATCAGCACCTGCAGCTTTGTTGTTCTTCAGCCTTAAAATGGCCGTTTCAACCTCGTCATAGTCGGGTGGTGGAATATCAACACCATCATCTGTAATTGGAGTTATCGGGCAAACTCCTCCACTGGCGGAATTGGTCGTAGCATCGCCATTTAGTAACTTGGAGAAGTGTTCCCTCCATAGGCTCAGTACACTCTGGACATCCGTAACCAGATTCCCATTTCTATCACGACAAGAAGAGGCTCCGGGATTTAAACCTCCACTCAGGCGCTTGATCTTTTCGAAGAATTTTCGAGTCTCATTCTTGTCGGTACACATCTCTATCTCCTCACACTCGCGTCTTTCCAACTCCCTCTTCTTGCGCCTGAAAAGACGTCTCTCTGCACCGCTCCTTAATAGCTCGCGTTGCACCTGCACGCAGGGTTCTTCGGTAGGTGGCGTCTTTCTCTGCGGTAGCGTCGCGACACTCCTGATCATACCACTCATTCCTCAGAGGCCGGTAATAACCGATTACCTCTCTCTAACATATCGGCCGGTATCTCACGAGTAAATTCTTCAATATTGGCTTCTAGTGCTTTAACATTTGCGGTCTTGTCGCTATAGACACAAAAAATAGTCTAAAGGCGTTAAATCGCACGATCTATGTTGCCAATTGAACGGCCCCAAACGTGAAATAAACTGTTCACCGAACTCGCCTTTCAATTGGGCCTTTGTGTCGCGTGCTGTGTGGCATGTGGCACCATCTTATCAGCCAAGTCCAGCTCTTCCATTTTGGTAAAAAAAAGGTTTGTAATCATCGCACGGTAGCGCTCGCCATTCACAGTAACGTTCCTGTCTCCGTCGTCTTTGAAAAAGTACGGTCCAATAATGCCACCGGCCCATAATCCACACCAAACAGAGCATTTTCGAAATGCATTGGCAGTTCTTGCAATGCTTCTGGCTGCTCTTGACATCAAATATGGCAATTTTGATTGTTCACGTATCCATTCAACTAGATATGAGAACACAAGAAAATGCACGATGCACTTTCTTAACCGAGCATGTATTTTGATAATAAAATTCAATAATCTGCAAGCGTTGTGCGTCTGTAAGTTGATTCATGGTTAAATTATAGATCAAACAGAACATGTTTGACAGTAACATGTTACACGAAAACATCTGAGCTCCCAAAAACAGTGTTGCCAAAAAATCACCCTGTATCAATTAAACCGTTTTTTCTACATTTTCACACTTTCAATTTCTTAAATAAATATTTGATTTGTTTTGTTGTTTTTTTTTTTTTTCATTTCATATCTTATAGTTAAAATAAGTGTATTTTTTAGATTTACAATATTTGATTTGTTTTGTTTTGTATTTTAATTTTTATTTATAAATAGTCCGATTATATTTCTTTTCATTAGTGAGATCTTTGGTGTGTTTATTTTCTTTCGGGTATAGTACTGTGTTAGGCTTACGTACGAGTACGTATGGCTAGTGATTTGTTTCGTGTTCTTGAAATTTGTACTTTCGCTTTACTTGTGCCTAAATATATTTTTTTTAACTTGTTCCGGTTAGATTTAATGTAATTATCCACCAATCTATAGTAAAAAATCTGTTTGTATTTTGCCATTGAGTCGCTCACCCTGTAGTTATTAATGAATCTGTTCTGAAAAATTTCACGTTTGCAATTATTTTGAGTATTGTTGATGTTATTTATCCATTTGGCTTTTTTCGTGCATAGACTTCGAAAACTGCTTTAATTCCGTTTCGGAAATAGGGTTGTTAATAAAATCGATTGGTTTCATTTTAGTAGCTGAGTGAATTGAACTATTATAAAAAGTAATAGCTTTCAATACTTGTTCCTGTAGATTGTAGCCATTTTTAAGATATGCGTTTAAAAGTCTGATGGTTCGTGCAGTTATAGTGAATTTAGTTAGTTTATCTATACTCGTAACATACATTACGTATGTCAAAATGTACAATATCGTTGTGTTTTTCTGGAGTGTCTATGATATTAAGGTCACGTTTAGTCGGACTTCTGTCAAATTTTACCTTATTTACATATATACATATACATATTTCTGAAATTCTCTTTGAAAATTCGGGTAGTAGCAGTATTGCTTCATTTCAAGAAATGTTTGGATAATACTCAGGTGTTCATAAATGCACATTCAGCATTTAGTCGATGTTGAAGAAGATTACCCATTTGTTGTCGGTATGTTATACCACGTTGACTTATGCAAATAGCACATTTGAAGACGCACTGCTTGATGACGTATGTAGAGCCTTGTATCCAGTATCGAGGCCCTAGCAGGTAAGATGATATTCTCGCACCAAGTTTTATTAAATATTGATGTTTGTGGAGAATCAAGGTATGTCAAGATATTGTGTGCTCGCTATAACTCGTGTATTGTAAGAAATTCTGTCATCTTAGGTTTGTTTTTCTTGCCTTGCAATTGTTTATGAATCGTTGCAACACTGCAGATTCGGATCAATTAGGATTAATCTGAGTGATCAACTTGATCATCAAATGAGCGGCGCACAGCTCTAGTCGAGGTAGCGCCACCTTCGTCTTAGCTACCAGCATTTCCATCCTCTCACCGGATGCGCAGATACATCGCTGTTGAATATGCAAACTCTGAAGAATTTGAAAAGCCGTGAGTTCGACATTCGTCTCATTTGTATACTCTAACCATCTTGGAATACGAAGCTCCGAGATTATGTTGTTGTTTTTACGATATTGAACCCATTGGCAGCTCTTCGTCCCAATGTAGTCCTTGCACCCAAGGTTATCCGGCCGCCCCCCAAAGGGGGCCCACTTAAGCCAAATAATTGGCCCATTGTGTCACCATGCATCGTTGATGCTTACCATCCTATCTCCTCTGTTAAGCGAAACCATTGGGATTTCCTAATAAATAGAGCAATGTCCCTGACATCCATGGGCGCAAACTCAGTGGTATCTGTAAAAAAGGCACTCCCTAGTAGAGTGTGCCTTCTGGGTGCCAAGGCGGAGCATCTACAGAGGAAGTGGTGAACACTTTCCTCCTCTTCCTCGTCCTGGCAGCTGCGACAAAAATCGTTGGCCGGTAAGCCGAGCCTTGCAGCATGCCTATCCACAAGCCAATGGCCAGTGAGTACGGCGACTACATTACTGATGGTTTTCCTGCCTATTGACAACAGTGAACGGGTTCGTCTATTGTCAAGGGTTGGCCAGATTTTTCTAGTGGTAGCACAAGAGCTCTCATCCCGCCATCTTCTGTTGGCAATGGTGAGATAATGTTGTGTGATAAGAAGCTTGCATGTTGCGAGCGGAATTCCGGCTTGATGAGATGGATAGATCTCTGGCAACCTAGTGCCCGATCTCGCCAATTCATCTGCCTCACAGTTCCCTGGAATGTCCCTATGCCCCGGTACCCATACAATGTGTACATTGTAATGCTCCGCTAGCTCGTTAAGAGCTGAGCGGCATTTAAGGGCAAGTGCCGATTTGGCGAACGTTCCTGCGAGAGATTTAATGGCAGCTTGACTGTCGGTGTAGATAAAAACATCTTTGAAGGATATTATATTACAGCGAAGCCACTTTTCTTGAAAAACACTGCAAAAGTCGGGTAATCGAAACTTGAGCTTAACGCGTAAGGAATCAGAAAAGACGCCACCTCCTACCCTACCCTCCAATTTAGAGCCACCTGTGTACAATTGTACTGTACTGTGTACAATAGGACGTCCTTTGAACTTATCTATTTGCCGTCTGTGTACCTCCTTATTTAAGGATTCCCACCAGACTATCACACCGTAAAAAATAATTGGTCTCACTACCGCAGAGTATAGCCGTGATACGATTGTAGGACTCATCCCCCTCTCAACCATTCTTCTCTTTCTTTCTCTTTGGCTTGTTCTGGTTATCGCTTATTTCTTTTTGTTGACATTCGTTTCGATGCTGCCAATAGTGTCAGTCACAATAGTGATGAGTAACCAACTATCGATACTGGTTACACTGCCCTCCTCTTATCTTTGTTCGTCCCGAACAAGTTTTTATACTTCCCCTCGATATGGCGCAAGTCGCTCCAAGTAACTCGTTTCCAAAAATTGCCATTGCCGGTGTAGTAGCCGTCGTATCATGTTGTGCGCATCGATATGCCATGAGGAACATTGGTATATGTACATCCCAGTCTCTTTGGTATTTATCTACGACTTTTTTCAAATATTCCTAGGTACGGTTAAATCGTTCTACCATGCTATCAGATTGTGGATGCAAAGGTGTTGTACGAGTTTTGTATATACCCAACATACGGCATATCTCTTGGAATACAACTGATTTGAAATTTCGACCTTGGTCTGAGTGTAACTCCATAGGTACGCCAAAACGAGTAATCCATTGGTTGACGAATACATCCGCAAGTGTACTAGCTTCTTTTTTTGGAATGGGGTATACTTCAGGCCATTTACTGAAGTAATCTATAACCACCAGAACATATTTGTTTCCTGCGTTGCTTATTGGAAATGGCCCAGTTATGTCCATAGCAATTCGCTCAAATGGAGCACCCACGGTGTATTGGTGCATCTTACCTCGACTTTTCTTAGTGGGACCTTTGGCCATTGCACATTGCTTACACTTCCGAATCCATTCGCGACATGGTCATGACATCCAACCCAATAAAATCGTTTCTTTATTTTCTCGACGGTTTTTGTGATTCCCAAATGCCATCCACTGGAAGCATTGTGATACTCAGCTATCACTTCATTAATTCTTGTCTTGGGTACCACTAGCAAATCATTAGTGATTTTTCCATCTTCACTTTCCCATGCTCGGAATAAACATCCGTCTCGTACGTGCATGCTTGGCCACGGCGCCCAGTATGCCTTTGCTATTGGGCTCTCATTAGCCATTTCTTGCCAATCTGGACATATGCCCTGCTCCTTGTATTCCATAATCTTTACGAGATCTGGGTCGTTCCGCTGATCTTCTTGCACTCGTTCGGTGGTCCATGACTCCTCCGGCAATATATTCGTAAGTCGTATGTCGACAATGTGCTCCTTGCATTCCACTCGAGAACAATGTTTACATTCCATTTTGCATCCGCGTTGCCGTGATGTCCTCATTTACGATAAAATTATATCTCTGCAGCCTTTTAATCCAGCCTTTTAATTTAATCCAATTGTCCTTCTGGGTTTTTAAATTGTAATAACCACCTTAGCGCTGCGTGGTCTGTTCGTAGATGAAATGATTGACCGTACAAGTATTTATGGAAATACTTTACACATTCCAGTATTGCGAGCAACTCTCTTCGAGTGACACAGTAGTTTCTTTCTGGCTTCGACAGGATTTTACTGTAGTATGCTATTACTTTTTCTTGCCCATCTATGATCTGAGTGAGCACACCACCTATTCCATAGCCACTCGCATCTGTGTCCAACACAAACTTTTGACCAGATACTGGATACGCTAATATTGGTGCTGAACAGAGTTTTTCTTTCAGCTGTTCGAATGCTTTCTGTTGATCCTCGCCCCACACAAATGGTTTGTTCTTTCTTGTCAACTCATGCAGACTGCTGGCGATGTTTGCAAATCCAGGAACAAATCGTCTATAGTAGGTACATAAGCCTAGGAAGCTTCTTAACTCATGAAGATTCGCTGGAATAGACCATTCTTGTACTGCTGCTACTTTCTCCTCGTCAGTATGTACCCCCTTCTGTTGTTACTTTATGACCAAGATATTTAACTTCTCTCCTGAAGAGTGAACACTTTTTCATATTCAGTTTAAGCCCTGCTGATTGTATACGCTCAAATACTTCTTTCAAC
Source organism: Megamerina dolium (assembly GCA_963854835.1). Taxonomy (NCBI): domain Eukaryota; kingdom Metazoa; phylum Arthropoda; class Insecta; order Diptera; family Megamerinidae; genus Megamerina; species Megamerina dolium. The sequence continues at coordinate 55,961,985 of OY978530.1, forward strand.
TTTTCCAGGTGGTCTTTAAAATCTTTTCCCATCACGATAATGTCATCGAGGTACACCAAGCACGTTTTCCAGTGTAGTCCTCTGAGTACACGCTCCATCAGACGTTCGAAAGTAGCTGGCGCATTGCATAAACCAAATGGCATGACTATAAATTGCCATAGACCATCGCCAATACTGAAAGCTGTTTTCTCTTTGTCCTCCTTACCATGTTCCACTTGCCAGTAGCTATTTTGCAAATCAAGAGTTGAGAACCACTTCGTACCAGATAGTATGTCCAGAATGTCATCGATTCTTGGCAGTGAATAGCTGTCTTTTTCGTAATATCATTTAGTTTTCTGTAATCCACACAGAATCGAGTACTTCCATCCTTCTTCTTTACCAGCACAACTGGTGAACTTCATGGACTCGGTAATCAGCTTAATGGCTTCTTCTCTTTTGGCTAATGGAACTCGTCGTGGTGTTTGACGAATTGGTCTAGAATCACCGGTGTCAATGTGATGCTTCACGATGGTTGTTCGTCCTCCAGTTTTTCCATTTGAAGAAGAGATTGAACTGTACTTCTCCAATAGTTGTAAAGCCTTTTCTTTTTGCTGTTTTGTAAGCACACCTGCCCATTTTTCCATCTGTGCTTTTATTTCCGCTGTGACAATTCCTGATCTTCCACTTTTTATCGACGAACCATTTTCACAGTCTACTACGGCAGTAACTTCCTGGCAATGACCAATCACCATTCCTTTCTTCACAACTGTAGATGTATTAGTTGGATTTAATATTCGCACCGGTACTATTCCATTTTCTTTAGCTTCTACTAGTGTCCTACCAAGTATGATGTTTTTATTTTGTATTTCTTTATCTGATTCCACTAACCACAACTTGCCTGTCCCATCATCCACATTTATCTGTGCCCAAATCAACGCTTCTGATTTTGCTGGAACCTCTTGGCGTTGACATGCCAGTACTCGTTTGATGTTTCCACTCCTCTTGTAACCGATGTTCAATGGTAATTCGACATTTGCATAACGTAGTATCCGTTGATTTAAATCTAACGTAAATCCGTTGTCAATCATAAAATCAACACCAATTATTACGTCATCGATGATGTCTGCCACAATGAATTCATGTTCCCACGTGCAATTTCCAATAGATACTCGTTTCTTTATCTTACCCAGAATTTGTGCATCTTCACTTTCCCATGCTCGGAATAAACATCCGTCTCGTACGTGCATGCTTGGCCACGGCGCCCAGTATGCCTTTGCTATTGGGCTCTCATTAGCCATTTCTTGCCAATCTGGACATATGCCCTGCTCCTTGTATTCCATAATCTTTACGAGATCTGGGTCGTTCCGCTGATCTTCTTGCACTCGTTCGGTGGTCCATGACTCCTCCGGCAATATATTCGTAAGTCGTATGTCGACAATGTGCTCCTTGCATTCCACTCGAGAACAATGTTTACATTCCATTTTGCATCCGCGTTGCCGTGATGTCCTCATTTACGATAAAATTATATCTCTGCAGCCTTTTAATCCAGCCTTTTAATTTAATCCAATTGTCCTTCTGGGTTTTTAAATTGTAATAACCACCTTAGCGCTGCGTGGTCTGTTCGTAGATGAAATGACTGACCGTACAAGTATTTATGGAAATACTTTACACATTCCAGTATTGCGAGCAACTCTCTTCGAGTGACACAGTAGTTTCTTTCTGGCTTCGACAGGATTTTACTGTAGTATGCTATTACTTTTTCTTGCCCATCTATGATCTGAGTGAGCACACCACCTATTCCATAGCCACTCGCATCTGTGTCCAACACAAACTTTTGACCAGATACTGGATACTGATGTGCCCAAATCAACGCTTCTGATTTTGCTGGAACCTCTTGGCGTTGACATGCCAGTACTCGTTTGATGTTTCCACTCCTCTTGTAACCGATGTTCAATGGTAATTCGACATTTGCATAACGTAGTATCCGTTGATTTAAATCTAACGTAAATCAGTTGTCAATCATAAAATCAACACCAATTATTACGTCATCGATGATGTCTGCCACAATGAATTCATGTTCCCACGTGCAATTTCCAACAGATACTCGTTTCTTTATCTTACCCAGAATTTGTGCATCCTCACCCGTTGCTGTACGCAATTTTATTCCCATTAAAGGCTCAAACCTCTTTACCAAATCGCTCTTGATTATCGAATGTGATGCACCAGTATCCAGGGTTAACATTAATTGCAGATTGTCCAATTTTCCATCAATAGTCAAGCTGCTTGGCACACGCTATAGTTGTGAAATGTGAATGATGGGGAAACCCACTGTTGGAGTCAGTTCACTCCGCGCTGAACTGACTCGATTTAACTATGGATTTGTGTTAGTGGAGCGATCGCTGTCCACCTTATTCTCCTTCTTTTGTCTTCCTGGAGAATTCGATCTTGATCGCTTTCGTCGTAGACGGCAGTCACGCGCCATGTGTCCTTGTTTGTCGCAAATGAAGCACTTACCAGTAAATTTGTTTTCGCGTCGACCTGTTGTTCTTCCTTCAGGCTGCACTACGGACTTGAATGCCTGACACACTGCATCAACCAGATCTGCTGTTTCTGTTTCTAGTTGGCGTACCCGTGGCATTGGTCGACACATCAAACTGGCGGCTTCAACCGTCAAGGCACTACTGACTGTTTCGGCATAACTATTCCTTGGTAACATGACTAGGGCGCGCTTTGTCTCTCCATCACGTATGCCATCTATGAATGCCTCTATTTTTATTTTTTCGACGAACTTTTCCGAATTACCGGAGAACGCTAGATGACATAAGCTCTCAATATCGGATGCGAATTCCTGGAGGCTCTCATTACTCCGTTGCACTGGCGATCTCAATTCCACTCAATGTTATTGACTCTTGTATTCATTTCCATATTTTCGCTGGAGTGTGTCCATCAGTGACTGATAGCTACCACGATCTTTCTCTGGAATCATTTGTAACACTTCGGAAGCATTACCTTTTAATGCGACTATTAAAGCAGCATTCATGTCGTTATCATCCCATTGATTCTTCGAAGCTGTTGTCTCGAATTGAAGCTTGAAGATAGTGGCTGGCCCATTTATTTTTAGTTGGTTGAAATCGTGGTGTAATTCTCGAACTTATCTTCCAAATCATCTACATGTTCCTTCAGATCTGTAACCTTTTCATTAATGGCTCCGGAAATTTCATCTACATGTTCTTTTAGTTCTGCAACTTTCCCCAAAAATTTCTTGTAGTTTCTAGTTAATTGTCTTCTGGAATCCTCCAATGAAGTTTTCTTGGCGAGACGAACCTTCTTGAGTTTCCATACGCAATTCAGCCGAATGTTCTTGAAGATTGGAGTCAATGCGATACGCATTTCCTTGAATTTCCGTACGTAATTCACTAATAACGAACTCTTGTCGAGACGAACTTTCTTGTAACTGTTGCATCATGGTTTTCATGAAATCCATAAGTTGACCACTCGAATCTAACTTTCTCTCTTCCTTAGTGTGCACAACTGCATGTATATCGGCTTCCTCGAAGAACTCATGTTCTTCTACATTAATACCCTTAGCCTCCATGGCTTGCCTTTTTTTATTGGATCTTTTTAAAATTACTTATTGTTAGTCAAATCTTACAAAAAAAAAATAAAAAAAAAATCAATAAAAAAAAGTAATCAAATCTTACAAACTAACTAAAATTATGTGATATTCCCTACGTTCCATCACAATTTGTTGAGTCGCGAAGTATAGCAATTTCACAGCATATTCAGTGTGTCTTTTCTTTTTAATCGACGATGCCCCGTGCTCAGCAACAATTGCCTAGCAAGGGGATTCGGATGACTGTGTAATTTTTGAATGTAGCTTCTGCAGGACATTGCAACTTCCTCAGAAATTGTGGGTACATTTAAATCTCGATGGATGTTAACGTTCCTCATATACCAAGGCGCGTTTACAATAATTCGCAGACACTTGGATTGTATTCGCTGCAATTTTTCAATATTTGAGGGAGATGCGGTGCCCCAAAACTGAATACCAAAAGTCTAGATTGGCTTCAAGATTGCTTTATATAATAGCACTTTGTATTCGAGATTCAACTTTGAGCTTTTGTGTAACAGTCACCATAACTGATTAATTTTAAGCTTGATCTGAGTTTTCTTTGCCTCTATGTGATTTTTCCAGGTCAGCCTTCTGTCGAGGTGAATACCCAAGTACTTTGTTGAGGAACATTGTGGAACTTATTGGCCATTAAGTTTAAGTGGGGGACATGTATCTGGCCTTAGCGTGAAGGTTACATGTACGCTCTTAGATTCATTGACTTTTATACGCCATTTTGCTAGCCAGATTTCGAGAGAATCGATATGAGTCTGCAGGAGTTTAGTAGCTTCTATGGGGTTAGAGCGAGAGCACAATATTGCCGTATCATCTGCAAAGGTCGATATAAATGTATAGTTATTGCTGGGCATATCTGTAGTGTATAAGAGAAAACTATATACAACAATTTATTTAATAATCTCTATGTACAATCAACTCTGCTTACAATCAACTATATAAAATAACACACTAATGTACTTGCAACTTTTGCCTCTGTATCGATGTTTTGCCAATCACGTTCGGGATCAAATTGATTGTCACTTCTCAACACTGGCTCTATTTATACTCTGTTGGCAACACCCCAGAATCTTATTTTATCGAGATTCTTCTCTTTCTTTCTCGTTGGCTTTTTCTGGTTATCGCTTATTTCTTTTTGTTGACATTCGTTTCGATGCTGCCAATAGTGTCAGTCACAATAGTGATGAGTAACCAACTATCGATACTCGTTACAATATGTTATAATACTTTACCTCTTTACCTCATTTGAGTACTCAGGTCATATTAGGTGGACTCCAGATTAGTATGGGACTGTCTACAGAAACTAAATCAGCTAGGAAAGGACAACAAAATCAGTCTCTGCTGTATCCGTAGATACATAGAAGTTTAGGGTAATGAACTAGCTGACGAAGTCGTCAGAAAAGGAACCCCTACGACTATAATTGGGCCACAACCTTTTTGTAGTATAGGAACAGGAGTATGGCAAGGAGAGTTAAGAGAATAAGAACGATAAAAGAGACTCTACGTAAGCCACTCAGGGCTAAGACAATCTAAAATACTTTTGAGTAGCTATAACTGCAAAAGATTTGAATTTTGGATTTTCCTGTCCAAGAATAGATTAAGAATATTAACCGAAAAAGGGTTGTATAATAGATATTTTTGGTCGCAGTGCTTTCACACCTTACCAATACATTTCATTTAACACTTAACTTCTCTGAAGAAGAAGAAGTGTATAGGAAATTAATACTAATCATCTGAACACATATGAATTAGTAATGTTAAGTGTAGTTATTAGGAAAAATTAGAAGGTTTTCCTTAACAACTACGATAATTTAACATTCTCAAATGAGACAAAATACAGAATAATGACAAAAACTATACACCGATATTTACAAAACTATACAAATATCTAGAAGTACATAGAGACGAAGTTACAAATAAATGAGATTCTTGTAGAAGGTAATATCAGGGAATCAGTCACCCCTATAATAGTCCTCTCTGGATAGTGCCCAAAAAATTAGACGTGTTCGAAAAACAAAAATGTTGTATAGTTATAGACTATCGAAAATTGTACTATAGTACAGTCGAAGACAGATACCTAATTCCAAATATCGAAGACATTTTTGATAAATTGGGCAGGTGCCAATACTTTTCAACGCTAGATCTTGCAAAATGTTTCCATCAAATAGAAATGCACCGCTAGTGGACATTATGAATTTCTGCGTATGTCCTTTGGTTTACGCAACGCTCAAGCCACGTTCCAAACAATGTATTGAAAGACTACATAGGTAAAATCTACCTCTTTTACTTAGATGAGCCTTTTCTAACATTTTCTTGGCCTTTTCTACGAGTATAGAAGAACATCTAGAATCACTAAGTAAAATATTAAATTGTTTAAAAGTCCAGATAGACAAACGCACATTTTTAAGTAAATAAACTAACTTTTTGGGACTGTAGTCACAGCCGACGGTATAAAAACGAATCAAAAAAGGAGAAGAAGCAATAAACAAAATTAAATTACTTCTTCTCTTTCTTAAGTGGCCGTAACAACCGATGATCGATTTAGGCCGAAAATATAATGTGGCGCGAGTCTTCTCTGTTTTTCGTTTGCTGGCGCCAATTGGATATTCCAAGAGCCACAAAGTTACCCAACACTTGGTCCTTCCAACGGAGGTTTGGTCTTCTTCTTCTTCTGCGTCCTCCAGCCGGTGCCGAATTAAATACCCTCTTTGCTGGAGCGTCTTCTTCCATTCGCTCTACATGGCCTAGCCAACGCAGTCGCTGGATTTTGATTCGCCTGACTATGTCAATGGCAACGTACAGCTCATACAGTTGATCGTTGTACCTCATTCGATACTCGCCATCAACGCAAATAGGTCCGAAGATCCTGCGCAGAACTTTTCTCTCGAAAACTTTAAGCATCCTCTCATCCGTGGTGGAAATTGTCCAGGCTTCTGCCCCATATGTTAGGATAGGAATAATGAGGGACTTGTAAAGTCGATTTTCGATCTTCGAGTGAGGGCTCGACTACTCAATTGCTCACTCAGCCCAAAGTAACACCTTTTAGCAAGAGTTGTCCTACGTAAGATCTCCAGGCTGACGTCATTACAGTTGATGCTGGTTCCAAGATAGACGAAGTCCTTCACCACCTCGAAAGTGTACTTGTCAACAGTGACGTGTTGCCCAAGACGCGGGAGCTCTTTGTTTGTAGACACTAGGTACTTCGTCTCACCCTCGTTCACTGTAAGACCCATTCGACGTGACTCTCGTTCAAATTTAGAGAATGCTGCACTGACTGCTCGCGAGCTGATACCGATTATGTCAATATCGTCGGCATACGCCAGCAGCACGACACTTTTGTTAAAGATAATGCCATTATGTCGTAAATATGGAGCTCGTATAATTTTGAAGAAGTATTATTATTATTATTAAGGCTATGATGCACCGCGACCTGAAGATCTTTTGTGCAGCCTATTCCCTAACTAGCGGATCTCAAGACTATTTATAAATTTTGTCACTGTTGTGGGATTGATTTTAAATAGGTCCCTGGGAACTATGAATCCGTTGCCTGGGTAGTATAGTCTGCGTCTAGCCACCGCTGGGCAATTGCAAAGAACGTGTTCTGCTGTTTCCTGCTCTTCAAGACAGAGTCGACAGAGATCGTTGTTTACCACACCCATTTTCATCATGTGATAATTACGTTTACAATGACCTGTTAGTAGTTCAGTGTACAATTTGATGTCTTTTCTGCTGAGGTTCAAGATAGTATCAACATTAATATGTTCAGGGTCAATGAATCTTTTCGACTGCCGCATGCCTGTTTGGACCCTCCAGTAATCGGTTAGACTACTTTTTTCCATTTCACATATTCAGTCAGGGTGTTGAAGAGTTCAAAGCATTCCCAAACCAACTTAGATTGGAACCAGAAATTCATTAGCTGCCTGACTGTCCGATAGAATGCATATGTTGGTTCCTCGGGTGCCCCTACGTAGGCATTCTCTGACAGATAGCTCTAAGGCGTTGACCTCCGCCTGAAAAATGGTAGCTATTTTTCCCATTGTAATTGCCTTCCGGAAATTTGGCCCTACAATTCCCGCTCCAGCACTGCCATCTTCCATCTTGGACCCATCAGTGTACCATAACTGTGAGCCCTGATCTAGAAATATTTCGTTGTTTCTCCACGCTGAGCAATCATGAATGATCACTTCGAAGAGTTTGGAGAATATAAATTTTTTATCCATCCTGTCAAAGACCGTGAGGCCCGGTGAATTCCAGACTACGTCTAGAATCTTAAGGTTACCTTCTTTCAGGTGAATAGAGTTCGAAAGCCTTATGGCTGCACTGACTGCTGCACTCTTAACCACAAGGTGTAGTGGATTGAGACCTGTGATAATTCCTAAAGGTGCTGTGGGGCTAGTTCTCATCGCTCCCGTTACGCTCAAACAGGCTATTCGATGAATCCTGTTAAGGATCATCTGATTCCCATTTTGATTTACCTTCGGTCACCATGCCAGAGAGGCATAGGTGATCATTGGTACTATTACAGTTTTGTAAGACCACGCCATCATTTTAGATCGTAGTCCCCATGTTTTTCCATACAGCCTTTGGCAAGCGAAGGTAGTTAGTTCTATTTCGCCTAACTTCAAGCTCCCTAAATGCAACTTCCTCCTCTTCGTGAAGGGCATTAACGTCGTTTTGATAGGGTTTATCGAAAGTTCTTTCTCTTGACACCAGTCTTGTGTGATGTCAAGAGCTAGTTGCATACGCTCAGTTATAGTAGAGTCAAATTTTCCTCTAACCATAATTATTAAGTCATCTGCAAAGCCCTGAACTTCGTATCCGAGATCATCGAGAGTTTGTAAAAGCTCGTCAATGACCAATAACCATAGGAGCGACGATAAAACGCCTCCTTGAGGACAACCCTTGGCTGACTTGACAATTAATTTTTCTGTCCCCATTTCGTAAATTATTGTCCTGTTCTTCAGCAGATTAAGAACCCATGTTATGATCAATAGACCTGAAAGTAGCATTATCAAAAGCTCCTGTAATGTCAACCGATGTGGAAAGAGCTATTTTTTTACCCTGTTCGATTTTACTCGTTAGGCAATGTTAAGCATATTGTTCAGTATAGAGTGGTGTATCTTTAAGATAAACTTCTCTGATGTACTGATCTATAATTTTTTCCATTGCTTTTAGCAGGAAGAATGTTAGGCATATGGGCCGAAAGGATTTGGGCGTGTGATCCGCCTTTTTCCCTGCTTTCGGGATGAAAGCGACCCTAGCTTCTGTCCATGATTTAGGCACCGCACCTAATTCCAGGTTTATCCTGAAAATTTTTGTTAGAATTGGTGCTAATATATCAGCCCCTTGCCAAAGAAGGCAAGGTTTAATATCATCAACACCCGGAGGTTTAAATGGATTAAATGTGGAGATTGCCCATTTAGTTTTATTGACGGTAAAAATTTTACGAGCCAGTGATAGTGACCTGCGTTTAGCCATCAAGAAACTGATATCCTCGATGCTTTCGCTGTCCTCATCACAGGTAACACAGCCTGGAAAGTGAGTGTCGAGTAGTAACTGTCCCGTTTCTTTCAGACTTCCCGTATAATTTCCGTCTGCCTTTAAGTGTGGAAAGGCTAACTGAGGAATCTTTCTTGAGCGATTACTGGAGTCTGGGAGCTCCTCGATCTCCTCGCAGAACCTTTTCCATGAATCTCTCTTAGATTCTCTCAGTTTGCTATTGTAAGCCGTTAAGGGACATTTATGGGATACCCAGTCCCCATTGGACTTGGCTCTATTGAAAAGCTGACTTGCTTTCTTGTGTAACTTGTTAAGTTCCTCGCTCCACCAAGGGACGTTCCTAGAACGTTTCTTCACCACCAAGTCGCAGCTCTTTTCGAAAGCTTCAGTTATTGTTTTTTCAAGTTTCCTGACATCGAGGTCCAGTTCTTGAGAATTGGTAATTCTCTCACTTAGGCACCCTAAATTTTGCTCTAAATAGAAGTTATACAGCGACCAATTGGTCTTCCTAGCATTTCTAATTTCGAAGATGTCTTCAACTTCCCCTTTCAGGTCAAAGCGTATATAACGATGATCTGACAAGGAGACTTCATCTAACACCCTCCAGTTAGAAATGTTATTAGATATAAATACACTGGCTAGAGTAATATCTAACACCTCCCCCCTGATTGCATTTACAAAATTGGTTCATTTCCCCTATTTAAAACCACAATGTTGTTAGTAGTAATGAAATGAAAAAGTGACTCTCCTCTAGTGTTTGTATCTGTGCTTCCCCATACCGTATGATGTGCATTAGCGTCACAACACATCACCCATTGAAGATTCCGAGTGAGGCAGTAACTCATGAGCTGCTGGAGCTCCTGGGACACAGCCTCCCCCGAATCATCACCAGGAAGGTACAAGGAGGCCAGTATTACAATTCTTCTTCCTCTGGCACTGGGCACTTTTGCCTATATCGCCACCAGATCACGTTGTAGGAGCTCTGAAATTGGAAGAAATTTAATATTTTTGTTGATGAGTAACGCATTTACGTCGTAGATCAACTTACATGTTTTTGTCTGCAGACCATTTATTTGTCCATTTGCGGCCCATGGTTCTTGCATGGCCACAAAGTCCAGACAATTTTGTTCCACCATGGCACTGAGCCTATATGAGGCTGCTATTGCCTCATATAGGCAATTTATTTGGAGGCATTTGAACTGCCTCCAACTGCCAGTATGCATTCGAGGTGGAGAATGGGACATTATTTTCCAGACTGGCCCCTTCGGACCTTACCACCTTTCGTGCTTCGCAAGGTTTCCCTGGCCTCCGGATCCTTGCGTTCCCATTTCCTGAGCCGACCAGAGAGCAGAGATGGTTTTGAACGCCGGACACTGGTGCCCTTCTCTGCTATCGGTGCTGGAAACCGCTTTCGGCTTTCGGCTATGTGCTTGCGCACGAGCCGCCACCGAGGTCGAAGGTTGCTCTTCAGCAACAGTCTTGACTTTTGGCCTGTTACCCTAAAGTCTGGGTCTTAGCTTGGCACTGCCAAAGCCAAAAAAGACTTTGTTGCCCAGCTTTTCGACCACTTCCGAAGACTGTGGGTCCAGGGCCACCGCTAGCTCGACAAGATCACCTTTGTGAAGCCTATTTAGCACCTTCCATTCGCTAACACAAATGTCCGAGTTCTGTGACTCAATCTGCCCCAGAATTCGGTCATTTTGCCACGATACTGAGCCAGGGAAGTATCCGACAAAGATTTTGGACTTCGGCACTTTTGCCTCGTCCACAACCTTTAAATCGGCCCCCTCCCATGGCTTCAGGGCTGGTACCATCTCTTTCAACCAGGCCACAGTTTCGTCGTCCAGACAGTTAATAGTTAACCATCCGGGCTTAAAACCATAGCCTGCAAAGTGAGGCTTCACCGGGCCTCCGCGGAACTCGTAGACCCTGTCGATGCTGCATTTCTGCACCTTGCCAATTTCCTCAGTGGACCATATGCCCTCCGGGAAATTGTTTGGGATAACCCCGACCTTCTTAGAGCGGACAGCTTCAGCCAGAGTTGACTTCGAACCGGGAACGAACAACCCTACCCTCAGGTGCGAATCGCTTTGTCGGCTTTGAGCTCGATGTCGGAGTGGAGCCATCCGATAGTAGAAACAGTGCTTACATGACGGTCAGACTCGACGATTTCCATTATTTTACCGATATTTTCGACAATTGGCCTTCCAGACCGTGGTGACTCTTTGACATCAAAATTACCGCAATGGAATCGACGAAACTAAAATAAACATAAACACTATTCACATTTTCAGCCGTCTGGCTTGCGTTTTCGCCCTTATCGAAGGAAAACTGTAAAATATGGAGGTTTTTCTCTTTACTGGTGTCCATCTTTGACGCGTACTCAAACAAAACTGAGTCAAGCAATTACAAAACTGCCTGAAAAGTTTATTTAGTACAAAATCCTATCTTTTTAACGCCATCGCACTTATACAACTTATATTACTAAAGCCATCTATTGGAAAAGTAGTGGATTTCCTTTTACTACACCTATTATATATATATATATATATATATATATATATATATATATATATATATATATATACATATATATACATATATATATATATATATATATACATATATATACATATATATATATATATATACATATATATATATATATATATATATACATATATATACATATATATATATACATATATACATATATATATATATATACATATATACATATATATATATATATATATATATATATATATATATATATATATATATATATTTTCACACTGCGCCAAATCCTGGAAAAGACCCAAGAAAAACAGATCGACACACACCACCTATTTGTTGATTATAAAGCCGCTTTCGACAGTTCGGTAAGGGATTACCTCTTCGCAACAATGTCTGAGTTCGGTATTCCTGCAAAGCTCATTCGACTTTGTAGAATGACACTGCATAACTCCCGTTGTGCAGTGAAAATTGGGAAGGACCTCTCCGCACCGTTTAATACCTAACGGGGTTTCAGACAAGGTGATTCGTTATCGTGCGACTTCTTCAATCTTATTATGGAGAAAATAATACGAGCTGCTGATCTACGACATAATGGCACTATCATCAACAAAAGTGTCATGCTGTTAGCGTATGCCGACGATATTGACATAATCGGCATGAACACGCGAGCAGTCAGTGCAGCATTCTCAGACTTGGAAAGAGAGTCGCGTCGGATGGGTCTCACGGTGAACGAGGGCAAGACGAAGTATCTAGTGTCAACAAACAAAGAGTCCCGGCGTCTTGGACAGCACGTCACTGTTGACAACTACGCTTTTGAAGTAGTAAGGGACTTTGTCTATCTTGGAACCAGCATTAACAGCAGTAATGACGTCAGCTTGGAGATCATGCGTAGGATAACTCTTGCTAACAGGTGTTACTTTGGGCTGAGTAAGCAATTGAAAAGTCGAGTCCTCTCTCGAAGAACGAAAACTACACTCTACAAGTCCCTCATCATGCCTGTCCTAACATATGGCGCTGAATCCTGGACAATTTCCACCTCCGATGAGCGAATGCTTGGAGTTTTCGAGAGAAAAGTCCTACGCAAGATCTTTGGACCTATTTGCTTTGGTGGCGATTACCGAATAAGGTACAACCATGAGCTGTACGAGCTGTATGCCGATATTGACATAGTAAAGCGCATCAAAATCCAGCGGCTGCGCTGGCTAGGTCATGTCGAGCGAATGGAAGAACACGCTCCAGCTAAGTAGGTGTTATATTCGGAACCCGCTGGAGGACGACGCAGAAGAGAAAGACCAAACCTCCGGTCGAAAGACCAAGTACTGGAGAACCTGACGGCGCTTGGAATTTCTAACTGGCGCCAGCTAGCGAAGAACAGAGATGACTGGCGAAGCATGTTATTTTCGGCCTAAAACGATATTCGGTTGTTATGGCCACATAAGAAGAAGAAGATATATATAGTGATTCAGCGGGGAGCGAGTGAATGCCGGTGGGTTCGCTGCGATGTGGTGCACTTGCCTTCGTGATGTGCTGCAGAGGTGTTGATGATTGGGTGGTTGTTACTATAAATAACACGTCTTTCTTCACTTTGTCACAAATGAAATATCTCGCACTTTATTTTAAATTATTTATTTATTAAATATAATATTAATTGTATTATGTGAATCTAAAGTATATGTATATTAATCGGGAATCGGGATATAAAAAAGATAAGGTTGCGCACTCTCCGAGAAATTAGTTTTATTTATTTTCAATTTTTAATTGTTCGGGAAACACGTACTTGTGTTAGAGGGAGTTGATCAACAATAATAGCAAAGTAAATAAACAGAAAGTGAATAGCTAAAGTAAAAGAAAAGAGAGTATGGGAGTGAGAGAAAGAGAGAGAATTATAGCGAAAAATAGCAGAACAAATAGAATTATATTAGGGTTGCTAAGTTTGGGCGGGCAGTACGCGGCACACAGTTTCTGGCGTAGACATTCCGCCCCCTTGCAGGAATACTGCAAAAGAGACGGAACCTCCACCCGAGACGAAGGGAATGAGAGAGAAAAAAAATTAAGGTAAAAAGTAAATAAAATGTAAAAATACAGTATTTCATAGAACTTATGCTAATCTTAAAAGTAATTAAAATTAACTATAAAGTGTTATACGAATTTTGGCCGCTTAAAGATGTGTCGATTAGCATCAGCGCTTGGGGAATTCCAATCGGGACTCGAGATTTTGAACCTTATAAGGGAGAGAAGGAACCATCGCGAAGAGATATCACATGTTAATTGATGGGAATGTTGATTGATGAGTCGGAAATAGTATTGATTGTTGATTGTTGATGTGTTGTATGTGGAATGTTGATTGGTATAAGTTGATTGAAGAGCGTTGATTTGAAAGTGTTGTCCAATATTGATTGGTGTATAGATCGGAGTTGGATCACACCATCTCAGGTGAATAGATTCTCAGGGCTGGCCGTAGACCAGATCAAAGGGTTCGGTAAGTCAACGTAGTTGACAAACCTAGAGCTCGTAGAGCGCTTGCGGCATTCATAATTCTATATTGTCGGGATTGCCAGAATATATACCGCTCATGACAAGTTCTAAACTCAGATAGAATCTGCATGTCTTGGGTTCATGATATGACTCATGAATATGTAGCAAATAATGTGAAATTAACACATGGGATTATTCATACGCATATACACCATGCCAGTGCATAGTTCCATTGAAGCTTCGTAGAAGTTCGGGAAATAACTCGGGCAGTTACAGTGAACTGAACAATATGAGTGTGGGATGCGTATGACGGTCAGTATCGTGTAGTCTGACAAAACGTTGCCACATAATACGGGTGTGGCATCAGAGGCTTATATATTGCTCAAGCCACAATCTTCAAATCACCTTTTACGTGACAACAATTTTGGGAGGCCAATATTAGGCGGGATCGAATGCATTGCCATGCAAGTAGAAATCCTCTCGTTAATTGAACGAGCCTTTTTTGGGGAGTGATGCGCAAAACTCGATAATCCGTCTCGATAATTACGTCTGGTAAATACTTTTGACGGGAGTTGTCCTCTTCTTGGATGCGATCTGTAAGATCGATCCTTTGTATCTGGGGGGAGCATTGTATTATGGCGAACTTTCCGCTTTGCTCTCGGGTCATGCCGTGCTCTGTGAAGCAGGGAATGATGTTGCTTCCCACAAAGACGGCATGAAAACTCACTGTGGCATTTCGCAAGGCTATGGCTATGTTGCCAAACAGTTTATGCAAATCTTCTGCTGACGCACAAAGATTATTCTCTCTTCAATCGTAAGTTTGGAGAATAGTGTGCATTGTCGTAGGGGGTGCTTGCCTCTACATAGCGGGCAGCATGTCTTCGTGACGGTACTATGAAACGAACTAACATCTTTAGCTGTTGTGAGGTTTTTCTGAACATTTGGGGTGTTTCCTATCATTCGTTCTTGTCGGGTGCTTATCGCATTTAGTACGAGGTGATGAATGCGGGAGTTTGTCGAAATGGATTTGGTTTTGAAATGATGAAACCATTCTACGGAATGTCGAATTCACTGGTGGGGGGATTGTCGTGATGGGTACTGTATCCAAAGCTGTATTATGTTTTTTCTTTGTAACAGCTGGCAGCAGAGAAGAACGAGTACGCTGACAAGAACGTTCAGCTGTTGTTTCAGTGGGAGTTGACGCGGGAGTTACCTCATAGCGAGTACTGGAAGTATTCTCTAGCCTCTGAAGTAAAGGATTGTGCCTTTGTCGGCACGATGAGCACTTAAACCGGCTTTTACAGTTGTTATAACTGTGAGAGTTAGCGAAACAGTTGGTACACATTTTGTGTCTTCTAACTACGTTGTATCGTGTGTATCGTATCAACCAATAACTTCAGAAAATTGGGACAATGGCGAAGAGGGTGTGTCTTTCGGCACAATGGACAACCGTGATTGGTGACACTGGCATGATAAATGCTAACTCCGTGTGACTCTACCCGAGGTTTATTTGTATGCCGGGTAGGGTTGAATCGACCGGGTTGCTGATTCGATGGTTGCCTGAGTTGCCGAGTTGGTAGTTGACTGGATTGCCGAGGACCACTTCGGATATCTGCAACTGATTCCAAAGTCTGATACCGATCTGTAAGAAAGGCATCGAAATCGCTCCAATTAGGGATTTCACGTTTATTTTTTAATGATTGCTCCCAAAGACACAAGGTGGTATACGGAAGTTTTGTGGAACACAAATAGACCAAAATAGGATTCCACTGACTTGTGTCGATGCCTTCAAGCTTCAAATTCATAATGCAATCGTTAATAGTGCGCTGTAAGCGCTTTAAATTGGGACCGGTTTCTTGGGTAATAGACTGCAAGTTGAAGAGTGATTTCAATTGTATGTTTACCAATATGCGTTTGTTGTCATATCGCTCTTCTAAATTGTGCCACGCTATTGAGAAGCCATCATTAATCAACGGAGTTGACTTAATGATATTGTGTGCTTCGCCACGGGTTTTCTGTAGCAAGTGGTACAATTTTTCTACGGGACTCAAGCGAGGATGATTTGTGTATAGGGCCGTGAAGATATCTCGGAAGCTTGGCCAGGAAACATAATCGCCCGAAAAACACTTAATGTCATATGGAGGCAGCTGTATTGCGGGAGATGAATTTTCAGTATTTACGGGTGAATGCGGGTGAAGTCGAAACTGCGGGGGATGTCACCTCGGAACTCAGCTCGTGAAGAACAGCAGGAAATGAAGGTTGACGGGGTATGTTTTCAGCGGGAGAAGAGGAAACTGCGGGAGGTACCACTTCGGAACTCAACTCGTGAAGATTAGCGTTGATTGCAGACAGGCACCGGACATAAGAGGTTAGGCACTGCCTATATGCCTCTTTAATTTGATTAACGTCAACATCTTCAGCTACTTCCTCTGTCATGAGAGAGTAATATGCCGTTTTGCAATCACTCCACAGGGACTGGAATTGCTTTTGCTGTGCCTCCAAGCTAATTTTATGAGCTTCTGGGTTGATAGCATGAAAATTGCTATCAAATTCAATAATATCTTCCACGGTAGCTCTGAAGAGATCGTAAGCTGACATCCTATTACCAATTGTAGAATTCCAGATGTAATACGGGATAAAATTTGAAAACGAGAGAGCGAATTGCTTGCAAATCGGGAGTTATGTTGTCTTTTAGTACGATTTATCAAAAAATGGGTTGCCAAAATGTGCCCGGAAAGAGATTAATCCGAAAGACGTAGTCTTCCGTAGCGAAATTGAAGGTTATACTAGTGGGCCAACTTATGGAAGGTATGACTTTGAGTTTATTTTAAACTCGTATTTGATTCCTCTAAATGCCGGAATTGACGTAGGGAGATGTAATATAAATTAATTCACAATCCATAAAATTACTCAATTGTAATGAGCCGGGGTGATATTTACATTTAGAAAAATCGTATCCGATGGGTATAAAAACGTTTGGGAACCACTGTATACATTCTTCAACTTGTACCGTATTATCTTGCAACAAGAACTCAATTATTTGATATTCGTTAACACTGTAGCAACTTAGGGATGAGAGTGACTCTTTTTTACACTGAGTATATTTCAATAGAAAAGATAGTGTACAATTGTTATTGCAATTACTTTTCTTTTATAAAAAACACCAGCCAATGCAATTATATTTTGTTGCTATTACATGTATATGCAAAACAAAAATTGGGAGATAGAAATTTAGCAACAATATGCACTACCGCTATATTTGTGATAAAACGCAGGTATACTAGTCGAGACAAATCAATGCCTTTTATTGCTGCCTATGTATGACCAAATATGTACATTTATTGTTTGCTTTTGGGTGTGCTTGTTGTTGATGGATTAGGGATACGCATGAACCATAGCAGGCAGTTGAAATGTGTCAACAACAACAAGTTATCGCATGTGCGTTTGTATAAGGCGGTTATTTTTGCAAATGCACAAGGTAAAGGTATTGAGAAAAAAATGCAATATGTGTGAAATTGCTATTGCACTACCAATTATTTTTGAATATTTTAATATTATTGCCGATATAAATTTTCGTGAGGGAAAAAACATTTTCTATTGGGAAAGTATAGTTGTATTACTTATGCTTTGTTCTTCCTTGAGACTAATGTTGTTACTATTATTACATTATTGGCAATCATGTTTTTCGTAGAAGGGCGTATGCGGGGCGATACGACTGATATGATAACACTTGGTGGTTATGTTTGAGTAAAATAACCACACAAAATGCAACAACGATATCTCGGAGAGAGATGTTTTGGTGTATTTATATGTGTTTACTGAGAGATGTCCAAGGGATTAGTAAACAAAATTAATGTAGTAGTAAAAACAACAATATAAACCAAATTGGGGATCTCTTCGAATAATGAGAAGAAGAACATAAGCGGGAAATAAAAAAATAAAAAACAAAATAGATCAACCAAAAGTGCGTTTTGCCGTGGGCAAAAGAATATCTATGGTACCACAATATATTATGTTGTAAATTCTTAATTTTTGCAACTATATGGGAGAGTTTACCAAGCAGAATGCCATATTTAACTCAGCGAGAGATCGCTGCAAGTTAGCGGGATGTTTAAGCGGGATTTGTTATAAAATGTACGTACGACGTACTCATAAATAATGTAGCCAAAAATTAAGAAATCAACAATAATTGTACTGCAACAATGTATTAAATATTTCTTGTTGATTTTATCGGGATATGACGGGATATATTTACAAACGATCAACAATTGTATATACAAATGTACCTTGATCGGCAAGATTGTCTTACCACACGTTGCGAGCCTTATCCGGCTCGAAGGACCAATAATTCAGCGGGGAGTGAGTGAATGCCGGTGGGTTCGCTGCGATGTGGTGCACTTGCCTTCGTGATGTGCTGCAGAGGTGTTGATGATTGGGTGGTTGTTACTATAAATAACACGTCTTTCTTCACTTTGTCACAAATGAAATATCTCGCACTTTATTTTAAATTATTTATTTATTAAATATAATATTAATTGTATTATGTGAATCTAAAGTATATGTATATTAATCGGGAATCGGGATATAAAAAAGATAAGGTTGCGCACTCTCCGAGAAATTAGTTTTATTTATTTTCAATTTTTAATTGTTCGGGAAACACGTACTTGTGTTAGAGGGAGTTGATCAACAATAATAGCAAAGTAAATAAACAGAAAGTGAATAGCTAAAGTAAAAGAAAAGAGAGTATGGGAGTGAGAGAAAGAGAGAGAATTATAGCGAAAGATAGCAGAACAATTAGAATTATATTAGGGTTGCTAAGTTTGGGCGGGCAGTACGCGACACACGGATTCTGGTATATATATATATATATATATATATATATATATATATATATATATATATATATATATATATATATATATATATATATATATATATATATATATATATATATTTATATTTATATTTATATACATATTGTTACGTTTTTATTCTGTGAACGTTTAATTCTATTTGAATTACCTTGTTCGATCACTGGATTCTGTTAATGATAACTGCAACACTTATTTTATACAACTATATACAGCAACAATTTATTTAATAATCTCTATTTACAATCAACACTGTTTACAATCAACTATTTACTATAACACTTAAATGTACTTGCAACTTTTGCCTCTGTATCAATGTTTTCGCAATCACGTTCGGAATTAGATTGATTGTCAATTCTCAACACTGGCTCTATTTATACTCTGTTGGCAACACCCTAGAATCTTCCTTTATCGAGATTCTTCTCTTCCTTTCTCGTTGGCTTGTTCTGGTTATCGCTCATTTCTTTTTGTTGACATTCGTTTCGATGCTGCCAATAGTGTCAGTCACAATAGTGATGAGTAATCAACTATCGATACTCGTTACACTGCCCTCCTCTTAACCTTGTTCGTCCCGAACAAGTTTTTATACTTCCCCTCGATATGGCGCAAGTCGCTCTAAGTGCACTACTTTAAACTTTGCTCTTTTATTCCAGGCACGTTGAATACGATATACTACGTCATTTATCTTTGCTATAATTTCATATGGTCCTTCCCAATGAGTCTGTAGTTTAGGGGACAGGCCTTTCTTTCGTTGTGGATTATGAAGCATTACAAGCTCTCCTTCATAGAACCCTTTTGAATTTGCTTTCAAGTCATACCTGGCCTTCATCTTATCGCTTATCATCTGCGACCGCTCTCTGATGAACTGATGCACTTCATCCAACTGTTCCCGCTTTTCGCTAGTATAATTTCCTTCGGTTGATCTCGTTGGTGTTACAACTCCAAATTTTAAATCAGCTGGCAGTCTTAACTCGTTTCCAAAAATTGCCATTGCCGGTGTAGTAGCCGTCGTATCATGTTGTGCGGATCGATATGCCATGAGGAACATTGGTATATGTACATCCCAGTCTCTTTGGTATTTATCTACGACTTTTCTCAAATATTCCTCGAAGGTACGGTTAAATCGTTCTACCATGCCATCAGATTGTGGATGCAAAGGTGTTGTACGAGTTTTGTATATACCCAGCATACGGCATATCTCTTGGAATACAACTGATTCGAAATTTCGACCTTGGTCTGAGTGTAACTCCATCGGTACACCAAAACGAGTAACCCATTGGTTGACGAATATATCCGCAACTGTACTAGCTTCCTGATTTGGAATGGGGTATACTTCAGGCCATTTACTGAAGTAATCTATAACCACCAGAACATACTTGTTTCCTGCGTTGCTTATTGGAAATGGCCCAGCTATGTCCATAGCAATTCGCTCAAATGGAGCACCCACGGTGTATTGGTGCATCTTACCACGACTTTTCTTAGTGGGACCTTTGGCCATTGCACATTGCTTACACTTCCGAATCCAATCAGCGACATGGTCATGACATCCAACCCAATAAAATCGTTTCTTTATTTTCTCGACGGTTTTGGTGATTCCCAAATGCCCTCCACTGGAGGCATTGTGATACTCAGCTATCACTTCATTTATTCTCGCCTTGGGTACCACTAGAAGATCATTAGTGATTTTTCCATCCTCACTTTCCCATTCTCGGAATAAACATCCGTCTCGTAAGTGCAGGCTTTGCCACTGCGCCCAGTATGCCTTTGCTATTGGACTCTCATTAGCCATTTCTTGCCAATCTGGACGTATGCCCTGCTCCTTGTATTCCATAATCTTTACGAGATCTGGGTCGTTCCGCTGATCTTCTTGCACTCGTTCGGTGGTCCATGACTCCTCCGGCAATATATTCGTAAGTCGTATGTCGACAATGTGCTCCTTGCTTTCCACTCGAGAACAATGTTTACATTCCATTTTGCAAGGACGACGAGATAGAGCATCCGCGTTGCCGTGATGTCCTCCTTTACGATGTTCGATGGTAAAATCATAACTCTGCAGCCTTTCAATCCAGCGCGCCAATTGTCCTTCTGGGTTTTTAAATTGCAATAACCACCTTAGCGCTGAGTGGTCAGTTCGTAGATGAAATGACTGACCGTACAAGTATTTATGGAAATACTTTACACATTCCAGTATTGCGAGCAACTCTCTTCGTGTGACACAGTAATTTCTTTCTGACTTCGACAGGATTTTACTGTAGTATGCTATTACTTTTTCTTGCCCATCTATGATCTGAGAGAGCACACCTCCTATTCCATAGCCACTCGCATCTGTGTCCAACACAAACTTTTGACCAGGTACTGGATACGCTAATATTGGTGCTGAACAGAGTTTTTCTTTCAGCTGTTCGAATGCTTTCTGTTGGTTCTCGCCCCACACAAATGGTTTGTTCTTTCTTGTCAACTCATGCAGACTGCTGGCGATGTTTGCAAATCCAGGAACAAATCGTCTATAGTAGGTGCATAAGCCTAGGAAGCTTCTTAGCTCGTGAAGATTCGACGGAATAGGCCATTCTTGAACTGCTGCTACTTTCTCCTCGTCGGTATGTACCCCTTCTGTTGTTACTTTATGACCAAGATATTTAACTTCTTGCCTGAAGAGTGAACACTTTTTCATATTCAGTTTAAGCCCTGCTGATTGTATACGCTCAAATACTTCTTTCAACTTTTCCAGGTGGTCGTTAAAATCTTTTCCCATCACAATAATGTCATCGAGGTACACCAAGCACGTTTTCCAGTGTAGTCCTCTGAGTACACGCTCCATCAAACGTTCGAAAGTAGCTGGCGCATTGCATAAACCAAATGGCATGACTGTAAATTGCCATAGACCATCGCCAATACTGAAAGCTGTTTTCTCTTTGTCTTCCTTACCAAGTTCCACTTGCCAGTAGCCACTTTGCAAATCAAGAGTTGAGAACCACTTCGCACTAGATAGTGTGTCCAGAGTGTCATCGATTCTTGGCAGTGGATAGCTGTCTTTTTTCGTAATATCATTTAGCTTTCTGTAATCCACACAGAATCGAGTACTTCCATCCTTCTTCTTTACCAGCACAACTGGTGAACTCCATGGACTCGCTGATGGTTCAATAACACCTTGTTTCTGCATATCGGAAATCAGCTTAATGGCTTCGTCTCTTTTGGCCAATGGAACTCGTCGTGGTGTTTGACGAATTGGTCTAGAATCACCGGTGTCAATGTGATGCTTCACGATGGTTGTTCGTCCTCCAGTTTTTCCATTTGAAGAAAAGATTGAACTGTACTTCTCCAATAGTTGTAAAGCCTTTTCTTTTTGCTGGTTGGTAAGCACGCCTGCCCATTCTTCCATCTGTGCTTTTATTTCCACTCTGACAGTTCCTGATCTTCCACTTTTTATCGACGAACCCTTTTCGCAGTCTACTATGGCAGTAACTTCCTGGCAATGACCAATCACCATTCCTTTCTTCACAACTGTAGATGTATTAGTTGGATTTAAAATTCGCACCGGTACTATTCCATTTTCTTTAGGTTCTACTAACGTCCTACCAAGTATGATGTTTTTATTCGTTATTTCTTTATCTGCTTCCACCAGCCACAACTTGCCTGTCCCATCATCCACATTCATCTGTGCCCATATCACCGCTTCTGATTTTGCTGGAACCTCTTGGCGTTGACATGCCAGTACTCGTTTGATGTTCCCACTACGCTTGTAACCGATGTTCAATGGTAGTTCGACATTTGCATAACGTAGTATCCGTTGATTCAAATCTAACGTAAATCCGTTGTCAATCATAAAATCAACACCAATTATTACGTCATCGATGATGTCGGCCACAATGAATTCATGTTCCCATGTACAATTTCCAATAGATACTCGTTTCTTTATCTTGCCCAGAATTTGTGCATCCTCACCCGTTGCTGTACGCAATTTTATTCCCATTAAAGGCTCAAACCTCTTTACAAAATCGCTCTTGATTATAGAATGTGATGCACC
This sequence comes from Megamerina dolium, assembly GCA_963854835.1. Classification (NCBI taxonomy): domain Eukaryota; kingdom Metazoa; phylum Arthropoda; class Insecta; order Diptera; family Megamerinidae; genus Megamerina; species Megamerina dolium. The sequence continues at coordinate 55,984,975 of OY978530.1, forward strand.
AGTGTCCAGGGTTAACATTAATTACAGATTGTCCAATTTTCCATCAATAGTCAAGCTGCTTGGCACACGCTGTAGTTGTGAAATGTGAATGATGGGGCCACCCACTGTTGGAGTCAGTTCACGCCCCGCTGAACTGACTCGATTTAGTTTAACGATGGATTTGTGTTAGTGGAGCGATCGCTATCCACCTTATTCTCCTTCTTTTGTCTTCCTGGAGAATTCGATCTTGATCGCTTTCGTCGTAGACGGCAGTCACGCGGCATGTGTCCTGGTTTGTCACAAATGAAGCACTTACCAGTAAACTTGTTTTCGCGTCGACCTGTTGTTCTTCCTTCAGGCTGCGCTACAGATTTGAATGCCTGACACACTGCTTCAACCAGATCTGCTGTTTCTGTTTCTAGTTGGCGTACCCGTGGCATTGGTCGACACATCAAACTGGCAGCTTCAAACGTCAATGCACTACTGACTGTTTCGGCATAAGTATTCCTGGGTGACATGACTAGGGCACGCTTTGTCTCTCCATCACGTATGCCATCTATGAATGCCTCTATTTTTATTTTTTCGACGAACGCTTCCGAATTACCTGAGAACGCTAGATGACATAAGCGCTCAATATCGGAAGCGAATTCCTGAAGACTCTCATTACTCCGTTGCACTCGCGATCTCAATTCCACTCGATGTAATTGACTCTTGTATTCATTTCCATACTTTCGCTGGAGTGTGTCCATCAGTGACTGATAGCTACCACGATCTTTCTCTGGAATCATCTGTAACACCTCGGAAGCGTTACCTTTTAATGCGACTATTAAAGCAGCAGTCTTGTCGCTATCATCCCATTGATTCTTCGAAGCGGTTGTCTCGAATTGAAGCTTGAAGATATTGAATGGCGTGCTTCCGTCAAATGTTGGTGGCTTAAGTTTGATTGTACTTGAATCTCTAATCACTGATGTGGCTGGCCCATTTATTTTTAGTTGATTGAGTTCGTGCTGTAGTTTCTCGAACTTATCTTCCCAGTCGTCGACATGTTTCTTCAGCTTATCATCCAACTCATCCACGTGTTCTTTCAGCTCTGTGACTTTGTCATTAATAGCTCCGGAAATTTCCTGAAATCTAAGTTCAATTCCTTTTTGTAGATTTTCGATGACGTGTTCTTGGCGAGCCGAATGTTCTTGAAACTTGGAGTCAATTGTTTTCTGGAACTCTCCCATAGCGTTTTCTTGACGTACCGAATGTTCTTGAAACTTGGAGTCAATTGTTTTCTGGAACTCTCCCATAGCGTTTTCTTGACGTACCGAATGTTCTTGAAACTTGGAGTCAATGCGAGACGCATTTTCTTGTAACTTCGCATTAATTCCTTGCAGTTGCTGCTGCTGTTGTTGCATCATGGATTTCATGAGTTCCATTAGTTGACCACTCGAATCTATCTTGCTTTCTTCCTCAGCGTGTACGACTGCTTGTATATCGGCTTCCTCCAAGAACTCATGTTCTTCTACGTTAATTCCCTTAGCCTCCATAGCTTGCCTCAGCCTCACCAGCAGTTCCGCCTTTGCACCTGATGACGATAGATTCATCTCTACCAACAGCTTTTTAAGCTGGTCCACTTTTAGTTGGTCAATTTTCACCATCTTTACAGAATCCCACTTCTGACACCAATTGTTACGTTTTTATTCTGTGAACGTTTAATTCTATTTGAATTACCTTGTTCGATCACTGGATTCTGTTAATGATAACTGCAACACTTATTTTATACAACTATATACAGCAACAATTTATTTAATAATCTCTATTTACAATCAACACTGTTTACAATCAACTATTTACTATAACACTTAAATGTACTTGCAACTTTTGCCTCTGTATCAATGTTTTCGCAATCACGTTCGGAATTAGATTGATTGTCAATTCTCAACACTGGCTCTATTTATACTCTGTTGGCAACACCCTAGAATCTTCCTTTATCGAGATTCTTCTCTTCCTTTCTCGTTGGCTTGTTCTGGTTATCGCTCATTTCTTTTTGTTGACATTCGTTTCGATGCTGCCAATAGTGTCAGTCACAATAGTGATGAGTAATCAACTATCGATACTCGTTACAATATATATATATATATATACATATATATATATATATACATATATATATGTATATATATATATATATATATATATATATATACATATATATATATATATACATATATATATATACATATATATATATATATACATATATATATATATATATATATACATATATATATATATACATATATATATATATGTATATATTTATATATATATACATATATATATATATATATATATATATATATACATATATATATATATATATATATATATATGTATATATTTATATATATAGACATATATATATATATATATATATATATATTACATACATATATGTCTATATATATATATATATATATATATATATATATATGTATTGGCTAATAGGTGGCAAGCGTACAATGAACCGTATTGTCAACAAATGCATCATTGGCTTTCGAGCAAACCTAAGCTCGTGGGTAATCTTCCACTAGAGAGACTACAAGCTAAGAAGTGAACTTCTGTGGGCCATTCTGTTACAAATCCGAAATTCGTAACAAATCACCGATAAAATGCTGCGCTTCTCTATTCGTTTGTTTCGCAACGAAAAAGTGCAGCATTAAAAAGATTTATAATATTGCGTGGCAAGCCTAAAACTATATGGTCTTATATCGCGACCAATTTTGTGGGTGCGAGAAATGAGTAGGCTGAGTTGAGCGTTTGTTCAATAACATCGCACACACCACAGCAGTTGTTCATAAATGTTTGAACTATGTAATTATTGGCAGTTTATACCCCCTCATTCTCCGCATTTTGGTGGACTGTGGGAGGCTTCAATAATGTCTGCCAATTATCATTTCAAACGCACCGTAGGCCTATCTGTTTTAACATTTCATGTGCTACGCACGTTAATTTATAAAATATAAGCTGTTCTCAATTCACGACCTTCATGTCCAATTTCAGAAAATATGGATGACCTAGAAGTTCTAACACCTGCTGATTTTCTGACCCGGGCTCCAATCACGTCTTTTGTTAAGCCTGATGTTAGACTAATAAATCTGGATCGGCTTGACAAATGGGAGCGAGAGTCACGAATGCAGCTGATTTTCTGGGAGAAATGGACCAAAAAATACCTGCTAACCTTGCAGCAACAAGATAAGTCAATTGACGCAATAGTCCTAATCAAAGATGAAAACGTACCCCATCTAAAGTGGAAACTAGCTCGAGTTATGGATCTTATCAAAGGCAGTGATGGTGTTGCATGTGTAGACGTGCTTAAAACTAATGACGGTACAAGCATACGTGCGGTTAAAATGCTTTGTCCACTTCCACTAGAGGATGATTTTGTTAAAACTCATAGACTTTCAACGGGGGCAAGATGTTGAGCGAACAACTTTTTATAACAATTATTATAAATTAAAATATTACTTAATTATTTTGCTCTTTGTAACATTCCAATGGAATCCACATATGTGGATATTGAAATTAGATAGTGCCCATCTAATATCAATTCGCTCTTACGGTAATTTTGTCCAATTATAAGTTTCCAATATCAGCTTTCGCTTTTGTTGATTTACGGATATGCACCTGGAATGTCCGGTCCCTTTATAGGTAAGGTGCCTCTATCCAGCTGGTTGATGTCCTCGAAAAATACAGAGTTGACATCATCGCTCTCCAGGAAATGCGATGGACTGGACAGGGCTGCTCCAAAAGAGCGTCCTGTAACATTTACTACAGTTGCCATGCTGAAAGGCACGAATTAGGATGTGGATTTTTGTGAACGAACGGCTGGCCACAATCCGCATCAAGGCAAAATTTTTCAACATCAGCCTTATATGTGCCCACGCTCCGATGGATGATAAGGACAATGTGACCAAGGAGAGCTTCTTTCAGCGCCTCGAAGAAGATTATGACCGCTGCCTCCGCCACGATATCAAAATCGTGCTTGGCGACTTTAATGCCAGGGTGGGCAAGGAAGGTACCTTTGGTCCAACTGTCGGAGAATTCAGCCTCCACCAGAACACCTCCGATAACGGAATGAGGGTGATCGACTTCGCCGCAGCACGAAACATGGTAATTGGTGGTACCAGATTCCAGCATCTCGACATCCACAAAGCGACATGGCTGTCTCCAGATCAACGTACAAGAAACCAAATTGATCATGTGGTGATTGACGGAAGGCATGCTTCCAGTGTGATGGACGTGAAATCGATCCGTTGTGCCAACATCGACTCGGATCACTACCTTGTTGCAGCTAAGGTGCGCACACGCTTATGTGTCGCAAATAACAAGAGAAGTCCCACACAGAGAAAGCTCGACGTCAGTAAGCTGCGATCACCAGAGACAGCAGATGCATTTTCCACTCGACTATCGGATCTGCTTATGCAGAACACTCCCCCACTTGATGATACATGTGCACGGTGGACACATATATCCCACTCCATGACTACTGCTGCCGAGGAGGTAATCGGTTACTACCGGCCTCTGAGGAATGAGTGGTATGATCAGGAGTGTCGCGACGCTACCGCAGAGAAAGACGCCGCCTAGAGAAAAACCCTGCGTGCAGGCGCAACGCGAGCTGTTAAGGAGCAGTACAGAGAGAAAAGGAGTGCAGAGAGACGTCTTTTCAGGCGCAAGAAGAGGGAGTTGGAAAGACGCGAGTGTGAGGAGATAGAGATGTGTACCGACAAGAATGAGACTCGAAAATTCTTCGAAAATATCAAGCGCCTGAGTGGAGGTTTAAATCCCGGAGCCTCTTCTTGTCGTGATGGAAATGGGAATCTGGTTACAGATGTCCAGAGTGTACTGAGCCTATGGAGGGAACACTTCTCCACGTTACTGAATGGCGATGCTACGAACAATTCCGCCAGTGGAGGAGATTGCCCGATAACCCCAATTACAGATTATGGTGCTGATGTTCCACCACCCGACTATGACGAGGTTAAAACGGCCATTTTAAGTCTGAAGAACAACAAAGCTGCAGGTGCTGATGGCCTGCCTGCCGAGTTGTTTAAGACCGGAGGCGATGAGCTGCTCACCCGCATACACCAGCTCATAAGCAGAATATGGTCGGATGAAAGCATGCCTGATGATTGGAGGCTCAGTGTTCTCTGCCCCGTACATAAAAAAGGAGACCCCACAATTTGCGCCAGCTACCGTGGAATAAGTCTCCTGAGCATCGCATACAAGGTTCTATCGAGCGTACTGTGTGAAAGGTTGAAGCCTATGCTCAGCAACCTGATTGGCGCACACTTGGCACTGGTCGACACATTAATCTGGCGGCTTCATACGTCAAGGCACTACATACTGTTTCCACATATGTACTCCTTGGTGACACAACCAGGGCACGCTTTGTCTCTCCATCACATATGATATCTATGAATGCCTCTATTTTTATTTTTTCGACGAACTCTTCCGAATTACCAGAGAACTCAAGATGACATAAGCGCTCAATGTCAGAAGCGAATTCCTGCAGGCTCTCATTACTCCGTTGCACTCGCGATCGTAACTCCACTCGATGTAATTGACTCTTATATTCATTTCCATATTTCTGCTGGAGTGTGTCCATCAGTGATTGGTAGCTACCACGATCTTTGTCTGGAACCATCTGTGTGTCACACGAAGAGAGTTGCTCGCAATACTGGAATGTGTAAAGTATTTCCATAAATACTTGTACGGTCAGTCATTTCATCTACGAACTGACCACTCAGCGCTAAGGTGGTTATTGCAATTTAAAAACCCAGAAGGACAATTGGCGCGCTGGATTGAAAGGCTGCAGAGTTATGATTTTACCATCGAACATCGTAAAGGAGGACATCACGGCAACGCGGATGCTCTATCTCGTCGTCCTTGCAAAATGGAATGTAAACATTGTTCTCGAGTGGAAAGCAAGGAGCACATTGTCGACATACGACTTACGAATATATTGCCGGAGGAGTCATGGACCACCGAACGAGTGCAAGAAGATCAGCGGAACGACCCAGATCTCGTAAAGATTATGGAATACAAGGAGCAGGGCATACGTCCAGATTGGCAAGAAATGGCTAATGAGAATCCAATAGCAAAGGCATACTGGGCGCAGTGGCAAAGCCTGCACTTACGAGACGGATGTTTATTCCGAACATGGGAAAGTGAAGATGGAAAAATCACTTATGATCTGCTAGTGGTACCCAAGGCAAGAATAAATGAAGAGATAGCTGAGTATCACAATGTCTCCAGTGGAGGGCATTTGGGAATCACCAAAACCGTCGAGAAAATAAAGAAACGATTTTATTGGGTTGGATGCCATGACCATGTCGCTGATTGGATTCGGAAGTGTAAGCAATGTGCAATGGCCAAAGGTCCCACTAAGAAAAGTCGTGGTAAGATGCACCAATACACCGTGGGTGCTCCATTCGAGCGAATTGCTATGGACATAGCTGGACCATTTCCAATAAGCAACGCAGGAAACAAGTATGTTCTGGTGGTTATAGATTACTTCAGTAAATGGCCTGAAGTATACCCCATTCCAAATCAGGAAGCTAGTACAGTTGCGGATGTATTCGTCAACCAATGGATTACTCGTTTTGGTGTACCGATGGAATTACACTCAGACCAAGGTCGAAATTTCGAATCAGTTGTATTCCAAGAGATATGCCGTATGCTGGGTATATACAAAACTCGTGCAACACCTTTGCATCCACAATCTGATGGCATGGTAGAACGATTTAACCGTACCTTGGAGGAATATTTGAGAAAAGTCGTAGATAAATACCAAAGAGACTGGGATGTACATATACCAATGTTCCTCATGGCATATCGATGCGCACAACATGATACGACGGCTACTACACCGGCAATGGCAATTTTTGGAAACGAGTTAAGACTGCCAGCTGATTTAAAATTTGGAGTTGTAACACCAACGAGATCAACCGAAGGAAATTATACTAGCGAAAAGCGGGAACAGTTGGATGAAGTACATCCGTTCATCAGAGAGCGGTCGCAGATGATAAGCGATAAGATGAAGGCCAGGTATGACTTGAAAGCAAATTCAAAAGGGTTCTATGAAGGAGAGCTTGTAATGCTTCATAATCCACAACGAAAGAAAGGCCTGTCCCCTAAACTACAGACTCATTGGGAAGGACCATATGAGATTATAGCAAAGATAAATGACGTAGTGTGTCGTATTCAACGTGCCTGGAATAAAAGAGCAAAGTTTAAAGTAGTGCACTTAGAGCGACTTGCGCCATATCGAGGGGAAGTATAAGAGGAGGGCAGTGTAACGAGTATCGATAGTTGATTACTCATCACTATTGTGACTGACACTATTGGCAGCATCGAAACGAATGTCAACAAAAAGAAATGAGCGATAACCAGAACAAGCCAACGAGAAAGGAAGAGAAGAATCTCGATAACGGAAGATTCTGGGGTGTTGCCAACAGAGTATAAATAGAGCCAGTGTTGAGAAGAAAAATCAATCTAATTCCGAACGTGATTGCGAAAACATTGATACAGAGGCAAAAGTTGCAAGTACATTTAAGTGTTATAGTAAATAGTTGATTGTAAACAGAGTTGATTGTAAATAGAGATTATTAAATAAATTGTTGCTGTATATAGTTGTATAAAATAAGTGTTGCAGTTATCATTAACAGAATCCAGTGATCGAACAAGGTAATTCAAATAGAATTAAACGTTCACAGAATAAAAACGTAACAGTATAATAAGTTTGTACTGTTGTAAAACTACTATTATTCTACTAGCATATAAGAACCAATTACTGCGTGGTTCTGCTACGAGTGTGTTGCCATAAAAATTGTAGCTGTCACTCTAAGGACACGTAGTGTTTTTAATGAGTGTGTAACAAGGTTAATTCATGTTAACATTTCGTATATTTTTCACACATTATAAATACAATCAACATCCTGTGATTGTGAATGAAAATACAAAAGTCTATTACGATCGAACGATCTATACTGAGCACACTCAAATCCATAACCGACCGGATATCATAATAATAGACAAAAGACAAAAGAGAGGTATATTAATCGACATCGCTATCCCTGTAACAAACAACATCGGCAGATCATATAACGAAAAAAATTCAAAATGCTCAGAGCTGGCACTAGAAATGAGATTCATTTGGTACTGGAGCCACATAACAATGTTGAAGGTCTAGCTCATAAAAACATGAAGGATGGCATCAGAACATTAGAACTACCCCCATGGACCTTTGATCAAATGCAGAAATCAGAAACCTTGGATACTTTCTGTATAATAAACCATTAAACCTAAGCTAAATACTTTTATGTAGTATACTTTATATTTTGTATAGGATTAAGATCCCCAAAATGTAACGTATATTGACCCTTAAAGGAGATTTAATAAATAATAATAATAATAATTTTTTTCACTAGCTAAATAATATTAAAAATACTTTTTCTACCCATCACATGGGAAAGTCTATATGTTCTTGTGATTTCATTTTCTACAATATATTTAATTTTAATTTTTTAAAGTTTAAATCAAATTTAATTGGTTTTGTTATAATTTTTTTTTTTAATCTTAACTTCTCTCTAACTTTAGCGTAAGCTAATTCTACCTTTAATTTTAGTAGATAAGGAAAATGATAAGTCAAAAATAGTCGAATCACGTTAACCAGTTCATAAAATTCACCTTTAAATTGTAGTAACTTATTAGCTATATTTATTATGTTAGAATCACAAATTGTGATGTTTTTACTTAAATTCATTAAGCGTTGTAGTTTTAGCGATAACGTATACTGGAATCCTGCGGCTGGTATATTATTCCACCATGAACTTAAATATATGCGAAAAATTGAAAAACGAAAACACACTCATCTTCACCTGGTATATGTATCATTGTACCACCAAATTTCCAACTATCACAATTAGATATTTCGTAATATTTTTACATTTTTTCTTTAAAAAACGTTTTTATTTACTTAATATCTTGACAATATCGTTCTATGTGGTTGTAGAGTATGAAAATAGAAGAACAGTACTAGCGACGGGCGTAATGTTCGTAGAACTGAGAATAGTCTGTGAGTGTGTAATTAATAATAATAATAATACTGACAAAAAGAAAAAAAATATGTATATATGTAAATATGTATATATATATATATATGTATATATGTATATATATATATATGTAAATGTATATATATATATACATATATATATATATATATATATATATATATATATAAACACATATATATATATATATACATATTTACATACATATATGTGTATATATATATATATATACATATATATATATATATATATATATATATATATATATATATATATATATATATACATATATGTATATAACTAAAATTACATGAATATTATATAAGATGTGTTGAATGTGTGAAGTGTTCAAAATAATTACAAAAATATAAAATGTCATGATATGCATTTCTTAATTTCGCATCTGTATTTCTTTTCATTCATTGTGAACTTAAGGCGATGTTACATAGAGCGTCGGAGTCATAAAGGTCATAGCTTTTTACCCTTAATTTATCTATCAATATTTCAATCTCTATAGAAGTAAACGGATTATCTGAGTTGTTAAATATTGCAAAATCGAGAGAGTAAAGCTCATCATATATTTACTTATATATTCAACACTCTCACAACTCGATTGGCCTAGCACGATGCTACACAAAGAGTTACAGTCACGAGTCATGTGCTTTTTCCGTTTATCTTATCACTCTTATTTTACGCTCACTTAACTGTTCCAATGCTTTCATCTTGTATTGAAAGCAACAATAACTTGTGACTGTGACTCTCTGTGTAACATTAGCCGAACGTATATCGTCAAACTGGTATTTTGATAATGCATGGTAACGGTAATATCACACAAGTAGAATTTGTACCCAAGGTCGGAATTGTTCTTTCCCATAAAATATGAAAACAACGATTGGGAGATTGGAAGAGTAATTTTAAACGCAGGACAACACACATTTGCTGTCGTGCAAGAGCAGAAGACAAGCGACAATTCAGTGATACTTGTAGTGTTTTAATGAAAAAGTGGCGAATATTGTATGTTTTTGCTATTTTCCACTATACAGCTCATAGCCGTACTGTTTTTTAGTTTCCCTTGATTCAATGTATTTGTTTACTGTTTTATGTTTTGCAGCATTTTTCCCTTCATTGTGATATGCAGTTTAGCAAGGACTTCAAAAATAAAAAAGCTGTATTGGCCAAATAAAAAAGTTGAAAAAGCTAGATGGCTCAAAAAAAAAGAAAGGCTGGCTAATGTGTGAATTTAGAAGACGACAGCGAAAAACTATTTCCATATTCTGCAAACACAGCTTATCGCCAATAACTTCAAGATTATATTATTCCATAGTAATTATTTCCTCTTCATCGAATGAATTGGATGAGCTACTCTTTAAATATGTATACTAGAGTCTAACATCGCTATGAGTCGGGCTGCATTCTATTGTTAAAAGGCGCTGTGGCCTCGGCGAGCTTATTCTTTTTAGATTGGGTAATAACTGGGTGCCGTGGCTCAGTGGTTAGTGTGTTGGCCTTCTGATCTGTATGTATTGTGTTCAATCCCCTGCTGAAGCATAAATAGTTTCATATCGAAAATTTATTTCTTTCGAACGGTACCCACCTGTCGGAAAGCAATTGGCAACGAGCCCTTTGGGGCTTTAAGTGCCACATATTTATTTTTATTTTTTTAATAAGGTGATAAAGATTTAATTGCGATTTCCAACCACGAATCCCTTGTCAGAAAGCCAATTACCTCGAATATTTTACTTGCGTATCCTGTAATGCAAACAATTACATCGCGCAATGCAGTTGACCATTTAAAAAGAATGATAATGGATAATATGTTGGCCTGAACCTGCTGCTGCCAGATGGTACTTCACATAAAAAATTCTGTTCGCTATATCACACAGCTTAGCACTGAACTTATATAATAATTTAGTAGTACAATATTGTGGAGGATTGTCCTTAAAAAGCGCTAGTTTGAAAATAAGAAGAGTCTAAAAAAACTTTAGATTTTTATTTGCTGACGAAAAGAACCAGAATCACGCTAAATGAAGTGGCTTCATTTGAGCAGAACTGCAGATATATACGGCATTAAAAGCTTGAACGTAATATAACATCAATTTTAACATTGACAAGAGAGCAAAATCATAAAAACATTGAACTGCGTGGTGGTGTCTGTTAAGATTTTAACACAATTCTCGACTTTCAAATTTTTGATAATTACAGGATTCTAGTGAATATAACAATCAAAGTTGGGAACAAGTGCAGAATAGTAGTCATGTTCACCTTTTTTTATTAACTCATTTTCACGCAGTCCACTTTCAAGATCATCAATGCCAATCTTACTAAGAATTTTTAACCACGCAACAATTCAAATTGGTGAAAAAGTTCAGTATTAATAAAACTGGTATAGTAATCAAGACAAGAGCATCATTAGATTAGTCTATAGCGATGCCCTTTTGAACATATTATTGTAATTTACAATAATCAATTTAACGAAGTAACCACTATGTTACCAAGAAATGCGAATTCGTAACAACTTCCGGCATTAGTGGAGAATAGCACACCCTGAGGGAAAAAATAATACCTAATTTGTTCATATACAGTTCATTTTTGTGAAGGTAGTGAACTAAAAATGTTTCGGCGGAAACGCCTAGATAAGGCTTAGCTGAAAGTCATAGTTCAAATTTGAAGCCGAAATTACTAAATAACGTCGCAAATTGTATTTTAAAATATGTGTATCAAATGAAAGCTTATAATAGCTTTTTACTCATATACGAGTATAGCATTTTATATAAATCGTTTAGTTTTTAAGTGCCGTAGCTCAGTGTTTAGTGTGTTGTCTTTCTGATCTGTAAGTCCTGGTTCAATCCCCGGCTGATGAATAACAAATTTAATATCGAAAAGATTTTTCTTTCAAACGGTACCCACCTGCCGGCAAGCAATTGGCAATTCTTCCGACAAAAGAACTCTGTGACAAAGCTCAGATAAAGTGATGTCACAAGGGTTATGCCGTTCGGAGCCGGCTAAAATAAGTAGCCCTTCTAATACTGTCCAAAATTTATCACGCACAACAGTAATGGAAGAGAAGCTCTGCCAATGGAAGAAAAGCTCTGCCCTTCGAGGCTTTAAGTACCACATATTTTTTTTTATGCAGTGTCGGTACACTTTTTTATGAACATAATCGTAAATCTCTCAGAAGGAAATGGGAAAACATTGAAGTATATACATTATCCCTGGAAATATCACATTTTCTAAAGATTATTATTGTATTTTAGTGATTAGCCGAATCAGACCACTATATCTGGGTCCCTTTTCACTCCTCAAATCGTGTGTTATGTACTTGTTTGCTTGCAGTATTCTTCTATATCCCTCCTCATAGCAAGAGGACAAGTTATTTGAAGCATATCATTGTGAGGTATGTTCCACATTTCGAGTTCGTCAACTATGGAGATCCTCCTGCTTTCCAATGCAGAACACTGGCACACTGTCTGCGCCGCCTCTTCCATACATATTTTGCAAACATCAGAATTCTACCCTTCAATAAGATCCGTTTTGCTTAGGTGATACCTGCAGTTGTCATGCACAGTTATTAATGCAATCAACCAGCTCAGAGTGGAGCGCTGTACTTACTTGGAGACGTTGATATTCGATCCAGAAAGCCTAAGAGGGTCCATTGTTAGCCTTGTCCTTCTTTTAGTAAAGAGTACCGTCTCCGATTTACTAGCGTTTACGGAGAATCCCTGTTCTCTGTACCATTCTTCAACCATTTTGAGTGACCTCTTATGGTATTGTAAATAGTGTCCAAGAACTTATCACTCACCATTACCGCTATGTCATCTGCATACCCGACGGTGTGTATGCCTTTTGAGTCCAGAAGCTGAAGTAGGAAATCGACCGTGATGTTCCAAAGGATGGGTGATAGTACGCTCTTCTAAGTCTGTAACTCCCATTTGGAAAGTTTATGGCCCTTTTACTCAGCGTGCTGTCCACCCAAGTTATAATGGTTGACTTCACGAGTAACAAAGGCCATCCTTAGTTTATGGAGACCAATCTTATCTAAGGCACCCTCTTTATCCATGAAAGTAGACATAGATAACTCTCCATAAAACAGTTCTCTCTCCGCTACCCGAACTAGTTAAGGTTCGTTTCAGTTGATTTGCCACCCCTATATGCGTACTGGCACCTATTCAGTGGTTTAGTCAGAAGCGTTGTCCTTGCCATGTAGTCCGCCAGTACTCCATCCATGCATTTAATAATGCCTGTGAATAATCCTTTTTTACGGGCTTTGGAAGAAAGACTGCTTAGTCTCTCTCCATTGAGTCGGGACATATCCTGTAGCTAGGCAAGTAGTGAATATTCCCAGAAGTCTATCTACCAGAGCTTCTGCACCCCACTGAAGTAGGACCGGAAATATTCCATCCATACCTGCTATTTTGAATTAAGATGGTGGCACTTGATGGCGTTTATCACTCCATCTCTGGTGACTGTCCCTTCAGCTTCCGATGTTTCATCCCTGTTTTCACTCTTGAGGGTGGCTTCCAATGGATCTTCCAATCTAACGCTTCCAGGAAAATGCACCTCCATCAGGTATTTCAGCGAATCCCCGATTGTCTCTGTAAAGGATTTATTCGTTTTGCGAATTATTCCAAACTTTGAATGCTTTGCAATCTATATACATTGGACATATCTAGCATATTTTAGCAGAATTTCCTCCATGTTTTCTTTTTACGGTTTTGTAGAATCTTCTTCAGATCCCTTTTCTAGACTTATAGTCGTCCCATGCATTGGGGTCCCCTCTCATGTGACGATTGAAAGCCTGCCTTGTCTCCTTTTTCATGGACTCCAGTTCTCCATTCCACCATGGAGTGGGGTCCCCTTTGTCCACTACCATAGGGGGAGAGGCAGCTTTAAATGGTTTAATCATGGCTGAGCTGATAGCCCTCACCTGATAACCAACATCTGCGGTTGTTCTAGGTTTCTTAAACCTTGCTGGCAATAATTCCTCAAGAATTTGGAAGTACTTTGTACAGTCCTTTCGCTTCGGTATCTTTACTATTCTACATTCGTTCCTATGTTTTTTATCCTAAACTGAACATTTTAACATTCGACAGGGTGACATCAATGACCTCTCAACGACGTGCGTCAAGAAAAGTCGGTTCTGTTCCCCTATTGGTAACTTGTAGACCAAATCTTCCATAAATTCAAGTAAACACTCTCCTCTATAATTTTCTACTGCCCGACACTGAACTGTGCGCATTGGCATCGCAGTCTAAGATCAGACTAACACCTTAATCATCACACAATCTCACTACAGCTTTCACCTCTCTTGGAGGTGGTTCCTCCATAGAATCGTATAGAAGATATGCTGATGCGATCATAAATGAACTCTCACCGTCACCTATTCTCACTACTGTGAGATCCGGTGAGCACAAGTTAGACATTAGAATCGCACGTATCCTCTGTGTAACTAAAATGTAAGTCCTTAACCTCCCCCTGTTTGTGGGTAAAACAAGGTGGTCTTTTGTGAATATAGACCTTTGATCCTTCCATGAAGGACCCAGGACTCTTGCACCAGTGTAATGCCAAGCTCATCATCATCGAAGCTCCACACCATCATTGCTGATGCCGCTTTGCTGTCTTGAATACTGAGTCGACACACATTTAAGGATGTCTGAATTTTTTTTTAAGTAAATTAGAATCAAGTCCTACAGTCTCCGCAAATGAGGGTGCTAAAAATTCCCGGGTGAATCAAAACCACACTAAACATTGAAACTAGAGGTCGGAAACGCTGCGCTGTGTTGTTTCGTTGCTACTCCGTGTTGGATTCATTATAGGGATCTCAATCCCGGGATCTCGAACATTTTCATGTCCCGAAAAACTTGGGATTGTAGACAAATAAGCCCGGGATTTTCGTGATTTGTAATGTCTTACGAATCATATGAAATGAAGACAGAAAAATCCCCTGTTATAGCAAAAAAGCAACATTGAAAAGCACTTTGTATTTGTGTGGGTTTTTGTTTCTCATCGGCAGGTTAATATGTAATAAGTTCAGATCTAGATTGGAAGACAATACTTTAAATAGTTTAGTATTTTCTTGCGATTATTTTTCAACTGTAATACAGAGATATTCCACCATCCGACTATGACGAGGTTGAAACGGCCATTTTAAGGCTGAAGAACAACAAAGCTGCAGGTGCTGATGGCCTGCCTGCCGAGTTGTTTAATACCGGAGGCGATGAGCTGCTCACCCGCGTGCACCAGCTCATAAGCAGAATATGGGCGGACGAAAGCATGCCTGATGATTGGAGGCTCAGTGTTCTCTGTCCTGTACATAAAAAAGGAGACCCCACAATTTGCGCCAACTACCGTAGAATAAGTCTCCTGAGCATCGCATACAAGGTTCTATCGAGCGTACTGTGTGAAAGGTTGCAGCCTATGCTCAGCAACCTGATTGGACCTTATCAGTGTGGCTTCAGACCTGGTAAATCCACCATCGACCAGATTTTCAAACTGCACCAAATCCTGGAGAAGACCCAAGAAAAACAGATCGATACACACCACCTATTTGTTGATTATAAAGCCGCTTTCGACAGTCCGGTGAGGGATTACCTCTACGCAACAATGTCTGAGTTCGGTATTCCTGCAAAGCTCATTCGATCTTCTAGAATGACACTCCATGACTCCCGTTGTGCAGTGAAAATTGGGAAGGACCTCTCCGCACCGTTTAATACCGAACGGAGTTTCAGACAAGGTGATTCGTTATCGTGCGACTTCATCAATCTTATTATGGAGAAAATAATACGAGCTGCTGATCTACGACATAATGGCACTATCTTCAACAAAAGTGTCATGCTGTTAGCGTATGCCGACGATATTGACATAATCGGCATGAACACGCGAGCAGTCAGTGCAGCATTCTCAGACTTGGAAAGAGAGTCGCGTCGGATGGGTCTCACGGTGAACGAGGGCAAGACGAAGTATCTAGTGTCAACAAACAAAGAGTCCCGGCGTCTTGGACAGCACGTCACTGTTGACAACTACGCTTTTGAAGTAGTAAGGGACTTTGTCTATCTTGGAACCAGCATTAACAGCAGTAATGACGTCAGCTTGGAGATCATGCGTAGGATAACTCTTGCTAACAGGTGTTACTTTGGGCTGAGTAAGCAATTGAGAAGTCGAGCCCTCTCTCGAAGAACGAAAACTACACTCTACAAGTCTCTCATCATGCCTGTCCTAACATATGGCGCTGAAGCCTGGACAATTTCCACCTCGGATGAGCGAATGCTTGGAGTTTTCGAGAGAAAAGTCCTACGCAGGATCTTTGGACCTATTTGCGTTGGTGGCGAGTACCGAATAAGGTACAACCATGAGCTGTACGAGCTGTATGCCGATATTGACATAGTAAAGCGCATCAAAATCCAGCGGCTGCGCTGGCGAGGTC
The DNA here is from genome assembly GCA_963854835.1 of Megamerina dolium. Lineage (NCBI taxonomy): Eukaryota > Metazoa > Arthropoda > Insecta > Diptera > Megamerinidae > Megamerina > Megamerina dolium. The sequence continues at coordinate 56,001,499 of OY978530.1, forward strand.
ATGTCGAGCGAATGGAAGAACACGCTCCAGCTAAGAAGGTGTTATATTCGGAACCCGCTGGAGGACGACGCAGAAGAGGAAGACCAAACCTCAGGTGGAAAGACCAAGTTCTGGAGAACCTGACGGCGCTTGGAATTTCTAACTGGCGCCAGCTAGCGAAGCATGTTATTTTCGGCCTAAATCGATATTCGGTTGTTATGGCCACATAAGTAAGTAGTAAGTAGTAATACAGAGAAGTTAAAAAAATATATCTACTTTTGTAGACGCAGCGACTATAAGTTACAAGTTATTTTGGTATAACCACCGAAGAGCTTATCTCAAGAAGCGTTTTTCTTAACCTCAAGAGAACAAAAAGCTAAATTAGCTACGAGGCCGATGCAATTATTTGATTAGACACAAGTACAAATCATAAGAGAACTAATTAATAGGTCAATCTCATTTCATCATATTAAATTATATTAATACATAAAATGATCAATTATCGGGTCAATCGTAGTACATATAGGGGTTCTAAACAGCCAAACAGTTATAGTACAGATGTTCTTAACGTTTGGGTATGTGACCCAATATCACGGCCTCGTTGAAAGGATTTTCAAGCAGGTAATATTGCAATCTTGTGAATAAGACAACGAATTATTCCTTTCGAAGTACGTACGTCGACCACTCTAACGCGTGCATCCTTCGTGCATCAATGTATAGCATTGATGACTCGCCCCATTTGCCATCGTTGTGGTGACACATTGTCTTCAAGGATAATGACGATTGTGTCCCTTGCGATATTTGCGTAGTTAGTAGACCACTTTGTTCGTGCTTAGAGTTCGCTGATGTAATCGTTCGACCACCGCTTTCAAAATATTTGCGTTATTCCTCTGATTTTAGCCCATTTCTCGTTGTGATTGATATTGTCGCTCTGGAAGAAATTTCAGCGCACTGCCAATTATAAAATGGTGTGGAGTTGAAGCTTCGTAGTCGCTGGGGTCGGATGAAAGGGGTGCTATGGGATGAGAATTAAGCACAGCCTCTATTTCGCCCAACACCGTCGTGAGATCTTCGAATGTTATTCTAGCATTCAGGATGCTGCGATTCAAATGACTCTTGGCTTATTTTAGTGCAGCTTCCCAAATACCGCCAAAATGCGGAGCTCTAGGGGGTATAAAATGAAAGTTAACAAATTCGTTAGCATAATACTTAACGATGACATCTTGAGTTTCATTACTGAAAATGAAAGCTTTCAATTCCGTAAGCTTGCTGCCGACAAAGTTTTTTGCGGTGCCAAAAATGCATCCGTAGATAGATCTGAGACGATTTCGATGTGCACAGCGTTTGTCGCGAAGCACACAAAAATAACGATATAGGACTTCAATTCAAGTCTTCCGCCAATTTTTAGTAATTTAAATACACGAGTTAAGTCCAGAGAAGCTCGGCCAATGAGCCCTTTGGGGCTTTAAGTGCCACATATTTATTTTTTTTTTAAGTCCAGAAAGGAGCTTAAATGTCGTAGCGTGCTCTTTGTCGTTGACTCTTTCTGCAACAGATGAATATCTTCAGCAAAGTGTTGTTGGTGCACATACCAAACCATACAATGCAAGGCATGACGTAATTCATCAGAAGAAAGGGGTCCGTTCACAACATTTGTTCCATTGTTTTTAATTATTGCATCCAAGCAAACAGTCAGGTTTCACTATTGTGAGAACTGCATCTGTCGAGGTTGTCGAGAATATAGTTACTGCTAGTAGTTACTTTGAACATTGATTTTCACATTTCTGAATTTACTATTCTCATGTCGACATCGCTACTTGGTTGTTTAGGCCATTTACTTATGTCTTCGGACATAAACGCAGGGCCAGCGAAAGCAGAGAGTGTAGCCGAATGCAACTGGAGCCAGTGAAGCACAATCTGCGAGTCTGTCCAAAGAAAAACTTCAAAATTATATTTAGTTAAAACTGGTTTACTGGTGCACCGCAAAGCTCCAACTTTGGAAGATATCGCCGTTTAGTGGGCGCCACTTTTGACTTTGCTGTCAGAAAACGAACGCGAACAATACCACTGCTTTCTACTATACCTGTGTAAAGCCCGCAGCCATAAGCACGAATTGATAAATAACAGAATTCATGTATCTGAAGGAACTTCATATCAGGTGACAAACAACACCTTGGAATTTTTATCGAGGCAAGATTCGACAAATTATTGATGAATATTAGCCAAGCCATTTGAATATTTTGGGGAACCGATTCGTCCCAATCGGTTGAAAAGAGAATACAAAACCAACTACTGAGCCAACTACGAATCGCGATGCATATTGATCGGACTTGCAGACCTCGTACAGCAAGATATGGAGCGCCTGACATTCCATACGGTACCGTATTATGCTGAAAAGTTTGGATTTTCTGATGAGACAAACTTCTGCACAAAACCTGAAACCTTCGATGTTCTTCACTTACTAGCACCTGCCTATAAATTTTAACGATGTCCGAAGTTAGCACAAATTTCGACGAAATCGAAGCAGAAGAATTACAAGCTCATATTATATTGCTGGTCCAATCATTTGGATGTCATTAATCGATTTCTGCGTAGTGGTTCGACAAGACGCCATAAAGAGTACTACCTTCGTCACTTGGTTTCAAAACACAGTGATGTGGAATGTAGTAATAAGACTCGTTGAAGTTAGGATTTTTAATTCCGCTCATGTGGCCCAAACTTTCATACTCATCTATGTATGCGACGTACTGAGACAAGGAGAACGCAATAAGGGGCGTTCTAGCAAATTGAATCATCGCAAAGCTGTAGTGTATGAATCACCCAAGCTAGCAGGATCATTCTTGAATGGCAGTTTGTCTATGAGTCTGCCATTAGGAGTTCGAGCGACAGTGTGAGTACACAATATCTCACAGCTGTGTTGCTCACGGGTTCATTCATTGATTTTTGGAGCAACTTCTTCGATATGCTATAGTCTTTCCAACTTCATAGCTTTGCCACAGAGTTATTTTAGAAGCTTTTAAATGGCAAATTGTTACTGCAGGAAGAATTGCCAATTTCTTGCAGGCAGGCGAGCACCGTTCGAAAGAAAAGTCTTCGATATTAAAATTGTGCTTCAACCGGGGATTGAGCCCACGACCTACAGATCAGAAGGCTAGCGCACTAACCACTGAGTTACTTTACTATGTATTATTTTTGTAATTAGATATCAGACGTCTGATAATAAGACTAAGTAATACTAAATATTTGTTATTTATTTATGAATTACATTTCAATATTTCTTTGTTAATGGTGTTACTAAAAGTAAATTGTACTTTGTAAGCAATTAACTACAAATTGATTAGTTGAATATACATATGTAATAAATTTAATTGAACGTTTTTGTTTTAGTTTTGTTTTAGTTTTTTTTTAAATATAAGAGTGAATGCCACGAAAAATAATAGCATTGATACGAATGTCAACAGAAACAGAAGAAACTTGACTACGATAAAGAAAGATTCTGGAGTGTTGCCACATAGTATAAATAGGGCCCGTTGACAAATAATTCAATTCAATTCGAAAGTGATAGAGGCAACATAACACCATCAACTGATTGAGGCAGCATCACACGATATCAAGTTAAATTAAAGAGTGATTATAAATAGTTTATTAAATAGGGTTGTTTAAATAAATTGTTGTTGTATATAAAATAAGTGTTGTAATTATTATTGCCAGAATCCAGTGATCGAACAGGGTCGATTCGAGTAGAATTAAACCTTCACAAAATGGAACCATAACAATTAAAGGTGGTCTAGCTAAAAAGCTGTCGATAAAGATGAAGTTGCTGGTGAGACTTGAAGAACATAAGTTCTTTGAGGAAGCCGATATACATGCAGTTGTGCACGCTGAGGAAGAAAGTAAGATAGATTCGAGTGGTCAAATAATGGAACTTATGAAAACCTTGATGCAATACCAGCAACAACAGCTACAAGAAAATACGGTTCGCCTTGAGTCCAAGTTTCAAGGACATTTGGCTCTCCAAGTAGAATTGCGTATGGAAATTCAGGAAGGTCATCGAAAATCTATAAAAAGAAATTGAACTCGTATTTCAGGATATTTCTGGTTCCATTAATAATAAAGTCACAGAGCAAAAATAACACGTGGATGAGTTGGATGATAAGCTGAAGGAACATGTAGATGACTTGGAATATATGTTTGAGAAATTACAGCACGAACTCAATCAACTAATAATAAATGTACCAGCCACATTAGTGATTAGAGATTCAAGTACAATCAAACTAAATCCATCAACATTCGATGGAACCATGCCATTCACCATCCTCAAGCTTGAATTTGAGACAACAGTTTTGAAGAATCAATGTGATGATAGAGACAAGTCCGCTGCTTTAATACTCGCATTAAAAGCTAATGCCTCAAAAGTCCTGCAGATGGTTCCAGAGGAAGATCGTGGTAGCTACCAAGCACTGATGAACACGCTCCAGCGCGAATGTGAAAATGAATATAAGAACCAATTACTGACTTACGTACTTATGTGGCCATTACAACTGAAAATCGATTTAGGCCGAATCTAGCATGCTTTGCCAGCCAGCTCTTTCCTTTGCTAGTTGACGCAAGTTAGAAATTCCAAGCGTTATCAAGTTCTCCAGTACTTGACCTTTCCACCGGAGGTTAGGTCTTCCTCTTCTGCGTCGTCTACCGGCATGTTCCGAATATAACACCTTCTTAGCTGGAGTGTGTTCTTCCATTCGCTCGACATGACCTAGGCAGTGAGCCGCTGAATTTTAATGCGCTTTACTATGTCGGTGTCGGCATACAGCTTATACAGCTCATGGTTGTACCTTATTCGATACTCGCCACCAACGCTCCAAAGAACTTACGTAGGACTTTTCTCTTGAAATCTCCGAACATTCTCTCATATGAAGTGGAAATTGTCCAAGCTTCGGCGCCATATGTAAGGACAGGCATGGTGAGAGACTTGTGGAGTGTGGTTTTCGTTTCTGGAGAGAGAGCTCAACTTCTCAATTCCTTACTTATCCCAAAACAGCACCTGTTAGCAAGGGTGATCCCTCGCAATATCTCCAGGCTGACGTCATTACTGGTGTTAGTGCTGGTTGCAAGAGAGATGAAGTCCTTCACAACTTCAAAAGCGTAGTTATCAACAGTGACTTGCTATCCAGACGCTGGGACTCTTTGTTTGTTGATACTAGATACTTCGTCTTGCCCTCGTTCACCGTGAGACCCATTCGACCCGACTCTCTTTCCAACTCTGCGAATGCTGCACTGACTGCTCGCGTGTTCATGCCTTTTGTTGAAGATAGTGCCATTATGTCGTAGATCAGCAGCTCGTATTATTTTCTCCATAATAAGATTGAAGAAGTCGCACGATAACGAATCACCTTGTCTGAAACCCCGTTCGGTATTAAACGGTGCGGAGAGGTCCTTCCCAATTTTCACTGCACAACGGGAGTCATGGAGTGTCATTCTAGAAGATCGAATGAGCTTTGCAGGAATACCGAACTCAGACATTGTTGCGTAGAGGTAATCCCTCACCGGACTGTCGAAAGCGGCTTTATAATCAACAAATAGGTGGTGTGTATCGATCTGTTTTTCTTGGGTCTTCTCCAGGATATGGCGCAGTGTGAAAATTTGGTCGATGGTGGATTTACCAGGTCTGAAGCCACACTGATACGGTCCAATCAGGTTCCTGAGCATAGACTTCAACCTTTCACACAGTACGCTCGATAAAACCTTGTATGCTGTGCTCAGGAGACTTATTCCACGGTAGTTGGCGCAAGAGAAAACTGAGCCTCCAATCATAAGGCATGCTTTCATCCGACCATATTCTGCTTATGAGCTGGTGCATGCAGGCGAGCAGCTCATCGCCTCCGGTCTTTAACTACTCGGCAGGCAGGTCATCAGCTCCTGCAACTTTGTTATTCATTACATTAGCGTCTTTCTTGTTCTCTCTTCTTGCGCCTGAAAAGACGTCTCTCCGCACTCCTGATCTCTCTGTACCGCTTCTTAGCAGCTCGCGTGGCACTTGCAGGCAAGGTTTTTCAGTAGGCGGCGTCTTTTCCGCGGTATCGTCGCGGCACTCCTGATCATACCACTCATTCTTCAGAGTCGGTTAGTAATCGATTACCTCCTCGGTAGCAGTAGTCATGGAGAGGGATATATGCGTCGACTGTGCGCATGTATCATCAAGAGGGGGAGTATTCTGCGTAAGCATATCAGATAGTCGAGTGTTAAAAGCCCTTGCTGTCTCTGGTTATTCCAGCTTACTGACGTCAAGCTTTCTCTGTGTGGGACTTCTCTTGTTATTTGCGACACATAAACGTATGCGCAACGTAGTTGCAACATGGTAGTGATCCGAGTCGATGTTGGCACCACGGATCGATTTCACGTCCATCACACTGGAAGCATGCCTTCCATCGATCATCACGTGATTGGTTCTTCGTTCGTTGATCTGGAGACAGCCACGCTCCTTTATGGATGTTGGGATACTGAGATCTGGTACTACTAATTACTAAACTTCATGCTGCGGCAAAATCGATCAGATTCATTCTATTGGAAGTGTTTTGGTGGGAGCTGAATTTTTTGACAGTTGGATCAAAGGAACCTTCCTTGATCACCCTGACATTAGCGAAAGGGTAGTGGTCATCAGCTTCCTCGAGGCGCTGAAAGAAACTTTCTTTGGTCACATCGTCCTTTTCATCAGTCGGGGCGTGGGCAGATGTTAGGCTGATGTTAAACAATTTAGCGGATTATTGCTAGCCGTTCGTTCACAGGTGTGAACTATGAGACAAGATGTCGCAGTCTTTTACTGACATCAAATCCACATCCGAGTTTGTGCCTCTCCGCATGTCAACTGTAGCGCTGTCGCGTCCATCGCATTTCCAGAAGTGCGATAATGTTCTATACAGGCGGTTGATGAGACATCAACCAGCTGTATAGAAGCACCTTCCCATAAAGTATCAAGGAGAAAAATAGTCATGTTACCAAGGAGTACATATTCCAGCTAGTAGTACTTTGACGTATGAAACCGCCGGTTTTGATATGTCGACCAATTCCGCAAGTACACCAAGTAGAAACAGAAACAACAGATCTGTTTGAAGCAGTTTGTCAGGCAGCAAAATCAGTAGTTCGGAATAAAATTGCGTACAGAAACGGGAGAGAATGCACAGATTCTGAATAAGGTTAAGAAGCGAGTATTTATTGGAAATTGCACGTGAGAACATGACTTAACATGATTGATAATGGATTTACGCTATGCGCTATGCAAATGTAGAGTTACCATTGAACATCGGTTATAGAGTAGTGGAAGCATCTAACAAATACTGACATGTTCCAGCAAAATAAGAAGCGGTAATTTGGGCACAGATGAATGTGAATGACGGACAGGCAAGTTGTTGGTATTGGAAGCAGATAAAGAAATAACGAAAAAAAAGATGTTAGTGGAACCTAAAGAAAATGAAATGGTACCAGTGAGAATACTGAATCCAACTAATACACATACGGTTGTAAAGAAAGGAATCGTGATTGGTCATTACCAGGAAGTTACTGCCCAGTAGATTGTGAAAGGGGTTCGTCGATGAAAAGTGGAAGATCAGGAGCTACTAGTGCTGAGTTAATAGTACAGATGTGCTTACCAAACAGCAAAAAGAAAAGTCTTTACAACTCTTGGAGAAGTACAGTTCAATCTTTTCTTTAAATGGAAAAAATGGTAGACGAACAATCATCGTGACACATCACATTGACACTGGTGATTCTAGACCAATTCGTCAAGCAACACAACGAGTTCCAATGGCCAAAAAAGATGAAGCAATTAAGCTGATAACTGATATTCAGAAGCAAGGTGTTATTGAATCATCAGCGAGTCCATGGAGTTCACCAATTGTGCTGGTAAAGAAGAAGTGTGGAAGTGCTCAATTCTGTGTGGGTTACAGAAAGCTAAATGATATCAAGAAAAAAGACAGCTATCCACTGCCAAGAATCGATTACACTCTAATCACGCTATCTGGTGCGAAGTGGTTTTTAAATGCTGATTTGCAAATTAGCTACTGGCAAGTGGAACTTGGTAAGGAAGACAAGGAGAAAACAGTTTACAGTATTGGCGATGGTCTATGGTAGTTCACAATTAATCCATCTGCCCTATGTAAAGGGCCGGCTACTTTCGAACGTTTGATAGAGCGTGTACTCAGAGGACTACACTGGCAAACGTGCTTGGTGTACCTCGATGACATTATTGTGATGGAAAAAGATTTTAACGACACTTGGAAAATCCGAAAAAAGTATTTGAGCGTATATAATCAGCAGGGCTTAAAGTGGAGCGGCTCCAGGTGGGCTGCCTTTAAATATGTATTTCGAGCAGTGTATACAATCGCTATAAATTAACGAACTCTTTGCTAAGCACCAAGTTATAAGCATTACCATATAATCGCTGTTTTACATCGGGTTGTATGGCTTTTCTCGCTAATTCTCATCCATAAAGGAACTGATGTACTTCAGTCTTTAGACTGCGCACCAGTGAGTACTAGGACTAACCAACTGACCGTCTGCGCTATTTAGTCAATATGCATTTCTAGTTTTGATTCCGGTTGTACTTCTGGTTGTGACTCTGATTGTGACTCTGAGTGTGTTCTCGTTACATGTGTACGGCGACGAAGAGGTGTCTTTTGTGCTAAGCAACGTTTTCTCTTGAGATTCCTCAGTTTTGCTTGGAGTGCAATTAGCTACTCAGGGTCGACTGAGGTTCTGAGTCCTTTTACTATAAATTCTTCTGAAATACCTCTTTCTTTTAACAAGTCATCTAATTCCTTATTTCTCTTATGGGTGTCAGTAAGTACGTTTTCGTTCTGTGCTCGGAGAGCCTTAATTTGCGTTTCTGCCGCCGCGAGAGGGTCTTTTTATTTCAAGGCTGATTCAGTCTGGCATATTAGAAGGTCGTTTAACACGGATAACGTAGAGTCTAGTTTATCAATCTATATATCAGAAGGTCAACCCACTAACCACTGAGCTACGGCACCGGGTTAATTATACTTGAGCTTTATTTATTTTTTGCTTTTTTACTTCTACAATTTTCTTCAACTTTAAACACTAATACTGGAGGGCCTCGTAAGGACCGCAGTTTAACTTATGCACTGGTCACTGTTAACTTTCACAACTCGCTCTGGCTCAAAACCACGTAAACATAAAAGTACAATGAACAACAAAAAACAATTCAATAATAATGATATTGTAACGAGTATCGATAGTTGATTACTCATCACTATTGTGACTCACTCTATTGGCAGCATCGAAACGAATGTCAACAAAAAGAAATAAGCGATAACCAGAACAAGCCAACGAGAAAGGAAGAGAAGAATCTCGATAAAGGAAGATTCTGGGGTGTTGCCAACAGAGTATAAATAGAGCCAGTGTTGAGAAGAAAAATCAATCTACTTCCGAACGTGATTGCGAAAACATTGATACAGAGGCAAAAGTTGCAAGTACATTTAAGTGTTATAGTAAATAGTTGATTGTAAACAGTGTTGATTGTAAATAGAGATTATTAAATAAATTGTTGCTGTATATAGTTGTACAAAATAAGTGTTGCAGTTATCATTAACAGAATCCAGTGATCGAACAAGGTAATTCAAATAGAATTAAACGCTCACAGAATAAAAACGTAACAATTGGTGTCAGAAGTGGGATTCTGTAAAGATGGTGAAAATTGACCAACTAAAAGTGGACCAGCTTAAAAAGCTGTTGGTAGAGATGAATCTATCGTCATCAGGTGCAAAGGCGGAACTGCTGGTGAGGCTGAGGCAAGCTATGGAGGCTAAGGGAATTAATGTAGAAGAACATGAGTTCTTCGAGGAAGCCGATATACAAGCAGTTGTGCTCGCTGAGGAAGAGAGCAAAATAGATTCGAGTGGTCAACTCATGGAACTCATGAAATCCATGATGCAACAACAGCAGCAGCAACTGCAAGGAATTAATGCGAAGCTACAAGAAAATGCGTCTCGCATTGACTCCAAGTTTCAAGAACATTCGGTACGTCAAGAAAACTCTATGGGAGAGTTCCAGAAAACAATTGACTCCAAGCTTCAAGAACATTCGGTACGCCAAGAGGGCGTTATTAGTGAATTGCGTATGGAAATTCAAGAAGGTTCGGCTCGCCAAGAACACGTCATCGAAAATCTACAAAAAGGAATTGAATTTAGATTTCAGGAAATTTCCGGAGCTATTAATGAGAAAGTTGCAGAACTAAAAGAACATGTAGATGAAATTTCCGGAGCCGTTAATGAAAAGGTTACAGTTCTTAAGGAACATGTAGATGATTTGGAAGATAAGTTCGAGAAATTACAGCACGATCTCAACCAACTAAAAATAAATGGACCAGCCACATCAGTGATTCGAGATTCAAGCACAATCAAACTAAAGCCACCAACATTTGACGGAAGCACGCCATTCAATATCTTCAAGCTTCAATTCGAGACAACAGCTTCGAAGAATCAATGGGATGATAGCGACAAGACTGCTGCTTTAATAGTCGCATTAAAAGGTAATGCTTCCGAGGTGTTACAGATGGTTCCAGAGAAAGATCGTGGTAGCTACCAGTCACTGATGGACACCCTCCAGCGGAAATATGGAAATGAATACAAGAGTCAATTACATCGAGTTGAATTGAGATCACGAGTGCAACGGAGTAACGAGAGCCTTCAGGAATTCGCTTCCGATATTGAGCGCTTATGTCATCTAGCGTTCTCCGGTAATTCGGAAGAGTTTGTCGAAAAAATCAAAATAGAGGCTTTCATAGATGGCATACGTGATGGAGAGACAAAGCGTGCCCTAGTCATGTCGCCAAGGAATACTTATGCCGAAACAGTCAGTAGTGCATTGACGTTTGAAGCCGCCAGTTTGATGTGTCGACCAATGCCACGGGTACGCCAACTAGAAACAGAAACAGCAGATCTGGTTGAAGCAGTGTGTCAGGCATTCAAATCTGTAGTGCAGCCTGAAGGAAGAACAACAGGTCGACGCGAAATCAAATTTACTGGTAAGTGCTTTATTTGCGAGAAACCAGGACACATGGCGCGTGACTGCCGTCTACGACGAAAGCGATCAAGATCGAATTCTCCAGGAAGACAAAAGAAGGAGAATAAGGTGGATAGCGATCGCTCCACTAACACAAATCCATCGTTAAACTAAATCGAGTCAGTTCAGCGGGGCGTGAACTGACTCCAACAGTGGGTGGCCCCATCATTCACATTTCACAACTACAGCGTGTGCCAAGCAGCTTGACTATTGATGGAAAATTGGACAATCTGTAATTAATGTTAACCCTGGACACTGGTGCATCACATTCTATAATCAAGAGCGATTTTGTAAAGAGGTTTGAGCCTTTAATGGGAATAAAATTGCGTACAGCAACGGGTGAGGATGCACAAATTCTGGGCAAGATAAAGAAACGAGTATCTATTGGAAATTGTACATGGGAACATGAATTCATTGTGGCCGACATCATCGATGACGTAATAATTGGTGTTGATTTTATGATTGACAACGGATTTACGTTAGATTTGAATCAACGGATACTACGTTATGCAAATGTCGAACTACCATTGAACATCGGTTACAAGCGTAGTGGGAACATCAAACGAGTACTGGCATGTCAACGCCAAGAGGTTCCAGCAAAATCAGAAGCGGTGATATGGGCACAGATGAATGTGGATGATGGGACAGGCAAGTTGTGGCTGGTGGAAGCAGATAAAGAAATAACGAATAAAAACATCATACTTGGTAGGACGTTAGTAGAACCTAAAGAAAATGGAATAGTACCGGTGCGAATTTTAAATCCAACTAATACATCTACAGTTGTGAAGAAAGGAATGGTGATTGGTCATTGCCAGGAAGTTACTGCCATAGTAGACTGCGAAAAGGGTTCGTCGATAAAAAGTGGAAGATCAGGAACTGTCAGAGTGGAAATAAAAGCACAGATGGAAGAATGGGCAGGCGTGCTTACCAACCAGCAAAAAGAAAAGGCTTTACAACTATTGGAGAAGTACAGTTCAATCTTTTCTTCAAATGGAAAAACTGGAGGACGAACAACCATCGTGAAGCATCACATTGACACCGGTGATTCTAGACCAATTCGTCAAACACCACGACGAGTTCCATTGGCCAAAAGAGACGAAGCCATTAAGCTGATTTCCGATATGCAGAAACAAGGTGTTATTGAACCATCAGCGAGTCCATGGAGTTCACCAGTTGTGCTGGTAAAGAAGAAGGATGGAAGTACTCGATTCTGTGTGGATTACAGAAAGCTAAATGATATTACGAAAAAAGACAGCTATCCACTGCCAAGAATCGATGACACTCTGGACACACTATCTAGTGCGAAGTGGTTCTCAACTCTTGATTTGCAAAGTGGCTACTGGCAAGTGGAACTTGGTAAGGAAGACAAAGAGAAAACAGCTTTCAGTATTGGCGATGGTCTATGGCAATTTACAGTCATGCCATTTGGTTTATGCAATGCGCCAGCTACTTTCGAACGTTTGATGGAGCGTGTACTCAGAGGACTACACTGGAAAACGTGCTTGGTGTACCTCGATGACATTATTGTGATGGGAAAAGATTTTAACGACCACCTGGAAAAGTTGAAAGAAGTATTTGAGCGTATACAATCAGCAGGGCTTAAACTGAATATGAAAAAGTGTTCACTCTTCAGGCAAGAAGTTAAATATCTTGGTCATAAAGTAACAACAGAAGGGGTACATACCGACGAGGAGAAAGTAGCAGCAGTTCAAGAATGGCCTATTCCGTCGAATCTTCACGAGCTAAGAAGCTTCCTAGGCTTATGCACCTACTATAGACGATTTGTTCCTGGATTTGCAAACATCGCCAGCAGTCTGCATGAGTTGACAAGAAAGAACAAACCATTTGTGTGGGGCGAGGACCATCAGAAAGCATTCGAACAGCTGAAAGAAAAACTCTGTTCAGCACCAATATTAGCGTATCCAGTACCTGGTCAAAAGTTTGTGTTGGACACAGATGCGAGTGGCTATGGAATAGGTGGTGTGCTCTCTCAGATCATAGATGGGCAAGAAAAAGTAATAGCATACTACAGTAAAATCCTGTCGAAGCCAGAAAGAAATTACTGTGTCACACGAAGAGAGTTGCTCGCAATACTGGAATGTGTAAAGTATTTTCATAAATACTTGTACGGTCAGTCATTTCATCTACGAACTGACCACGCAGCGCTAAGGTGGTTATTGCAATTTAAAAACCCAGAAGGACAATTGGCGCGCTGGATTGAAAGGCTGCAGAGTTATGATTTTACCATCGAACATCGTAAAGGAGGACATCACGGCAACGCGGATGCTCTATCTCGTCGTCCTTGCAAAATGGAATGTAAACATTGTTCTCGAGTGGAAAGCAAGGAGCACATTGTCGACATACGACTTACGAATATATTGCCGGAGGAGTCATGGACCACCGAACGAGTGCAAGAAGATCAGCGGAACGACCCAGATCTCGTAAAGATTATGGAATACAAGGAGCAGGGCATACGTCCAGATTGGCAAGAAATGGCTAATGAGAATCCAATAGCAAAGGCATACTGGGCGCAGTGGCAAAGCCTGCACTTACGAGACGGATGTTTATTCCGAACATGGGAAAGTGAAGATGGAAAAATCACTTATGATCTGCTAGTGGTACCCAAGGCAAGAATAAATGAAGTGATAGCTGAGTATCACAATGCCTCCAGTGGAGGGCATTTGGGAATCACCAAAACCGTCGAGAAAATAAAGAAACGATTTTATTGGGTTGGATGTCATGACCATGTCGCTGATTGGATACGGAAGTGTAAGCAATGTGCAATGGCCAAAGGTCCCACTAAGAAAAGTCGTGGTAAGATGCACCAATACACCGTGGGTGCTCCATTTGAGCGGATTGCTATGGACATAGCTGGACCATTTCCAATAAGCAACGCAGGAAACAAGTATATTCTGGTGGTTATAGATTACTTCAGTAAATGGCCTGAAGTATACCCCATTCCAAATCAAGAAGCTAGTACAGTTGCGGATGTATTCGTCAACCAATGGATTACTCGTTTTGGTGTACCGATGGAATTACACTCAGACCAAGGTCGAAATTTCGAATCAGTTGTATTCCAAGAGATATGCCGTATGCTGGGTATATACAAAACTCGTACAACACCTTTGCATCCACAATCTGATGGCATGGTAGAACGATTTAACCGTACCTTGGAGGAATATTTGAGAAAAGTCGTAGATAAATACCAAAGAGACTGGGATGTACATATACCAATGTTCCTCATGGCATATCGATGCGCACAACATGATACGACGGCTACTACACCGGCAATGGCAATTTTTGGAAATGAGTTAAGACTGCCAGCTGATTTAAAATTTGGAGTTGTAACACCAACGAGATCAACCGAAGGAAATTATACTAGCGAAAAGCGGGAACAGTTGGATGAAGTACATCAGTTCATCAGAGAGCGGTCGCAGATGATAAGCGATAAGATGAAGGCCAGGTATGACTTGAAAGCAAATTCAAAAGGGTTCTATGAAGGAGAGCTTGTAATGCTTCATAATCCACAACGAAAGAAAGGCCTGTCCCCTAAACTACAGACTCATTGGGAAGGACCATATGAGATTATAGCAAAGATAAATGACGTAGTGTATCGCATTCAACGTGCCTGGAATAAAAGAGCAAAGTTTAAAGTAGTGCACTTGGAGCGACTTGCGCCATATCGAGGGGAAGTATAAAAACTTATTCGGGACGAACAAGGTTAAGAGGAGGGCAGTGTAACGAGTATCGATAGTTGATTACTCATCACTATTGTGACTCACTCTATTGGCAGCATCGAAACGAATGTCAACAAAAAGAAATAAGCGATAACCAGAACAAGCCTACGAGAAAGGAAGAGAAGAATCTCGATAAAGGAAGATTCTGGGGTGTTGCCAACAGAGTATAAATAGAGCCAGTGTTGAGAAGAAAAATCAATCTACTTCCGAACGTGATTGCGAAAACATTGATACAGAGGCAAAAGTTGCAAGTACATTTAAGTGTTATAGTAAATAGTTGATTGTAAACAGTGTTGATTGTAAATAGAGATTATTAAATAAATTGTTGCTGTATATAGTTGTACAAAATAAGTGTTGCAGTTATCATTAACAGAATCCAGTGATCGAACAAGGTAATTCAAATAGAATTAAACGCTCACAGAATAAAAACGTAACAATATTATATACACAGTTCTGGTATTGAAAAGTAAGCATATTGTATATTGCAATACCAAGCCTGTGTACAGGTTGACCGTGAATTCGTTTATATTGTGTATTGCAATACCAGACTGTAATAACAGTCATTGCTCATTACAGTTTTGTGTGTATGTTTATATGTACTTAAACATATATATATATATATATATATATATATATATATATATATATATATATATATATATATATATATATATATATATATATACATATATATATATACACATATATATATATATATATATATATATAAATATATATACACATATATATATATACATACATATATATATATATATATATATATACACACACACATATATATATACATATATATATATATATATATATATATATATATATATATATATATATATATACTTTGATTTGATATTTTTGGCAATTTTCTTAGAATTTTTATTTAAGCTACAGAAGCTGTTCGAAATTTTTGCGACTCCTTTTTTTCAAGGAAATTGATAAAAAGCACTTTAAATAATATCTCATTTTTAACATGGTACGTGTCTACAAAAGAAGAAATGGTTCAACACCTCCACATATCTGCAAATAAATTTATTGAGCTTGTCTTGGGAATCGATGTTCCTAACTGCCTGTATTGGTTTTATGTAATGCATTTTAGTGGAAGTTTTTTTGATTCATTATCATAAATGAGTTTTATATATTTTTCTCTCTCAAGTTAACTTGTTCAAGGAAATTAGATTTTCCTTAATTCTTCAGCAGTTCGAGGAAAGTATTTATTACTAATCTTTTTACTTACTGTTTACACACTTTGATATTGTAACGAGTATCGATAGTTGATTACTCATCACTATTGTGACTGACACTATTGGCAGCATCGAAACGAATGTCAACAAAAAGAAATGAGCGATAACCAGAACAAGCCAACGAGAAAGGAAGAGAAGAATCTCGATAAAGGAAGATTCTAGGGTGTTGCCAACAGAGTATAAATAGAGCCAGTGTTGAGAATTGACAATCAATCTAATTCAGAACGTGATTGCGAAAACATTGATACAGAGGCAAAAGTTGCAAGTACATTTAAGTGTTATAGTAAATAGTTGATTGTAAACAGAGTTGATTGTAAATAGAGATTATTAAATAAATTGTTGCTGTATATAGTTGTATAAAATAAGTGTTGCAGTTATCATTAACAGAATCCAGTGATCGAACAAGGTAATTCAAATAGAATTAAACGTTCACAGAATAAAAACGTAACAATTGGTGTCAGAAGTGGGATTCTGTAAAGATGGTGAAAATTGACCAACTAAAAGTGGATCAGCTTAAAAAGCTGTTAGTAGAGATGAATCTATCGTCATCAGGTGCAAAGGCGGAACTGCTGGTGAGGCTGAGGCAAGCTATGGAGGCTAAGGGAATTAATGTAGAAGAACATGAGTTCTTCGAGGAAGCCGATATACAAGCAGTTGTGCACGCTGAGGAAGAGAGCAAAATAGATTCGAGTGGTCAACTCATGGATTTCATGAAAACCATGATGCAACAGCAGAAACAACAGCTACAAGAAAATGCGTCTCGTCAAGAAAACGCTATGGGAGAGTTCCAGAAAACAATTGACTCTAAGCTTCAAGAACATTCGGCTGAATTGCGTATGGAAATTCAAGAAGGTTCGTCTCGCCAAGAGGGCGTTATTAGTGATTTGCGTATGGAAATTCAAGAACATTCGGCTCGCCAAGAACACGTCATCGAAAATCTACAAAAAGGAATTGAACTTAGATTTCAGGAAATTTCCGGAACCATTAATGAAAAGGTCACGGATTTAAAGGAACATGTAGATGATTTGGAAGATAAGTTCGAGAAATTACAGCACGATCTCAACCAACTAAAAATAAATGGACCAGCCACATCAGTGATTCGAGATTCAAGCACAATCAAACTAAAGCCACCAACATTTGACGGAAGCACGCCATTCAATATCTTCAAGCTTCAATTCGAGACAACAGCTTCGAAGAATCAATGGGATGATAGCGACAAGACTGCTGCTTTAATAGTCGCATTAAAAGGTAATGCTTCCGAGGTGTTACAGATGGTTCCAGAAAAAGATCGTGGTAGCTATCAGTCACTGATGGACACACTCCAGCGAAAATATGGAAATGAATACAAGAGTCAATTACATCGAGTTGAATTGAGATCGCGAGTGCAACGGAATAATGAGAGCCTTCAGGAATTCGCTTCCGATATTGAGCGCTTATGTCATCTGGCGTTCTCCGGTAATTCAGAAGAGTTCGTCGAAAAAATAAAAATAGAGGCATTCATAGATGGTATACGTGATGGAGAGACAAAGCGTGCCCTAGTCATGTCACCCAGGAATACTTATGCCGAAACAGTCAGTAGTGCCTTGACGTTTGAAGCCGCCAGTTTGATGTGTCGACCAATGCCACGGGTACGCCAACTAGAAACAGAAACAGCAGATCTGGTTGAAGCAGTGTGTCAGGCATTCAAATCTGTAGCGCAGCCTGAAGGAAGAACAACTGGTCGACGCGAAAACAAATTTACTGGTAAGTGCTTCATTTGTGACAAACCAGGACACATGGCGCGTGACTGCCGTCTACGACGAAAGCGATCAAGATCGAGTTCTCCAGCAAGACAAAAGAAGGAGAATAAGGTGGATAGTGATCGCTCCACTAACACAGATCCATCGTTAAACTAAATCGAGTCAGTTCAGCGGGGCGTGAACTGACTCCAACAGTGGGTTGCCCCATCATTCACATTTCACAACTACAGCGTGTGCCAAGCAGCTTGACTATTGATGGAAAATTGGACAATATGGAATTCATGTTAACCCTGGACACTGGTGCATCACATTCTATAATCAAGAGCGATTTGGTAAAATGGTTTGAGCCTTTAATGGGAATAAAATTGCGTACAGCAACGGGTGAGGATGCACAAATTCTGGGCAAGATAAAGAAACGAGTATCTATTGGAAATTGCACATGGGAACATGAATTCATTGTGGCCGACATCATCGATGACGTAATAATTGGTGTTGATTTTATGATTGACAACGGATTTACGTTAGATTTAAATCAACGGATACTACGTTATGCAAATGTCGAACTACCATTGAACATCGGTTACAAGCGTAGTGGGAACATCAAACGAGTACTGGCATGTCAACGCCAAGAGGTTCCAGCAAAATCAGAAGCGGTGATATGGGCACAGATGAATGTGGATGATGGGACAGGCAAGTTGTGGCTGGTGGAAGCAGATAAAGAAATAACGAATAAAAACATCATACTTGGTAGGACGTTAGTAGAACCTAAAGAAAATGGAATAGTACCGGTGCGAATTTTAAATCCAACTAATACATCTACAGTTGTAAAGAAAGGAATGGTGATTGGTCATTGCCAGGAAGTTACTGCCGTAGTAGACTGCGAAAAGGGTTCGTCGATAAAAAGTGGAAGATCAGGAACTGGCAAGGCGGAAATAAAAGCACAGATGGAAGAATGGGCAGGTGTGCTTACCAAACAGCAAAAAGAAAAGGCTTTACAAGTATTGGAGAAGTACAGTTCAATATTTTCTTCAAATGGAAAAACTGGAGGACGAACAACCATCGTGAAGCATCACATTGACACCGGTGATTCTAGACCAATTCGTCAAACACCACGACGAGTTCCATTGGCCAAAAGAGACGAAGCCATTAAGCTGATTTCCGATATGCAGAAACAAGGTGTTATTGAACCATCAGCGAGTCCATGGAGTTCACCAGTTGTGCTGGTAAAGAAGAAGGATGGAAGTACTCGATTCTGTGTGGATTACAGAAAGCTAAATGATATTACGAAAAAAGAAAGCTATCTACTGCCAAGAATCGATGACACTCTGGACACACTATCTGGTGCGAAGTGGTTCTCAACTCTTGATTTGCAAAGTGGCTACTGGCAAGTGGAACTTGGTAAGGAAGACAAAGAGAAAACAGCTTTCAGTATTGGCGATGGTCTATGGCAATTTACAGTCATGCCATTTGGTTTATGCAATGCGCCAGCTACTTTCGAACGTTTGATGGAGCGTGTACTCAGAGGACTACACTGGAAAACGTGCTTGGTGTACCTCGATGACATTATTGTGATGGGAAAAGATTTTAACGACCACCTGGAAAAGTTGAAAGAAGTATTTGAACGTATACAATCAGCAGGGCTTAAACTGAATATGAAAAAGTGTTCACTCTTCAGGCAAGAAGTTAAATATCTTGGTCATAAAGTAACAATAGAAGGGGTACATACCGACGAGGAGAAAGTAGCAGCAGTTCAAGAATGGCCTATTCCGTCGAATCTTCACGAGTTAAGAAGCTTCCTAGGCTTATGTACCTACTATAGACGATTTGTTCCTGGATTTGCAAACATCGCCAGCAGTCTGCATGAGTTAACAAGAAAGAACAAACCATTTGTATGGGGCGAAGACCAACAGAAAGCATTCGAACAACTGAAAGAAAAACTCTGTTCAGCACCAGTATTAGCGTATCCAGTACCTGGTCAAAAGTTTGTGTTAGACACAGATGCGAGTGGCTATGGAATAGGTGGTGTGCTCTCTCAGATCAAAGGTGGGCAAGAAAAAGTAATAGCATACTACAGTAAAATCCTGTCGAAGCCAGAAAGAAACTACTGTGTCACTCGAAGAGAGTTGCTCGCAATACTGGAATGTGTAAAGTATTTCCATAAATACTTGTACGGTCAGTCATTTCATCTACGAACTGACCACGCAGCGCTAAGGTGGTTATTACAATTTAAAAACCCAGAAGGACAATTGGCGCGCTGGATTGAAAGGCTGCAGAGTTATCATTTTACCATCGAACATCGTAAAGGAGGACATCACGGCAACGCGGATGCTCTATCTCGTCGTCCTTGCAAAATGGAATGTAAACATTGTTCCCGAGTGGAAAGCAAGGAGCACATTGTCGACGTACGACTTACAAATATATTGCAGGAGGAGACATGGACCACCGAACGAGTGCAAGAAGATCAGCGGAACGACCCAGATCTCGTAAAGATTATGGAATACAAGGAGCAGGGCATACGTCCAATAGCAAAGGCATACTGGGCGCAGTGGCAAAGCCTGAACTTACGAGACGGATGTTTATTCCGAACATGGGAAAGTGAAGATGGAAAAATCACTTATGATCTTCTGGTGGTACCCAAGGCGAGAATAAATGAAGTGATAGCTGAGTATCACAATGCCTCCAGTGGAGGGCATTTGGGAATCACCAAAACCGTCGAGAAAATAAAGAACCGATTTTATTGGGTTGGATGTCATGACCATGTCGCTGATTGGATTCGGAAGTGTAAGCGATGTGCAATGGCCAAAGGTCCCACTAAGAAAAGTCGTGGTAAGATGCACCAATACACCGTGGGTGCTCCATTTGAGCGAATTGCTTTGGACATAGCTGGGCCATTTCCAATAAGCAATGCAGGAAACAAGTATGTTCTGGTGGTCATAGATTACTTCAGTAAATGGCCTGAAGTATACCCCATTCCAAATCAAGAAGCTAGTACAGTTGCGGATGTATTCGTCAACCAATGGGTTACTCGTTTTGGTGTACCGATGGAGTTACACTCGGACCAAGGTCGAAATTTCGAATCAGTTGTATTCCAAGAGATATGCCGTATGCTGGGTATATACAAAACTCGTACAACACCTTTGCATCCACAATCTGATGGCATGGTAGAACGATTTAACCGCACCTTGGAGGAATATTTGAGAAAAGTCGTAGATAAATACCAAAGAGACTGGGATGTACATATACCAATGTTCCTCATGGCATATAGATGCGCACAACATGATACGACGGCTACTACACCGGCAATGGCAATTTTTGGAAACGAGTTAAGACTGCCAGCTGATTTAAAATTTGGAGTCGTAACACCAACGAGATCAACCGAAGGTAATTATACTAGCGAAAAGCGGGAACAGTTGGATGAAGTTCATCGGTTCATCAGAGAGCGGTCGCAGATGATAAGCGATAAGATGAAGGCCAGGTATGACTTGAAAGCAAATTCAAAAGGGTTCTATGAAGGAGAGCTTGTAATGCTTCATAATCCACAACGAAAGAAAGGCCTGTCCCCTAAACTACAGACTCATTGGGAAGGACCATATGAGATTATAGCAAAGATAAATGACGTAGTGTGTCGTATTCAACGTGCCTGGAATAAAAGAGCAAAGTTTAAAGTAGTGCACTTAGAGCGACTTGCGCCATATCGAGGGGAAGTATAAAAACTTGTTCGGGACGAACAAGGTTAAGAGGAGGGCAGTGTAACGAGTATCGATAGTTGGTTACTCATCACTATTGTGACTGACACTATTGGCAGCATCGAAACGAATGTCAACAAAAAGAAATGAGCGATAACCAGAACAAGCCAACGAGAAAGGAAGAGAAGAATCTCGATAAAGGAAGATTCTAGGGTGTTGCCAACAGAGTATAAATAGAGCCAGTGTTGAGAATTGACAATCAATCTAATTCAGAACGTGATTGCGAAAACATTGATACAGAGGCAAAAGTTGCAAGTACATTTAAGTGTTATAGTAAATAGTTGATTGTAAACAGTGTTGATTGTAAATAGAGATTATTAAATAAATTGTTGCTGTATATAGTTGTATAAAATAAGTGTTGCAGTTATCATTAACAGAATCCAGTGATCGAACAAGGTAATTCAAATAGAATTAAACGTTCACAGAATAAAAACGTAACAATTGGTGTCAGAAGTGGGATTCTGTAAAGATGGTGAAAATTGACCAACTAAAAGTGGACCAACTTAAAAAGTTGTTGGTAGAGATGAATCTATCGTCATCAGGTGCAAAGGCGGAACTGCTGGTGAGGCTGAGGCAAGCTATGGAGGCTAAGGGAATTAATGTAGAAGAACATGAGTTCTTCGAGGAAGCCGATATACAAGCAGTTGTGCACGCTGAGGAAGAGAGCAAAATAGATTCGAGTGGTCAACTCATGGATTTTATGAAATCCATTATGCAACAACAGCAACAGCAACTGCAAGGAATTAATGCGAAGTTACAAGAAAATGCGTCTCGCATTGACTCCAAGCTTCAAGAACATTCGGCTGAATTGCGTATGAAAATTCAAGAAGGTTCGTCCCGCCAAGAAAACGCTATGGGAGAATTCCAGAAAACAATTGACTCCAAGTTTCAAGAACATTCGGCTCGCCAAGAACACGTCATCGAAAATCTACAAAAAGGAATTGAACTTAGATTTCAGGAAATTTCCGGAGCTATTAATGACAAAGTCACAGAGCTGAAAGAACACGTGGATGAGTTGGATGATAAGCTGAAGGAACATGTCGACGACTGGGAAGATAAGTTCGAGAAATTACAGCACGAACTCAATCAACTAAAAATAAATGGACCAGCCACATCAGTGATTAGAGATTCAAGTACAATCAAACTAAAGTCACCAACATTTGACGGAAGCACGCCATTCAATATCTTCAAGCTTCAATTCGAGACAACAGCTTCGAAGAATCAATGGGATGATAGCGACAAGACTGCTGCTTTAATAGTCGCATTAAAAGGTAATGCTTCCGAGGTGTTACAGATGATTCCAGAGAAAGATCGTGGTAGCTATCAGTCACTGATGGACACACTCCAGCGAAAATATGGAAATGAATACAAGAGTCAATTACATCGAGTGGAATTGAGATCGCGAGTGCAACGGAGTAATGAGAGCCTTCAGGAATTCGCTTCCGATATTGAGCTCTTATGTCATCTAGCGTTCTCCGGTAATTCGGAAAAGTTCGTCGAAAAAATAAAAATAGAGGCATTCATAGATGGCATACGTGATGGAGAGACAAAGCGTGCCCTAGTCATGTCACCCAGGAATACTTATGCCGAAACAGTCAGTAGTGCCTTGACGTTTGAAGCCGCCAGTTTCATGTGTCGACCAATGCCACGGGTACGCCAATTAGAAACAGAAACAACAGATCTGGTTGAAGTAGTGCGTCAGGCAGTAAAATCAGTAGTTCAGCCTGAAGTAAGAGCAGGTCGACGCGAAACCAAATTTAATGGTAAGTGCTTCATTTGCGACAAACGAGGGCATATAGCTCGGGATTGCAATCAATCGAGTATGAAGCCTAAAGGAAGAACAAGGAATCAACACAAAAATAAATTTACCGGTAAGTGCTTCATATGCCATCGAAGAGGACACATGGCGCGTAATTGTCGGCTACGACGCAAGCAACAAAGATCGAATTCACCAGGACAACGAAAGGAAGATCGTGATGTCATTCATCGTGGTAAAGCTGTTACTCCATATCATCGTACTTGCACCGTAGATAGTAAACATTGTTCTCGGGTAGGAAGCCAGAATCACATTGTTAACCTACGACTTACGAATGTATTATCGGAAGAGTCATGGACAACCGAACGAGTTCAAGAAGATCAACGGAACGACCCAGATCTCGCAAAGATTATGGAATACAAGGAGCAGGGCATACGTCCAGATTGGCAAGAAATGGCTAATGAGAGTCCAATAGCAAAGGCATACTGGGCGCAGTGGCAAAGCCTGCACTTACGAGACGGATGTTTATTCCGAACATGGGAAAGTGAAGATGGAAAAATCACTTATGATCTGCTAGTGGTACCCAAGGCAAGAATAAATGAAGAGATAGCTGAGTATCACAATGTCTCCAGTGGAGGGCATTTGGGAATCACCAAAACCGTCGAGAAAATAAAGAAACGATTTTATTGGGTTGGATGCCATGACCATGTCGCTGATTGGATTCGGAAGTGTAAGCAATGTGCAATGGCCAAAGGTCCCACTAAGAAAAGTCGTGGTAAGATGCACCAATACACCGTGGGTGCTCCATTCGAGCGAATTGCTATGGACATAGCTGGACCATTTCCAATAAGCAACGCAGGAAACAAGTATGTTCTGGTGGTTATAGATTACTTCAGTAAATGGCCTGAAGTATACCCCATTCCAAATCAGGAAGCTAGTACAGTTGCGGATGTATTCGTCAACCAATGGATTACTCGTTTTGGTGTACCGATGGAATTACACTCAGACCAAGGTCGAAATTTCGAATCAGTTGTATTCCAAGAGATATGCCGTATGCTGGGTATATACAAAACTCGTGCAACACCTTTGCATCCACAATCTGATGGCATGGTAGAACGATTTAACCGCACCTTGGAGGAATATTTGAGAAAAGTCGTAGATAAATACCAAAGAGACTGGGATGTACATATACCAATGTTCCTCATGGCATATCGATGCGCACAACATGATACGACGGCTACTACACCGGCAATGGCAATTTTTGGAAACGAGTTAAGACTGCCAGCTGATTTAAAATTTGGAGTTGTAACACCAACGAGATCAACCGAAGGAAATTATACTAGCGAAAAGCGGGAACAGTTGGATGAAGTACATCCGTTCATCAGAGAGCGGTCGCAGATGATAAGCGATAAGATGAAGGCCAGGTATGACTTGAAAGCAAATTCAAAAGGGTTCTATGAAGGAGAGCTTGTAATGCTTCATAATCCACAACGAAAGAAAGGCCTGTCCCCTAAACTACAGACTCATTGGGAAGGACCATATGAGATTATAGCAAAGATAAATGACGTAGTGTGTCGTATTCAACGTGCCTGGAATAAAAGAGCAAAGTTTAAAGTAGTGCACTTAGAGCGACTTGCGCCATATCGAGGGGAAGTATAAGAGGAGGGCAGTGTAACGAGTATCGATAGTTGATTACTCATCACTATTGTGACTGACACTATTGGCAGCATCGAAACGAATGTCAACAAAAAGAAATGAGCGATAACCAGAACAAGCCAACGAGAAAGGAAGAGAAGAATCTCGATAAAGGAAGATTCTAGGGTGTTGCCAACAGAGTATAAATAGAGCCAGTGTTGAGAATTGACAATCAATCTAATTCAGAACGTGATTGCGAAAACATTGATACAGAGGCAAAAGTTGCAAGTACATTTAAGTGTTATAGTAAATAGTTGATTGTAAACAGTGTTGATTGTAAATAGAGATTATTAAATAAATTGTTGCTGTATATAGTTGTATAAAATAAGTGTTGCAGTTATCATTAACAGAATCCAGTGATCGAACAAGGTAATTCAAATAGAATTAAACGTTCACAGAATAAAAACGTAACAATATATAGATACTGTTTTCCACTTGTGAAAATACATAAATATGAAATAATTGCTTCTATTTGGGCACAAAATCTCACAGCTTAAAAAACGTTTTTAAGTAATTCACTAAGTGCAAGTTCAAAAGCCTGTAACTTTGTGATTTTCCCGTTGGGAACTAATGCAAACTTCTTTCCAAAGTCAGTATTGTGCGTTTATTGAAAAAAGGTATTCAAAGTTTATTAAAAAGAGCTGCGATTTGACATCGTTAGACATATACAGATGTTGCCTTAATAAAACAAAAATCATTTTTATAAATCAATGTACCCAGAATATGCACCCTATATATATATACTACTTACTTACTTATGTGGCCATAACAACCGAATATCGATTTAGGCCGAAAATAACATGCTTCGCCAGCCATCTCTGTTCTTCGCCAGCTGGCGCCAGTTAGAAATTCCAAGCGCCGTCAGGTTCTCCAGTACTTGGTCTTTCCACCGGAGGTTTGGTCTTCCTCTTCTGCGCCGTCCTCCAGCGGGTTCTGGAGCGTGTTCTTCAATTCGCTCGACATGACCTAGCTAGCGCAGCCGCTGGATTTTGATGCGCTTTACTATGTCAATATCGGCATACAGCTCGTACAGCTCATGGTTGTACCTTATTCGGTACTCGCCACCAACGCAAATAGGTCCAAAGATCTTGCGTAGGACTTTTCTCTCGAAAACTCCAAGCATTCGCTCATCCGAGGTGCTACAGCGGCATATGTTAGGACAGGCATGATGAGAGACTTGTAGAGTGTAGTTTTCGTTCTTCGAGAGAGGACTCGACTTCTCAGTTGCTTACTCAGCCCAAAGTAACACCTGTTAGCAAGAGTTATCCTACGCATGATCTCCAAGCTGACGTCATTACTGCTGTTAATGCTGGTTCCAAGATAGACAGAGTCCCTTACTACTTCAAAAGCGCAGTTGTCAACAGTGACGTGCTGTCCAAGACGCCGGGACTCTTTGTTTGTTGACACTAGATACTTCGTCTTGCACTCGTTCACCGTGAGACACATCCGACGCGTATCTCTTTCCAATTCTGAGAATGCTGCACTGACTGCTCGCGTGTTCATGCCGATTATGTCAATATCGTCGGCATACGCCAAAGCATGACACTTTTGTTGAAGATAGTGCCATTATATATATATATATATATATATATATATATATATATATATATATATATATATATGAGTGGTTAGTGTGTTCGCCTTCTGATCTGTAGGTCGTGGTTCAATCCCCGGCTGATGCATAACAAATTTAATATCGATAAGAGTTTTCTTTCGAATGGTACCCACCTGTCGGCAAGCAATTGGCAATTCTTCCGACAGTAACAACTTGCCATGAAAAAGCTTCTAAAAGAACTCTGTGACAAAGCTCAGAAAAAGTGATGTCACAAGTGTTCTGCCGTTCGGAACCGGCTAAAATAAGTAGGTCCCTTCTAATACTGTCCAAATTTAAGACGCACAACAGTAATGGAAGAGAAGCTCGGCCAATGAGCCCCTTGGGGCTTTAGGTGCCACATATTTATTTATTATTTATATGGATATACATATATATATATATATATATATATATATATATATATATATATATATATATATATATATATATATATATGTATCGTATATATACATATAAATATGTATATATACCATACATATATTAAAAAATTAGTAATAAACTGCTGAAGAATTGAAGAAAATCTAATTTCCTTGAACAAGTTAACTTGAGAGAGAAAAATATATAAAACTCATTTATTATAATGAATCAAAAAAACTTCCACTAAAATGCATTACATAAAACCAATACAGGCAGTTAGGAACATCGATTCTCAAGACAAGCTCAATAAATATGTGGAGGTGTTGAACCATTTCTTCTTTTGTAGACACATACCATATTAAAAATGAGATATTATTTAAAGTACTTTTTACCAATTTCCTTTAAAAAAAAGAAGGAGTCGCAAATATTTCGAACAGCTACAGAGAACTTTTAAATAAAAATTCTAAGAAAATTGCCACAAATATCAAATCAAAGTGGTTAAAACCACAAAGATATTTGAAAAGTTTTAGGGCACAATTTTAAGTGGCGAAACCACTATTAAGGAGGTATAGGTATAGCAGATGACGTAAAAACGCCATCAAGTAATAATTTTACTAAAAAATGTCTTCGGGAAAAGAGAAGGGAAGTTTCGAAATTTTCTAAAAAAAAAACTGGCATTAATTAATAGTTCTAGCAGCTAACACTTCAGTGCAAAATGGTGGATCTGCCGACTTGGTCAAGAATTAAATCACTGCGCCTCAAGTATAAGCCGTGCCACTGAAATAAAAAAAGCAATATTATCTAAAGAAAATAAATTAATTACTTTTTCTATAAATGAAGATTTGGCCTTTTTACTAAATGGTTTTACAAAACAGCAGCACATAAATATGAGAAAGGAAAATAAAATGCTTGCTGTTGCAAATGGTAAATGTAGACCTGACGGTGTAATATTTTTCGAGAAAGGTGCTTTTGAAAATTTTGTTTGAACGAATTGAACGAATTGAAACACAATGACGATAGACAACAGAGCTAATACTAAGTTAAGAATTTGATAGTTCGAGTGCTCAAGCGAATTATGAACAACACTATTCTGAGCTGACTCATCTGACTCGGAATAATTTCTCTTTTCAATTCTTTTTCAATTACCTTAGGACTTTACGGGTTCAAAAAATTTGGAATACAAAAACAAAGATTAATAAATTTAATAAAAAAAAAACTATCGTGTCAATTTTTGAAGTTGTCATATATTTCCACCATATTTATCTCTATGCTTCAATAAGCATTGAGGTTTTTATTGTTTTGAGATTGTGGCCAAAAATAGTTGAAATTTTACCCATAATGCGCTATTCGCACGATTACGAATCACCTTGTCTGATACCCTATTCAGTATTAAACGCCGCACAATCAGGCTGCGTCTTATAAGCTTATGCTCCAAACTCAGTTTTTGAAATTTGGCTATAGCAAAAAATAATTGTATTAGTATAGTTATAATTGCGTATCACATCTTGTGTATAAATAAAATAATTTTGTTCCTATAACGTACTCGAGTTTATAATTGATACTGAAATAGTAACTTGCAAGTTTAATGATGACATATGTTTATATTGGTGACTAAGCAAGGTATGTAGATTGTTATAAAAATTGTTATTACTTTTTAAATGAATAGGTTTTTGATATATGACTGATAATTTGTAGTATAGTGGATTTTTTTTTGTAATGCCTTTTGTAAAAATCCTTTTTTACTAAATGCACAAAGTTCTATTTTCGAATCTTTTTTCAATATAGACATGAAGCTTTGTATATTAGTAAGCCGAAAAGATCAGCAATAGAACTTTGAGCATTTTTGAGAAAATTTATACTTTAACGTGCATTAATATTTTATCAGCCTCTGTGTTAATTTATTATCAAAATCTTTAGCAAGTTGAAGTATAATAACATAAATTCTTAGAAAAGGGAAGAGACTAGTAAGTCCTGTGTATATTTATATTGTTTTTCAACACGTATAAGATCTTATTACAGAAGCAACTTTTAAAAATCGAGTCCTGTGTGAGATCGTATTTAAAATTATGTCGAAGTCAATCCACAATAAGTGAAACACTATCACTGTTTAGGTCCAAAAAAAAAGTGTGCTAAAATTGTATTGCGCAATTTAAGAAGACTTTTCTTTTTAAATAGGAAAAGTGCAGCAGACACAAATATAGGTTTTACTAGTCAGAAAACGTCTGGCTAGATTGTTTTTCTTAATTTGAGTTATACCAGTCCCCAAAGGGAGGAAGACATGCTAGACAGTTTGATGAATGTAGAGAGCAGTCGAAAAGTAGGAAAAATGCAAATCTTCGTCATGGATATTCCTGTGATGAGTTAACATACTCAGCTCAGATGATCTTACGTGCTAGTGGAAAGCGCAATGAGGCCAAAAAGTCCTTGAAACCGTTAAGACCAAATCAGCTAAAACAATTTCATCTAACGAACAAGCATTATCTTTAATGATGGAAGCACAGATCAGTAGGAGATCGGTTCGATAAAGTTAAAGGTCAGTTGAGAAAACGGCCCTAAGACTTGTAGAAATAACCAATTAGATTGTTAAGTATACGCTTCAATCTGTCACACATTACGTTCGATAGAACTCCAATACATTAACAAAATTTGTGATTTCACTAACACTCTTTCAACATTATATATGGTATATTTTCAGAACAAATAATTTAAAAAGACAAGCATATCTTGCATTGTCGAAATAAAAAAAAAATAAAATGACAAATTTGACAAATTAAAATAAACAAATCGAAATAATTTTTTAAAACATGAAATATAAATTAACCAAAAAAAAGTATTTAATATAATATCTTTAATTTAAGTATAATATAGTTTCGTGCAGTAGCTCAGTGGTAGCTTTTGATCTGTAAGTCGACTGATCAATTCCTGGCTGAAGCACAACTTTAATATCAAAAAGGCTTTTCTTGCGAACGGTACCCACCTGTCGGCAAGCAATTGGCAATTCTTTCGGCAGTAACAATTTGCCATGAAAAAGCTTCTAAAAGTGCTTTGTGAGAAAGCTCAGAAAAAGTGATGTCACAAGGCTCCTTTCATTCGGAACCTTCTAATATAAGTAGTAGGTCCCTCTTAATTCCTTCTAATTTTTCCAAAAATTTAATACGCCCAACTATGTGGGAAGAGAAGCTCAAATACAAATATGCTACGTAGATGTTATGTTATTTATGTTCAAAAAGAAGAAATGAAGCAGAAAATATAATTTTACAGACGTGAGTATATGATATCGAGAATACTGTCATATTGCATATTACCAGATTCCCCGAGGATGAAACATTGAGTCCAAAACGAAAACTCATCTGCGGTTTGAGCTCAAGCGATGATGTGGGAAATGCGCGAGTTTGCGGCACTCACTCCAATCCTCAAGAGTACAAACAAGACAAAAAAGAAAATGTCTTGCTAACTCAGTAGCTTTTACAGGCAATTTAAAGAAGCGCTTAAAAACGTCTTCTGTGAAAAGAAAAACCAAAAGAAGATCGTTGTTTTTAATCACGTTGATACTAATTCTTTTTACAAACAGCTAAGGTCTATAAGTTGGGAGGAAAGGCCTTTTTATGCTCTTTTATTCAGTTTTTCTGCTACTGCTTAATGCTTTGCTATTGCATTCACATCAGGTCGGGTCAATTTATATGGACGCCAAAAAGTGGAAAAATTATAAAGCAAAAAAGGAATCTTCGAAAGGTAAGAATGCGTAGCAGGCTGCTGAAAAAATTTGTGAGACTTACGGAGACGATGCTGTAACTAGAAAAACAGCAGGGAAGTAGTTTCCTCGCTTTCGATCCGATAACTTTGATGTTGAAGATGCACCTCGCTCTGGTCGACCAATCTCTGAAAAAGTCGATGAAATCATTAAAAAAATTGAGCACGACCGTCACATTCATCACCAAACGGTTATAAACCATTTGAAGAAGGTTGGATACATAAAGAAGATTGACGTTTGGATGCCGCATGAATAGTGAAAAATTTATTTTCGAATTTCCATTTGCTAAATTTCTCTGCTAAAACGGATAAAAATCGAACCATTTCTGACGCAAGTGATTACGGGCGATGAAAAGTGAATCACGTACAACAATAATGAACGATAAAACATGGACGAAGCGAGATGAAGTTTCGCAAACGGTGGCAAAGTCAGAATGGAAGGAAATTGCTCATTATGAACATCTATTCGGATCAACCCTGTTCGATCACTGGATTCTGTCAATAATAATTTTGTACTAAATATATGCAACAACAATTTATTTAAACGATACTTCTATTTAAAATCGCTCTTTAATGTGCTCGCTACTTTACTTTCTGAATTAAATTTATGGTGTGATGTTGCCTCTATCACTTTCGGAATTGCATTGATTCATCTGTCAACAAGTGGCCCTATTAATACTCTGTGATAACACTCCATAACACTCCTCTGCGAAGCCAGCCGAGGCAGCTACATGTATGAAGTCGTGTTCCATCAATAATGGGAATGTTCGCTCTTTCGAATGAACCAATAATATACCTTAAAAAGAGATAGTTGGCGAAGCATGCTAAATCGGTCGAAATCGATTTTCGAATGTAAGTATATATATATATATATATATATATATATATATATATATATATATCTATATATATATATATATATATATATATATATATATATATATATATGTATATGTGAATGTGTGTGTATAAATTGGCAATTCTTCCGACAGTAACAACTTGCCATGAAAAAGCTTCTAAAAGAACTCAGTGACAAAGCTCAGAAAAAGTGATGTCACAAGTGTTCTGCCATTCGGAACCGGCTAAAGTAAGTAGGCACAACAGTAATGGGAGAGAAGCTGGGCCAATGAGCCCTTTGGGGCTTTAAGTGCCACATATTTATTTTATATTTATTTTATACATATATATATACATATATATACATAGATATATAAAGGGTTATCCATTTCGCGGTTGCAAAAGTATAGGGCTAGAATTCGACATCTGTCAAACTGAGTTGTTAAAACAATTTCTTTCTTTTTCAGTTCAAAGTCTGACATTTGCGAAAATGGATCGC